>CM060698.1:98290600-98793100 GCA_030686995.1 Artemisia argyi | reverse complement strand
TCGTATAACTGAAAGAAAAATAATGCATCTCGATTTTTAGAATGGTTCAATGGTGGTGATTGAATGAAAATGGTGAAGTGAGGCGGTTAGGGTTGAGACTTGAGATGAAGGAAGCAAAAGAGATACGTGATTTTTTATTCAAACCGATTCTTTAGATCCAATAAAAAAGGAACAGTTTATTTTGAGGATATATAGAGAACTAGCTTATAGACCCGTGGAATCCACGGGATTTTAGAGGGTTTTTGCATCAAAAAGTTAAGTACGTGAATAAAGTATGAAAAAACAACGAACGTAAACGGTATGAAATTTTCTTGTAACAGAATAATAAGTTATAAGTGAATGATAGTATAAAATACAATGCTTATAAATATGTATGTAATAAACGTTCATTGCCTCGTGATCTCTAATATGTTTGTTTTCAGAAGAAAATGT
Source organism: Artemisia argyi (assembly GCA_030686995.1). Lineage (NCBI taxonomy): Eukaryota > Viridiplantae > Streptophyta > Magnoliopsida > Asterales > Asteraceae > Artemisia > Artemisia argyi. The sequence continues at coordinate 98,792,668 of CM060698.1, read as the reverse complement.
ATGTAGTGACCATTCTAACACTTCAACAAAAGATCTATTAAGTGAAGAACACCTAATAAGTTTAAAAAAATATGTAAGTAAAAGAAGTTTGTGATTTATAATAAGTCTAAATAAGAAAAATGCCATAAAATATGTAATATGTATACTATACATACCTATTATACCTTGAAGACAACCTTCAAACTTATTTTGCTTTTGACTTTGGAAACGACAACATATAGTTGTTTATGTGTGAAAAATGGACGTGGCAGATACAAACCAACCTTTGGAAGTGATTGACCCTGGCTCTTGTTTATTGTGATAGCTTAAATACCCGTTGAATCACATGTATCTTAAAAAGAAATATTCACGAAAAGGTTTGTATCACAGAAGTTTTAGTTAATTTCCTAAAATTTTAGCTTAAAGACCCGTGGAGTAACGGATTTCTTAAAACGAAATATTCACTAAAAGGTTTTGTTTGTAGATAAATGAAAAAATAAATAATAATAATAATAATAATAATAATAATAATAATAATAATAATAATAATAATAATAATAATAATAATAATAATAATAATAATAATAATAATAATAAGGTATCATTATTTTTTGAAGGAAAAAAAATCATTTTTAATATACGATTTAACAGATAAATAATTGATTATTGAGAATATGTGAGTAAATAATATGTTATATCGGAGTTATACAATAATGAAAGTATTAGATACTTGCATTATATGCTCCTAACACTTTATTACTCGATATTTAAGCATTTATAGAAAATATTTCAGTGAAGAAAATAAAGGACTCAAAAATTAGAAGAGCGTATTAAAAACAAAGTATATGAAGTGCATATATTGAAGTTTTGAAAAATCCTTCCGATGTGTCTATATGTTACAAACTTTGACACATAAAAACCAACTTCTTCGTATACTAATGACGTAAAGATATTTAAAGTTTTGAAAATAGGTTCGAATGAAAAGAAAAACATAATAGCAAGATACTTAAAAAGTTATTTTGTAAAATTTACACGACAAGTACGTTATAACCCATTTTAAGCCTTTTTTGTTTAACCAAGCTTCTTGCAAAATTATGGACATGTCAAAATGATATATTCATTAAGGAGTTATGTGTTTAGATAAACTAACAATACCTTCCTCAAAATGATATATCCATTAAGGAGTTAGGTTGTGTAGATAAATACTCTAATGTGACGGAGCATAAAAGTCTCGAGACATACAGATTATGAGCTCGTGGGTCGACCTGTTGGTCTAGGTTGACACTCCACAGTTTGCACAACTACCATTACAATAAGGATTTAAGATCTAACTTCTTCCTACAACACTAATCAGTGGAACCTGCTTTTGACCATTACAAAATAAACTTTTCTTTATTTTAAAGTCAAAGTAGCATGATTACAAAGAAATAGCTCAATAAATAGAAACTTTATTCACACCTCTCTTTAGACCAGACCTAACTGCTCCATCAACTTCAAACTTGATAATTACTCCTAAGCCATAAGGATCAGTTGATAGTAGTGCATTCTCTGATTATCTTGTCTCCGTTAAGGGAAAATAGGATTTAAATAACCTGCTCTCCTAGTGAAACGACGACATAAGGATCAGTTGATAACATATCATAAACAACAACATTTGCACCTTGAAGAATTGTGATCTTCAAGTTTCCAATAGCTCCCACCAAGCATACCCTAGTCATTTCAAAATCAGCAAAAAAATATAATGATTTGATCCTAAATTCCTACAGATATATGAGCTATAAGTATACTACAAAGACTAATGGTGGTTAGGATTGCTTGCCTAAACTAAGTAGACCAAACTCTGGAATGGATATTGGTTTTGAGGTGTACCAATTCTGATCCGCTTGAGAAGGTAAGTCCAGCACCAGCAAAAGCGTTCTCAACCCGTATTTCATATCTTTAGTTGACCACTTTGACCAAGATAGCTTGGAATAAACTGAAACATATCAAAGACCGAAAATTTAAGATATTTAAATTCTATCATGAAGTTCATATAGTAATATTTCAGTTATTCTATCATGAAGTTCAGTATTTATTTATAAAACAAACAAACATGATAAAGAAACAAATTAATCATATAGTAATATCTCAGTTATTCTATCATGAAGTTCGGTACTTATTTATAAAACAAACAAACATGAAAAAGAAACAAATTAATCAAAATCAAGTTATCTTAATGAAATACCATGAGACTATATATTTACAACTTTTACCTAATTTTCATGATTTAAAAATATCTTAAATTAACCGTAATATAGTTAAACCAAAGAAAAGGGGACATAAAGAGACCTTGATCATGAAGGGGATACGTTAAAAAATTTTGCCCTCTTTGTCAAAGATTACTTGTTATCTAATTTGGTAATTTTAAATGACTTTCTTTATAGCACCAAATGGATAGTGAAAACCAAGTATGATCAGATGAACTTTTTGGTTGAACTAATGGACACTCGAGCTTGAGCCTTCACTTCCAATTACCAGCCATTGCTATCACTTGAAATAATCTGTCAAATAAAAGGTATAGTTAATTGAGAAAAACATTATATTTATTTTGTGACGGAAGAGAGTAGTACATATACATACACCATTATCTCATAATCAAAATCTTTTTCAAAGAAAAGACGATATAAGCATCAAACCTGGTGTGAATGGCATCAAAGATGCCTTGAATATAATACATCTATAGATATAAACATCATAAAAGTTTAACCCGATGCCCTTGTTCCTCACCTTAACCTCTCCATATTTCTGGTCTCCTCAACGTCCTCCCATTTAAGGGCCCGTGACATAATACATATATCATAAGGGTCATTTTCACTTCATTTTTCCCATTTAAGGACCTGCTACACATCTGGTACTAATTACATATTGTGGACTTATGTATAATTTAGTTTATGACTGGAGCATGTGTGTCTATCCTAGTTTATATTAAAGAAATAGAAGAATAAGACAATTTGAAAAATCTTATAGTGGCATCAATATGAAAATGGGCAAACGGTTCAGTTTGGGTTATATTATGTATTTAATAGATCACATTAGCTGAAAATCACCGAAAGTGTATTAAAAAAAGGATAGATACTCCTTAATTGAGTTATACCTAAACTTTAGATTGTCATTTTCATGAATGGTTTTAAATCATAATTTATCTTAGCTTTTGAAGAATCTGAGAGAGTAGAGACTATCTAGTATGTCGAATTTCCGAAGCAAGTGCTTGAATGACCAGTAATCTTAACGAAGACATGGCTGTAATCTTAACAAAATTTACATTCATAACATCACCCAAAACCTAGATTCATGTTATGATCTGATGACCACTATAATGATCAAGTATTAGAAAAAGCAATTTCAATTATGGATTTCCGATGAGCAAGTGTGTGTTTTAGGTACTAAATAAAAGGAAGCGACTAACTAATGTGACTGTGAGGCATCACCTAGTGGATATGAGCTATAGCTTTTTTTCGGAAAATAGCACACAGCTTGAATATAATAAGAGATTAACACACTTATGTGATGGTGAGATATATGTTTATGAATGAACAGTCAAGAATGACTGAATGTGACGGCACAATGTAAAAGCAAATTTAGTAATTGATTATTTAGCTCTACAAAAAACCAATTAAATGCACAAAAATGATAGTTAGACTTTTTCAAGTCAAATAGGATACCTTAATTACCTGAATCCAGCCAATTCTTAAGCTTCATACAGATTGGGTTGTGTTCTTATAGATATAAACTTTCATATCCAAACTACAACTTATAACAAATTCAATGTACTTATAAATAACTATAGATCTGAAAATAAATAGCACAAATATTTCCGAAAGTTGAATAACGATAAATATGGCTTATGGCTAGAATATGTATACAGACTGAAAAACCGGTTGTAAGTAAATGTCTTTAATTTTAAATAAAATTTTAACGTGAAAATATCATACCTCCACGTATATTGATGAAATAGACGGTGCCATCCCTTTAGCAACATGTAGGGGTTTTTAAGTGCTGTAATAACTGTGATAACCGGAAAGTGTATGGCACGTAAAACTTGTGCAGCGGATTGGTCTTTTACAACCTAGGATGGTCGCAATTTGAATCCAAATGTTATTAGAAAAGTTGAAGTTATCATGCAGGTCTGCTGTTACAAAAAAATATGGAATGCAGAATAATTGATACCTGTTTCTTCAATCTCGACCTTATGGCAGCTTCCCGATTGAATAAGCAAATAAGCTGTTATATTTCAATCAATGATTTCTATGATGAGGTGGTTGATGGTCCTTATAATGAAATAGAAAAAATTCATAAGCTGTAATAGAGGTGGTTAATGGTCCTAATGATGACAGTGAGATATATTTACTTGCCATTGAAAGCTGAGTGATCCGTTTTGAAACTTACCACGATGCAAAGATTCATGGAAGGCACTATCTACAGCGTAACCTATGGCAGGCGTTGCTCGTGGATGACATATACCTAATTAAAAGAAAAAAATCTGTCATAAATAGATTATATGAAAAACACAAAACCTTGAAAAAAAAGAAAGGAAATCACATCATATATTAGTGCTTTTCATATATATATGTGCAAGTTACCGGGAGATAGCAATCAGCAGGAGAAAGTGGATGAGTCAGTTGCAAATTCGGTCCCTCTAACGGAATCATTGGCCGACGTAGATTGGCAGCCTGTTGTATGTTGTTGGAAAATAAATTATTACTGTAAGCTGCCATTACAAATAACATACGCATTTGTATATAAGATATTGATAGTCGCCTATTACCTGTTTCTCTGCAGCCACGACACTTGTTATTCACAAATGAAACTCGAGAAGATGACCCACCTGTCTGAACTGGAATGGGAAGGTAAATTAGTACAAATACTCGTCACAAACACTTTTGCACAAATACATGTATCATAAAATATAACTAAATTCTTACCGACCCTTCGGTCTCAAACTAACATACAAACTAAAAGAAAACAATCAAAGTTACAAACAACAAAACTCGAACGCCGAGTTTTATATTATCTTTAAGAGCAAAAAGATCGTTGATGTAGCCATTAATGATTTGAGCCATTGATGTTTTTGATATTGGAATTCTGGTTTCGGGAAGAAGTATGTGTACATTTAGGACAAATTTCTTCGCCATTATATAGGCAAATTCCTAAAATAAACTTTTAGAAAGTTTTCAATAGTCTGATTCAAGTCCAGCCAAATCCTTAAAAATTTGGGAACAAAACATATTAATCGAATTAATCTATACATAAAAATCATTATCCTTAATTCTATACTATAGGCAACAATAACATAAACATGTAAACATAACATATAAGAAAAATTTATAAAAAAATATCTTAAAAACAAACTTACAATCAAAACCAAAGATTGGTTTTCACTTGAATATTATAAGATCCCCGATTTTAGGGTTATTCAAAAAAAATATCATTATTTGCTCTAACTACTTACAAATTCGGTTACACAAATGTGTTGAATGCATTAATTACTTACCAAACTGAGATTGTTGATTTGCTCTAATCAATTCGGTTACCATATGAAATTGAATGCCTTCGCTGGATTTCTTTAGAGGGTGAGGCGTGAATAATGAGATGCATGCGCATATTTATCTTACGCCTAACAAATCATCTCGGTCAACATAACAAACGGATTTGTGAATGTAATCCCATCTACACATAACTTCAAATAAAACTAACAATATATCTTATCAAAATTAACAATCAAACATACAATTAGCAATAACTAAAGTATCAAAAAAAGTTATAAAACGTAATTTTCCCTAATTTTTTTCTAGGGTTTATGATAAAACACAATGAAATTGTAAATAATCGAAAGAAAACATGCTATAGTTGAATCGAAACAAATAATTATAAACCAAATCGATTCAATAAAAAAAAAAAAAAAAAAAAAAAAAAAAAAAAAAAAAAAAAAAAAAAACTTACCAGAATTATTGGGTGGAATTCAAGATCATCCATGGCAGTTGATGACCAATTATTCACCTTTCAAAGTTTACAAATTGTTAATGCAAAGTCAGAGGATTTTATGGTTATTACTGAACTATGAATTCGAATAATCTGTGTTAGAATTGCTGTTTTTGAATTTGTGTTATGAATTGAATAGAAGAAACTGTTGTTGTGGTATTAATTGGTGATTTTGAATTGGTGATTAATGAGGAAGCCTATAGAAGAAGCCTGGTGATTTTTAAGATTTTTGGAAAGGTTTTTCGGATTAAATGACTTGACAAAAATATTTGTTGTGCGTTTTTTATGATAAGGTGTGAATAATGAGCTGCATAAGGAGGTTGTACGCATTAATTAACCGACCAATCACAGCGAAGACACATCAGCGTATTAATTGCATGATGTGCATTAGGGGGCTTGTAAATTATTCTGGTTTATTAGTATAGATAGATTACTTTATAACCCTTTCAGTCCTTAAAACATGTTCCCTTGTTTTCTATTTATTTACATTTATGCCACAAGTACTTTTATCCACTGATCAAATATCTGACGATTAAGATTGGTTCTCGCAGTTCTCGCAATTTATTTGGTTCTGAAAAGAACCTCACACTATATATATATATATATATATATATATATATATATATATATATATATATATATATATATATATATATATATATATATATAGTAAGGATCCAATGAGAAGAAAACTTGACATGAGAAGAATGAGAAATAACTATAAGCACGTATTTGAGATGCGCCGACTTGAATTAGATGCATTTATATTCATTTATATGTATCCCAATTAGTTTCAAAAGTGATTTTGAAGTGAAAAAGATGAAAAGTAGTATTATCAACAAATTTAACCTGCAGTGGACGGAAAATACATAGGATTCTTCTAACTTGATGAAATGCATCTAATATATGTATATGTATCTAATTTTTAGCTAGAAAATATCTATTTTATATAATAAAACTCAATAACGTACAAGCCCATTAAGCAAGAAAAATAATTAATGTGATGATGTATCTTTTCTCCTATTGGTCAATAAATCATCAATGCTCTAAAAATGTACAACACTTATAAAGCATAGCTTTAAAAACCACGGTTCTAAATTATTCACACTCCTCTTTCAGTTATTTTTGTAAAGTATTCAATACCATTAAACACCATAATTCTTTCTTCATTCCGTTCAACACCATTCAACTCGATAGCATAAAGCTTCTTCTATACACTACATCAAAACCGCTCCTTCACTAAAATCATCTCATTAAATTTCTGCTATTTTTGCTAATAATTAATTTCATTCAAATCCTTTGTAACAGAATAACCCAAAATTTGTTACGAATCTTCCTCTACAAGCTGAGTTAAATCGATTTCATTAAGGTCAGTTTCAATTCACCCATTAATTTTAACTCATTCAAATCGAGTACTTTTTAAACACATATTTGGAACAATGCTCATCCTTTCATCATCGAAATCTTTATCATATATTGAATAGTTTAAACAATCTTTAATTTAATATCTGTTATTAGGCCGAACACATTTTGATCTTGATGATATCAGTTTCGTTTGTTTTTATGATGCTCTTTGGATTCGTTTATTTTAATTGTTTGTCATATTTGTTTCAGCAACCCGTCATTGCCATCCTTCCAGATCTCCATCAGCTTCTGATTCTCAATTAAAGGTTAGTTGAATACAAATACATGATTGGTTTTTGTAAAGCCAAAGAAATTTGTTAACCAATTGATTATTGTTTTTATGCACACCATGTGTTTGATGACATGTGTGAGAGGAAAATCTAAGTTGGATTTGTAACGAATTGATTATCTAATAATTCTTGAATGCCACTATGTTTCTATAATTGAGGTGTTTGATCAGAAAAATGGTGCTTGGAGAATGTATCGTGATTATTCTTATTTCGAACCAATTCTCCTGTGTTAGGTAAAATGACTCATTTACGCTTATGATCAAGAATTCTTTATTTAGTTTTTAGGCATAAAAAAGCAATTCATTTAAAATTAATGACAATGAATGTTGCTCAACTCTTTGAATAGATTATGTTAAATTATATGATCAAACTAATCAAAAGATTATGTTATATTGTATGTTTGTATATGACTATGTAGCATTTTGTGGAGACTTATCGAATGCAAAGGCATAGGGTGCAATGGTTAGCTTTCATCTAACTCTTGCAATCCATTTTTTTCTACAACAAAATAATTGTTGATCATATGGAGTTTATAATAGCTATACAAAATTTCTTGGGATGTGCTTTACTTATAAGTATGTTTAACTATGCAATATAATTTTGTAGATTGATCACCCTAATGGTGATGATCCTAACAATAGGATTATGAAGCAATGAGAAAATATTTCTAAGGTCTGTTGTGATTCTAATCACTAATTTGGTCCAATGAATCTTACTACTTTAACTTTGACTTAAATAATCGAGACCATGGATAAAAGCCGTATTAACAAATCTAATGCTATTACAAGAAAAGCTATTCAAAAAGGTTAAAACAAGTAATAAGGTGCACGGGCTTAAATATTGTTCTTTAATAGTTGGGATCATGCGTAAAAGTTAAACTTTAACTAATCTAAAGTCATTTGTTTTTACATATTTACTGATAAGTTAGCAAACAATGTTGGGTTCTTTGATTGCGGCTACTTAACTTGCAGCTTAATAGTAGCTTAACTCATTTTATATCCTCTGTCAGTGTCATTCTACAATTTTGAATCTTAATTCAGGAAGTAATATAGATGATAATTTTTGGGTGAATTTTCATGTTCAAGTAGGTGAATCACAACAATATAAGGTTGAGAGGAAGTTAGACAAAGGTGGGTTTGATCATGTGTTTGTAGATCATCCTGTTTCTGGTGGAACTAATCCAGTGTGGCCATGCAGGTAACACTTTTGTACCAAGCATTAAAGTTAGGATGCTATGAGAGTATATGTTTTTATGAAATCGGCTTTTGTTACTTATTCTCTCTAACATCTTTATGTAACAAACTGATCTTAACTTTGAGCACTTAATTAGCAAAGGTTGCAGTTATGGTCCACCTTACAAGAGCCAAGTTCACAGGTATGTGTTTATTTTTCAAGCTATCCCAGAGAAGCTAAACATGAAAGACATCATCTTTTGAATTTAAAGTAAGTGATATTGCAATGAAATAATAATACAATGATAACTTAAAATTCTATGCATGTCTTTAATTGTCTATGAGCAAACAATGATACATTATCAGTAAGCTCCTAAATAAATATGTAGGGATTTGATTCTAGGCTTTCTGTTTCAGCAAATTTATAATTTATAAGAGTTTAGATCATTATTTCGTAATATTTGGTTCATATAGGAACATGTCACGGACTTTTTTCTATTATACATAAATTACACCAATTTAGTAATATTATATATATATTGTGTTTAGTGCATATCAAAATGCACAATTCTGGATCAAGATTAAAAAAAGAAAAAAAAAAAAAAAAAAAAAAAAAAAAAAGAAAAAAAAAAAAAAAAGATCGATGAAAGGTATGATATTTTGATGCCAGATTCTTTGTATGGGAAAACCACACACGTGAATCTTGATCACCCTAATATTTCTGACTACACCTCTATTAATGGCTCAATCTTAATAGATTATGTTTTCATGATTGGGTAAGTTTAAAGTACTTTGCCACCTGCACCGTGATCAAATAAGAGCGGTTTCCGGTGTCTAAGAGAGAGATATTTAGAACGCTGTAAGTTCTCTCTGGATTAATTTATTTTTTGTATAAGCTACAAAGAAAGGATATTTATAAAATGATTGTGTATATCCTGAGGTCATTATAGCTTGGAAGTTCCATCCTAACTACACCACACCAGATGGTTATCGACATGAATTGTTGTACACATCAATACCACTACTTACTAAACACTGGCCTTTCATGAGGTTTATATATCCATTTATGTTTTGTTTTCCTTTACATTTTTTTAAAAATTATCATTCTCTTTGACCTATATATGGATGAAATGGATTGTTTGGGTTATAAATGAAGGAATACATTAAAAAAAGAATGAAGTATGTACCATTTTTGAATTGTTTATGATGATACTTTTAAGAGGATATCATAACATCGAAAACGTGATTGCATCAGAATTTTTTTAATTACGAACATAGCCCAATGAGTTTTAATGTTAGAGATATAACTAATGTTAGAGATCTCTTTGTTAGAGTTAGAATGATGTTATATATAACTAATTAAGTTTCCATTTCACTATCTCTTTAGTGACAAATTGTAGTTTGAAACATGGCAGATGTTGGGATACTAGGTGTAAGTCGAAGCATAAGTAATGGTCTTAGCAAAGAGAATGGCGGTTGGCATATAGAAGACGTGTTTACAAGAGGTGGTGGTGGTAGTCATGATGGGTAAAACAGTCGTTAATCACATGAAGACGTCTCTACTTAACATATATTGTTAATGTTCGTGATCTTGTTCCTCATGCTCAACAAAACTTTATTAAAATAATTAAAATTGTTGAAGATAATGAAATCTTTTAGAGAAATTAGAGATCGCGTTGACAAGTCATCTTCCTCTCTTTGATTATTTATGTCAACTGTTAATGAGTACTTAAAACAATAATGACGTTATTGCCTTTGTTAATGAGAACTTAAAACAATAATGTTATTGCCTTCGTCAATCTCAGGATTGGAATATCACTAAGTTAGGGTGTGTTAGATGCAAATTTCATTTGCTTGAAAATAAGAAGGTTTGGCTGAATTTAGAGTAAATAAGCCAAAAAAAAAAAAAAAAAAAAAAAAAACTATGTTGCATTTTGAATCTGCATTGAATTAAAATTAAATTATGCTTCGACCTATACTATTTTGGATTGATAAGTTTTTCAAAGAGTGATAAGTTTTCCGAGAAAAACTAGGTTGCATTTCCAAACTGCGTTTATAAAATAGAGGAAGATGACTTTATTATTACTAATTTTATGACAAGACAGGGACAATCATTCAGGCAAATAGGTTTGTATTTGCCACGACCTGTTTTTATACATGGCCAGCTATATGTAGCCTTCTCTCGCGTTAGGAGTAAAAAAGGATTGAAGATGGTTATTCGTGACAAAGACGGAAATATGAGTAATACCACCACCAAAGTGGTCTACAAAGAAGTGTTGCACAATTTATGATCACATCTACATGTACATATACTTTACGTTTGTTTATCCCGATGTGGTTCTTTTTAACTTATAACTTCATAATAAGCAATGTCATTTACTACATTTTACGACATTACTTAAAAGTAGAAGTTTTTGGTCCTCCTTTTTTCATCTTTTTTTTCGTATAAAATTGTTGATGCATCATTGAGTTTAGCCTAATAGAGGTATGCGCCTATGACAATTTCAATTTCCACGGAAATGGGGTGTTTGGGACTGCCTATTATAACTTCATGTGCTTTCACAAAATAATTAAATATATGAAACTCATAAGATTGATTAACATAGAAATCACAAAAAAGTTATTACTTATGCAATACTGCTACAATCAAATATGGGTCATTCATTCAGTTTGTACTTTAGTTAATTTAGCAGATGAAGGAGCTCATTAAGAAACTCAAGCCATCTCATTGATGAAGGCCATTCTCTCTCCGAAGATATTCTAATAGATGAAGTTGATTGTAATCTATCAAAAAACTACTACAAATGTAGTCTATACAGAAGTTCTTCAAGGTCTTTGACCAAGTTTCAAGAGGTACGTACCAATATATATATGATATCTCTTATATCATTTTTTTATTTACATTTATTATCAATCGCAAACACTTTTAATTTACACTTTTTTTTACACTTATTAGGTGCCCAAAAAATGTTCATTGGCTTATCACTTAATTTGCATTCAATACATACATTTGCTTTCCAAGACCATGAAGATTGTAGGCCGCGTGCATGAATGTTTATTAGATTAATAGTTACATCCTTATTTCTTTATTGTATCATTGACTTAATATATATTATTCCATTAAAAAAAATCAAAATTTTTACCATCGTTGTTTTTTCTTACTTTACCCACACACTTAATTTATTGATGCATACATTCTTCTAAAAACCCGTCAATTTGACGGGTCAATAAGCTAGTATTATGATACATCTAAAAGATTAATCATGCTTCTAATTCAAATCGATGCATCTCTGATATGTCGTTATAGTCATTTCTCATACTTTTCATTTTAAAGTTTCTTGTAATTTGATCCTAAGTCTATATATATATGGAGATAGCTTGGCTACAATTTTTGTAGCCAATTGGCTACAATCCTTCATAAAAAAATACACTAGCATTGAATCAGGGACCCACAGAAAAATATCAGGACCCACAAAATGAATCAGGATTGCCACCTCATTGCCCAGTCATTGCCATGTAATTCATTATCAGCCACGTCATCAGCCATGTCATCACATTTTGGCCACCTCATAGCATCCATGTCATCACATTATATCCATGTGAACAATGTTTTGCCATGTATGCAATTTTTATAAATAATTTGTTCATAAATTTTTGTTAATTAAAATTCGTATTTATTTATTAATTATATAAGGATGTATTTAAATTCGGTTGTTATTGTGGTAAAAAATTATTTTGCAAGAATCGAACCTATAATCTATAGCTTGATTAATAAATATCTTTACCACTTGATCAACATATTTTTTGTGTTATATCTTGCAAACCCATAAATATATTAGTTTTGGTTTGTATCTTTATTTTAGGGGATTATATACTTTAATGTGCACAAATTCTATAGAAGATATCTATTCGCTTTCACAATTCTATGTTAACCTAATCTCATCATTCACTAAACCATCCTAAAACCCACGACATTAGACTCCTCCTGTGAATCATTCGATTATTTTTTTTTTGCAAAATTATGCTTGGTACAATGATTGATCAACTTAACGTAAGTTTCTTTTAGTAATCGTAAGTTTATGTGTTAAAAGTATATAACTCTCATATGCTTATGTTTAAATCTATTTATATGTATGTTTGTAGGTACCGTGATTAGGGTTTTTACAAAACCCTAAAACAAAAAACCCCAACCTTAATGATATGTTGTTTGTTTTTTAATTTTGTTTATAGCGGACATCATCTCCATCACCATCATGCCATCAGAATGTAAGATTTTTTTTGTTAAACTAATGCTTCTTTCGTTGTGTGAATCGTTGTTGATGAGAAATCTACATTGAATTTTTTTTCCCATAACCCTAATATTAGCATAATGGTTTTGTGTGCTCTTGAGTCTGCCATTGAGAGTTTGCTAATGGATGCATGTGATTTTTTGTTCTTTAGAGTTAGTGAAGCCTGACAGCCTAAATACAGAATGTAATGAGATTTACCTTCTCATCATATTTACCTTCTGAACATCCAAATCCATGAGATTTTTTCTTTATTTTCAAAGCTCTCTGATGTGGGACTCCTTGGTTCCTTCAAGGCTTCAACAAACAATATACAAGGGTTAATCCTTACAAAACATTGTAATTCCAAAACAACTAAAGATTGGATTTAGATCATCATTTGTCTTGGTTTCCAAGGCCTCCCTTTAGTAGTTCTTCAACTGCGTCTTCATTTGTAGTTTCTCCACCTGCAATATACAATAATTATATAAGACAAGTAATCTTGACATGTCGGGGTCTTTTATATCTCATACAAACCAGTTTCTCCAATTCATGAGCACGTGTACGAGCATTTTTAATCTATTCATTAGCATCTAAGAACTTTTTAGCTTGTTTGAGAAAAAAAGTATAAAGTGTGCTTACCATATGTACTACAGTAATAATTTTGAGTCCACAAGACATTAAAAATCCTTGCTTTTTAACTCGTGATTCTTCTTCTCAACAAGTAATTATATAAAACAACACACTGTTCAGATAAGTAGCCTTTAACTTTAACATTATGTGTCTAGCATTGATCATTCTCGGAACTACCCTTAACAAAAGTGACAAAACTAAGTTTTACACCACTAAATGTAAGAGAGACCATTATAAATTGTGAAACTCTTTTTGGTCAACGACGGCCGATGCTATTTTGGTTGATAATTCAGCTACTCGCCCTTACTCGCAGAGATATGAAATAGTGAATGGTTTGACTGAAGTTGTGGTGTATCAAATGATAATGTCGTGAATAAGGAAAACGAGACAACAGGAGGTACATTTTCTCAATACAATTTTCTCTTTTGAATATGTTCGATAAATATCTAAGCATTAATGCACTGATGATACACACAGATAAAGGGGTGCCAGGAATGTCAAAGATATACATACTGCTTTGAAAGAATGTACACCGTCAGCTCAGGCACCAGGAATGTCACAATCAGCTTCTCAAAAACAGATGGGTAATGCCACTGTATCAATTGAACCGATTTGAAAAAGTCCAGTTCAGCAGCAAGATGACATGGATATTGACGTGGCAGGAAAATTAGTTGACTCAGTGGAAGTGGAAGAAAATGCTAAAGGAGGCAGTAGCAGTCCTAAGGATATGATGTCGGAGTTCCAGCTGGTACCCGGAACGAAAGGAATGCTGATTGTACATCACAAAGCGTTGGAGACCATAATGATTCATGTTGTTCCAGTACTTTACCTTCTACAGCTTCAGATCATTCGATGCCCACAATTCTTGTAAAGCTATTTTCATTTTTGTGTATTATTTGTTAATGTAATCTTCATCAAATCTTGCAAAGTTAATCTTGTATTGTCCTTATAATTCCTACTTTTGTGGTATTTTTAGGAAATTCAGAGCGACTCCCTTCAACAAGTTCCGCAAAGTGGGACTCAAAATCAAGAAAAACAAGCTGATCTTAATCCAATGGTTGAAGTCGCAAACGATAACCTGCAACCTTTAGAAGCTGGTCAACCACAAGATCCATCACTTGATTCTCATGATGAACTGTCTATTCTCTTATATGTAGAATACTCAAACGGAAATGCTTTACAGCCTGAAAACGATCAGGAAGACGAGGATCCTCTTAAAGCTGAGCTTAAACAATTACGGCTTGAAGAGGATAATTTTATTAAGACCCATAAAGAGAATGTGAGTTTCTTAGTTTGATCAATCTTAATATGTTATAAACTTATTACCCATAATAAGTTTCTTTTTTGTTTGTTTTTTAATAAATATCTGTGGGTATGTGTTTGTCCAGAAACAAAGGCTAAAATCTGAGTGTGCGAAGGAAATTGCTAAAGCGATTGCACAGATACGTCTCAAGTATAATGGGAAGGATCAAGAGGCATATGTAGTTTTTAACTGCAAAAAGAAGGAAATCGTTTTTACCAAATGGGCTGTTTTATAGGAACGATGATAATAAGCACAAGCTCTTTAACGAGTAAACGAAACAGCTAATAACGTAGTCATGTATTCAGAACATATTTACCTCAACACTCATAGATACCAAGTGACCTGAATTATCATTGAAAAAACATGGTATCAGGTTTCACTTTTGTTACTAAATGAGGGATAACTGCAGAAAGTATCATGTGGCTTTTAACCTTAGCATTGTTCGTTAAAATGTCATTGCAACTTTGGATGAATGTACGACATGAAAAGGGTTCCAGACAAAACGGGTAAATTCAGAATTATGTTCAATCAGGTTTATTATTTTGTTGACACATTGTTTCTTGAACTCTTTTGCGTTTTCACTTGCATTTCTTTATTTATTTGTTATAGAAATCTACTACTAGAAAGGCCAAGGGAATTCAAAAGACTTTCCAGTTGCAATACAACCAGAAAACCTCCAAAGGAAAATTGGATTTCATGATTGACCGGGTCATGGAAATAGCTACCAGAAATGGCGACACCAAAGAAACTAACAAAAATCCCGCAACACCACTAAATGAAGCACAATGTCTGCTAGAAGATAACCAGGCCATTAAAACAATCTTGCTTGGTAAAAGAAAATGTGACACACTTGACAACGCACAAGTATCAGGAAACAATGAGAAGACAGTTAAAAAGATGCTATTTCAGGATGAGAAAGGTAACAACAAATACTCATCTTTCCTTTACTAAAAAGTAAATATAATACGCCCACCAAAATTATTATACAATAAAAAAACACATTGATTTTTTCTATAGCATCACTCAAGTCTGTATAGACGTATAGTAGCATAAAGCGATAAAGGTCCGCAATAAATGCCAATGGATAGTAGAAAACCAAAAGCGAGCCAAATTTATTTCTTTTCAATTTTGTTCTCGATAAATACCAATTGTATGACTTTGACTTGAGCATAGATGCCACATTGTTAGCTATTTAAGTTGTTTAGTTGCATTGATTTACTAATTAAGAGCTAACTCTTACTGTTGTCAATACAAGCAAGCTCATTTTTAGCTACTGTTTTTTGTGAGAAAAACGTGTTTAATTAAGTTGAAAGTCATGCGCATGCTAATGAAGCTTGGAATAGCTACCTATATAATATAAGACACTGAACATGAAGATCGAAAGTGATTATGTTGCATTTAGTATTTTAAAAAGTTAAATCTATCACCCATTAGTGTAAAATTATGAAGGTTTTGTGCGTCAATGCATAGCGTGTGTCAGTGGGTGATGTGTACGATAATGTATGTGCCTCCCGTGTGTCAAGTGAATACATGTACATCTTCCACTTTGGGTTCAGGTACGCCTGCTTTTGCGTCACATGCTGTTATGACTTCTCAATCACTTGCCTCTATAGTTACGATTTTGAATAACAGCAGCTCTCCATGCCTCATCCACTTTTCGCAAAAGGAGAATTCATCAAGCGTACACAGCTGGTCGGTAATTTTAAGAAGTATATGTTTAATAACTGTAATCTGTTATTAGTGGCACCCTTATTAAATATTTGACCGTATTGTTGTTTTAGGTACCCATGATTCGGCTTGTGTTTAAAGGGTGTTTGGCACATAACATATCCAAGCACTATTCTGTTACTCATGAATAACTCACTTAATCCCTTCTTAAATGATTATTATCCACTAGGTGTTATTTTGAATAGGCCGTTTCTTATCAAGATCCGAGATTTGTGGTACTATGATATGGTGGTATTTGTTAAAGAAAAAGATTTTTAACATGGTTTTGTTCTTTCTCTGTATATAATATCAATATTATGTGTGCATTTGGCTTATTGTCAGTGTAGATGAATATACATTTCCTTTTCTATGGATAAAAGTTTATGACTTCTATAAAATGCAGTTTCATACAAGCTGAACACAAGTGGTGCCGAGAGAAGAATGGATCAAACTTCTACGATGGGATCTTGACGATAAAAGAGGAGGATTCACGGGTCATGTTTTGCAACCACTTCTTCTTTGCTATGAACCTTTGGTATGATATAATCTAATGAATATCAAAATTGTGATCATATATGTCAATAAGAACACTGAACCAAAAGCTGAACCGATGGACTTAGTGTAGTAACTTAAGAGCACTGTTCACTAGATTAGCGATAGGGAGTTGTTTATCAATGTTGTTACTTCTTGAAGAGTAATATGGTGCAAGATAGGCAAAACGTTAGTTATACTTTTGATTTTTGTTGTTTATATACGATTAAAAGCATTATTTTATAATGGTGATTTTTCGAATGAAGATCGTAGAAGTTATGTACGTCAGTGTATGCTTTTTAAATGTCATGGACGAAATCTCATTATGCCATTGGCCTATTATTATGTTCAAGTCAATGCAAAGTATATTAATTATAAGTGGGAAGAGGTTAAGGCTATGTTTGGCGCGGAGCTTTTTGGGGCAATAAACGGTGAGCAATGAACTTTTTGATTTTTATTATTCTTTTGGCAAAGGAGCGGTGAGCTTTGCTATTTTCTAGGAATGCTCAATTTTTCATTTAGACTAAATGATTAAGTATAATCCAAATGTTAAACAAATCTAAATCTAAAAAACTCACCTGTATTGTTATAAAAGCACGGCAGACTAATATAATTAATTTTGTTGCGCTTCTATCTTTTTTAGATGAGAAAAATAACATGCTGATAATTCTAATAATATCATAACAATTGACAATTCTGAAAATGATAAGGAAAGGAAGCAACTCCAAAACATCAATGATCGGAGTGTTTTTTTTTTTTTATCATTATTATTATTATTATTATTATTATTATTATTATTATTATTATTATATTGAAATAGAACACATCTAAGGGTTTCTGGGTCACGTTCACCCTGTAATACTTTTGTCCGGTTGGCCCTTTAGAGATAAAACATTACCATAAATTATCCATTTTTAAGTAAATTGTTATATGTTATTACTGCATTATTTAACAGAAAATATTTTGTGATCTCGAGTTCTCGACAGGCAATTGAGGAAAAAAAGCTGAAGGGGGCCCTATCATGTAAGGCATTGTGGAAAAGTAAAGAAAGACGTGCAATTGAATCAGCCATTGAATCCGTTGCTAATGAGTTGGAGATTGAGAAAAAATTAAGATGGCAATCCGAAAGCCTGAATAAAAAACTTGGGCAAGAGTTAATGGAAACAAAGGGTTCTTTCACAAAAGTGTTGAAAGAACTCGAGATTGAGAAAAGGGCATCGGAGATTATGGAACAAGTTTGTGATAACTTGAAGCGTTCCTTGGAAATAAAGTGACGAGTAGAAAAAGGGTCAAAAAGAAGATCTATACGAAACCAAGTAGCATTAGAATATGGCATGATTTAACCATGATATGTGGATAATGTAAAAAATAAATACGTGCCATTTAATCTTGCTTATCAATATTTGGTTTAAGGAAACAAGGAACTTTATAAGTCATGTTTGTCTCTTTATTAATACATAAGTTATAACTTAAAAGATCACTGCCATACGAGTGCAAACCACAAACACTTTCCTTGTTTTGTTTCTTTAGTACGAGGAGAAAGAAGAAGAAAACCATGCAATGCATCTCCTTTCCATGCGTACAAACATGCATGCAAGCTGGTGACCAAACTAGTTTTCTATATAAACCCTCACCCATCTCCTTTCATACGTACATAGACACAAACATTTCACATTTCCAGATTTACCGAGCACTTTCTTCTTTCTCTTTGGTCCATACGAGAAGGCTGGCCTATGTGCCTACTTGTTCCATATATACTCCTCCACTATCACGCTCCATATTTCACTCTCACAAATAAAATCAAAACTCAAGCGCAAAATATAAATACTACTCCCCTTGTCTTTCTGTCGAGTGAAAAAGAAAGCGAAAACAAAACCCAAACAAAGCCATTCGACCCTTTGTGTTACTGTCAAGCAAGAAAGGAAACTTGCAAAGCATTTTGGGTTAGTACGTTACGGGATTAAAATATTGGAAGCTTGAGTTGTACTCAGTGGTAGTTCCTTGGTTCGCTCTCATTCCACGTGTATTCGCTTCCAACTCTCAGTAAGCATCGCTATGCCTTAAACTCGTTTACCACTTCGTTTCTTTCCATGCACGTATGCGAATCTACCTAAGCTTACCCTCTATATTACTTGCTCTCGTAATTCATCTTTCGAACAAATGTGGCAACCTAAATCCTTGTGTGGCTATGTATAAGGTGGCGTAAAAACAAACTACCATTAATAACGTATAACATGTTTTGGACTCATTCTAGTAACTATTTTCATTTTAGAAACTTAAAAACAATGACTAGGTCACTTTAAGATCGGGCCTAGAACTTTTATTCTAAATATACAACTATAGGGGCTAAAGACCCATTTCGATTCTCTATAAGCTAACGAAACAGACTACGCCAACAAGTTTCCCTAATAAGCTCAGGAAGTACGTTTTTGAACGCTAAAGCTAAGGGTCTTCGAAAACAATTTCAAAACCTTTTATTATTTCCAATCGGGCCTTTAAGCCCATTAAGCAAATAATAAGCTATAATAAGCTCTTTTTCACTTAACAAGCTATTTTTCAAGATTAAATAAACTGGTACAAACTTATTTAGTAAACGGAAATGCTAAACTTTGAAAATTGTAACTTTGGACTAAAAATGCAAATATTACGAGACTAAGGGTTAAATATGTAACTTTTTGAAACCTAAGGTATAAACTGTCGTATTGATAATCTGAGGTAATAAACTGAAATTATGAAACTTTTGAGTATAAAATATGTAATATTAGAAGAGAGTAGACATAAAATGTAAATATATATAAATTTTGGACTAAAATTGTAACGTATTTAACTTTTGGGTTAAAAGTGTGGATTTCATATAACTTAAAGGTTATTACAGAAACTTAAATACATTCTAACTAAATTATATTTTGAAGACTTGTAATTTAATAACATGTATAAACTTTATATGTAAACGATAATAGATAGATAAAAACATTAACGATACTTTATACTTAAAGACAAGTTATATAGTATATAACTTTGTTCTTAAACGCTAAGTATTTGCCACGCAAGCCACCTCTGCCACAAAACCATTTCATCATCTTTTCATCATAACGATTAATCGTTATTCAATTACCAAATAGTATTTGGTTAGATTCTCGGATAAATTTATTTATCAGGTTCCGTACTAAGGACGCTTCCAAAATCATTCTCATACTTTCACTCGCACTTACTTTCATCATTCCTAGTATCACTTAAGGTGAGTTCTTAGCCCCGTTTTTATAAATGTTTTGGGGGAGATACATGCTCAACTACTACTTTTATTTTCATAAGTATTTTAAACTTTTACATATTAGTGTGAGTCATAGCCCCTACTTTTACTGGTTTTATAAATGTTTTATTAATGCTTTGGGGGAGATACATGCTCAACTACTACTTTTACTTTCATAAGTATTTCAAACCATTTACAAATTACTGTGGGACCATAGCCCACCATTTTATACATTTTATATCTCATGGAGAGATAACTGCTATAAACATGCTTACAAGTAACTTTTCAACTGTATGCTATATCTGATTTCTACTTCCTAAGTTAGCTATTGCCAAAAGTCCCTCATATCATGAACCTTAGTCACTCGTAGGGTGAACGTAAATAATTGTGGATAGATCTATTAGGGATTGACAATCCCCGTTTGGGCGTTGGAGAAAACTACCAAACGCACTTTATTTGAAATCTAATAGGTTACTGGCAAGAACCTATCCCGAGGGCCCTTGTTACTATTATTCATCATTTATGATGAGATCTGTTAATCGGATGAGTGTCATGAGGCTTAGGGAAATCAGGTTGTAGTGTTGTGGGCGTATAACAACGTAGCTCATTATTTTTATCAAATTACTAAATTGTGTTCACTATATAGCAGAAAATCATTATTTCTTGGCAAAAACAAACTATTTTGGTGTTGACCCAATTAGGGCAAACCAACAAACTATTTCATGTTAACTTTGATTTTGATAAATCAACTGCTTTTGACTATAAACGCTATGGATTTTACTCACACTTTGATTTTGATAATAAATCGTTTATTACGAATAGTATAAACTCACAAACTCTTTTGATTCTTGGAAATCAACTACTATACTTATAAACTCTATGAACTCACCAACCTTTGTGTTGACACTTTTAGCATGTGTTTATCTCAGGTCCATAATGAGCAAGGATGGTACGGAGGAGCACGGATTCTTACAAAGGCTATAAATTTTACTATCATTCGAAAACTTATTTAACAAATTTTGAAACCACTGGGACCTCATTTTGAAAACTCTGATATTTATAAAATTCGAATGATAAATGTTTTAAAATGACTAAATTGATAATCATTTTCTACTGAAAAACTGTTGAGCTATGAAGTAATACCCAATCTTTATTCCGCTGCAAATATTTTAAAATTGGGGGTGTTACAGCATCTTCATTCAAATTTTTCCTCCCATATAAAAATGTGTGGTTAGAATTACTTCTTACCCTTCTCATTTTTATTATTCTTCTTATTGGATCCCTACCATATATATATATATATATATATATATATATATATATATATATATATATATATATATATATATATATATATTATGTTATTCAGGTCAACCTAAAAACCGAATTAAATTCAAATTCGGTTTTCGGTTCAGTTAAACCAAATTTAAATTCGATTCGGCGTTTTTGTATGTTCATTTGTTTGGCTAAACTTAAACGAAATACGTACAACCCTTCGTTCTTATTTGTCCGGTTCGTTTACAACTCTAAGGGTTTGGATTTTGGTGAGGTTGATTAGGGTTTTGTGATGTGGGAGTGATGAATGGAGGAGATGGATAACGGAGTGTTTGCAGATCTGCCATTAATGAAAGCTTGAGCTTTTAGGGTTAGGGATCGAATGGTAAGACAATCTGTTATTTAAACTAATAAAGAAAAAGGATAATGAGATAATCATTTAGAAATGTATCTTACCAACTTTCCAGTTTTGCGTAACGGATTTTTATTTTTATTTTTATTTTTTTATTTTTTTGCCAATGTACCGTAACTCATTTGAAGTGGCATAAACTTGTACCGTAACTCGTTTGACGTGGCATAAACTGATTAAGGTAAAAAAAAATACATCAAATTGACGAAAATGGAAAATTTGGCACATCAATCTGCCAAAAAAATACGTAGTATTAGTTTGCTACAGAAAACTGAAAAAAGTGACTATACATTTAAAAATTATTATCCTTTTTAATTACTTTCAAAATGGGAATCCTGCTTGAGAATCAAATTGTGAAAGTATAGTATTGCTTTCTCAAATATCATTTCCGTTTAAGACTTTTAATTGAGTTACATTTGGCTATTTCAAAGAGATATCAACGCTCAAAAACCCCAGCAGTTTATAGGAAAGAAAGATTCTAGTATGTGACATTGTCAACCAAAAAACAAAAAAAAGATACATCAAGTAAAACGAAAGTAACCAAATACACGTTAATCGTCGCATTTTTATAAGACAAGATGTATGATATTCTACTAGTTATTTACAAAATAACTGCTGCAGAAAACGAACATTTTGGGAAGTTTGTCCTTGTTTGGCAAAGCATGTGTTCTGTGATTGAATCACCACATCCATCATTAAGTCATTAACTGCAAAAACAATCAGATGAAGATGGTCAAAATCACAAGAACAAGACTGGTAAAAGAAGTTTTAAGTAAATCACGTGTAAATCACAAAGAGAGGTGTTTGGATGGTCATTTCAAAAGTGATTTGCCATATAAAATAACATGTGTCAAAAGTTTGGCCAAGTTTTTGCTTCTACCATCTGAAGTTGCAATAAATTTAAACGTTGGAATTTTGGCGAACAATGAGATTTCTTTGATTATTTTACCTTTGGAAAATCAATTTTGCTGCATCATGTAAGAAATTAATCAACATTTGACCCATATATAATGTAATCAAAGTAAGCTGAGTTGCAACTTCAATAAACAATAACCTAGATAATCAATTTCAAAAAGCCATAATGTTTACCATAAACCATTATAATATTCTTTTTATATAACAAGTGTTGCTCAAAATCAACTTAGATATGGCATGAAAGAGCACTAAACACATGCATAAAGAGTGAGTAGCATATTGAAACATAAGAAGACTTACCTTAACATTGCAGTCAGGGAGGGGTGCCTTGATAAACTTTTATTGAGCGGAGTAGATGATGATATGCAACCCATTTATAAGTAATGATTCCAAACGCATATGAGATACAATGTACAAAATTTCGGTCAGTTTCAAATGAAAACTCATGACAAATCAAAAGATCCTTGGCCTTCGCTGATTGCATAAAGAAGTTGTTTGTACATAATTTCCTGTTATTTAAAAAATGTAACAAGTTGTTAGCAACAGCCAAATAAGTAAATCATCTAGGGGTTACGAAGTCATTTTTAACAAGTAATCCAAATAGCATTATCTCTACGATTTCGAACCTGTATATAAGTTCCTAAACTGAACATTTTGATCCATTAACACACCCACACAAACCCACAATTTTACACTTATATTTTCCTTTATCCTAATTAGAAGAGAGTGTATGTTGAGAAAGAGTTGATGTAATAACGGTTGGCGCTATAAGAAAGGATGTTACCTTGGTGGAGTAAGAAGGAAGCTTTAAGTAATTTGCACACGTCATCACACTAGGCAAGTCATCATCAGCAGGTTCTGACAATCCGTTCGCACTAGATGCCACATTACTGGCTGTTGAAGAATGCTGCACCATACAAAAGAAAATTATAAGCACCTCAACAGAAAGTTCATTACAATGTTACATAATCATGACAAACAGAATGCCAGTGTGTAAAATATATACCTTTCTAACAATCGTCAGCTTTGGATTTAGCACAGCCAAACCACCAGGAGGAAGCCGAGGAGCACCAGTGACGAACTGACAGAATGCCCTTTGTTGTTCTGGGTTGAATTCTCCTAATATCTCAAGTAACTAAATAGTTGTGCACAACAAACTACATGTAAGTTTTCTCCTGAATGTATCAGCGCGTAAAAAACAAAAAATATAAAAAAATTTACATACATTGACTACTGCAGGGCTCTTAGAAGTGTAACCATGATCAAACTTTATGTGTTCCACAAGTTTGTCAGCCTGCAATTACAAAAGAGTTTAGGAAAAGTCCGTTCTCCCATTATACTTTTGAAGTACTTAACCATGACAAGTAACCAAAAAGATAAGTTTACCTCCCATAATTCTGTGTGGCCACACACTAAATAATCCAATTCATCTGGTGAAAATATTTGCAAAGCCGAAATGTCAAAGACCTGGTGGTTGAGCAAGAATACACATTAGTTGCACTTTACAAGATCTTGCATGTGAGTTGGAAGGCATGTCTATATAACTTTTATGTTGCATCTATAACAGTAAAATTTCAAAACCTTTGTCACCATGATACATCAGTAACCACAGAATTAAAAATAAGGAGCAACATAAAAAATCATAATATCTTTTCAAAAAATAAGAGACATTTCTAGAGGCTGCTGGGCTGGCTGTTTAAATGGAGCTGGATGAATATAGCATGAACAGACTACACAAAATTCAGGTATTTTCAAGATAACTAATACCCGCTTCTACAAGTTAACCAACCAGCCAAAAAGCCCATTTCGCCAAAAATGTAAGCAACAAATATCGTGGAAAATAACAAGTGAAAATGACCTGATTGAAACCAGCTCTAAATGCTTCCACTTGTCGCGTGATACCAGTCTTGACAGTAGCAGACACTACAAGGGAAACGTACTCCTCCAGATTGTTTATATTGACCTGTACATTTCATAAAAAGAACCATATGAAATTTAACATAGCTACCTTCTTAGCAATTGCTAGACAAACCAAGAATAAATGATACTTTATAAAGCATAAGGTTCATAAGAGGGGAAGATGCACACTTACATCTTTATCTCCTGATTTCAAAGTGAAATCTGGATAACCAGGAAGTGTAAAGTCTAAACAAAGATCTTCAACTGGAGCCCCTCGGAATTTTAAGTCGAGCATTTCACTGCGGTCACGCCCAGACATCGACTCTAGGTATTGTTTCCGACATACAAGAGCTTGCAACTCTTGCAATGTCTTGCCAAGTTCAGCATCGAAGGATGAAACATCCATTAAATCAAGCTCCTGCAACACAGAAATAACATATTTAATAAGTAACAATAATAACATAAAATAAAGATTGCAATACTGTAAATCTAGATTTACTACACAAGCTTGCTTACTTGTCCGAGCACAAGTTTGTAGAACGCTGTTGATAGTGGCAGATCCAAAAGACGACCATCTTGAAGAGCTTTCGCCATTACACAACCAAGAAGACGAAAATACTCGATTACTTTAGCAAACTTGCTACCATCAGATGAATTAGCAGTCAAGGGCCAAGGCCTTGGGAACAACCCAAGTGGTGCTATAATTACGTCATCAAATGAGCTAGATCTCCACATTCTCAGGTCTGCCCTTTGCAAATCATGACTTAATAGAGTATAGAATTCCAAAGTAGGACCCAATCCCGTCCCAACTTCACCAAAATACTCTACTTCTAAAACAGCCTTTTGGCTTGAATACATCTCCATAACTTTAGCAGCAGAATCCAAAATACGATTCCGGGAAACACGGACTTTCTGTCGCCGTAACCGTCCAACCCGCATCTCCCTCTCATTCGTAGACCCATTTCCATCTGCCCCCTGCTGCTGCTGAAGCCGATATAACGCACGAGATAACCCGAAAGCAGTTGAATAGAAATACTGTCGCCTAGTTTCAAACGGAAATAAAAACGGGCATGCTTTTGTAAGCTGGTAACACCATGATGGAAGACTACCACTACAAAGCGCAAGCACATCCTGAATCTGTCTGGATAATTTTGGAGTCAATTTACTATTAATGAACTCATCAGCAGGAACCTTAGGACCGGTAACATTAAGGTCATTTAGGCTCGAGATTTTTCCTTCAGAAAAGCTATCGATGACTGTTTGGACACGTAAACGTGGTGCAATCTGATTTAAACCTTCTAATACACGTAGTAAAGCTAGTATGTTATAAGTAGGATTATTCTTTTCCAGATCACAAGGAAGCTCTGCTTGCAAAAGACTATCAAAGAGCGACATTTGATGCTTAGGTAAATCCGAACTCGGCCCCGATTTTGAAGATTTAGTGTTTGCTGAATTTGATGTCCTGTCACTTTGAACTTCTGCTTTTTGGTACGTCAGTGTGTATATATCACCAGACATGAAGTCAGTGCTCTCATCATCACCTTCATCGAGAACATGATGTTGCTGAATAGCTTGATAAAGGGTTAAATGTCTGCTAAGGTGCTTACCACCTGAAGAAAATACCAACCTAGGAGAATCATTGGTGTTATGTCGATCTCTACTTCCCATAGCACCCCTACTATTTGCTGATGAAAGCCCGACCATCGCAGCAGCAGCAAACGACATTGAACCCCTTGAAGCAAAAGAATTTGGACCTCTAACCTCTGTGGAGTCTGAACCCCGAGCAGGAGTTCCTCTACTGCTAGAACCACAAGCTGGATTTGTCTGACTATCACTTGTTGTAGGGCCCGCAGGGCTATCCTCGGTGGTGTCTCCCAATTTAACATCGTGAACATTTGGCATGCAAGCTGGAAGTGAATCATCCCTTAGCACCTAAAAAACACGATTCATGTGTCAGAAAAAATATAAAATAACTATAGTACTGAAGATACTTAATAGTATCAATAACTGTCCTGAGGGGCACCAAAAGCAACATTTTTTTTTCCTTCAAACATAAATTAATTTGGGTAACAAATAGTATTTCAAAACAAATTCAAGGTCTGTTAATGCAACAATCCTCACCAAACCTCAAATTGACAAACAATATGCTTGCCGTTGTAACCCCCCTTTATCTTGTGGGGAAAGAATCTATATGCTATATTGTGACACCTTCTAAAGGTTGATAGATAATAGAGACATTCCTCAATATGTGTTTACAGCCATCACATCATAAGTTCTTAAAAAGGTTCTAAAGTAGCTCTTGATTCTTACAAGCATGCAGAAGAGTGCCCTAAACTCTTTTAGCACGTCCACAATCTCTACTTATGTTACTTTATCTATGAAGATCTTGTTTGCTAATTTATATCTCTCTGAGCATCTTAATCCTCCTAAAGATGTCTTCTTACTATATGACATGAATAGCAGCTATCCAACAACCTTGTGCTTTTATTCTAACTGTATATCGAGCCCTATCTATCTTTCCATAAATACGTATTGGGGAAACAATTTCAGGCTATGAAAGTCTGTATATAACAAAATACAGGAGCAGATTAAGTATCAACAGTAAATTTTATGACCACATACATCATCTTGATCATCATCATCGTCCTCGGAAACTTCATCATCTTCAATCACCAATGCATCATCAACTTCAACGGGCGATATCTCTACGTCCTCCTCCTACAGCGCACACAAAAGAATACTAAGAATATAATATACAAAAATAAAAATATAATTATGGCACAGCAAAATAATTAAACTTACAAAAAGAAACAGCAAGCTGACAAGAAATATCGGCTAACAAAATAGTTCACAAGGGCATGCATGTACATATTCATTCAGATATCCATCGACGCATACCAAATTCATTAAACATCCTAGTCTTACTATTTGATTGTTAAGCAAATATTTAGTTCTACAGAAGTTTTTAAAGAGAGCTAAAGCTTTAGCATGTGCGCATATCACATGAAGACTGAAAACATTCTATTGCAATCTGATACTCAACATCTATGCCATTGTCTCAAATCAGTAACAGCATTCCCGCAAATCAGGAAACACTGGAACCCCACCTATGCGTATATCGTATGACGTATTGTGCAGGTGGAAAACATAGCTCTGCCATTAGACTTTATACCTTTCTTGTCCTATTAGCCTTCTTTTTATCTTCTAATTTGAACCTAACGGTGTTACTATTGAGTGATCATGCAATTAGCAGAAAGTGTGGGACGGTGGACTTACATTCGCATATCTTAACCACTTTTATGTGCAGCCATATCTATTTCAAATATATATCTATATCCAAATATGCACATTTTTATATGATCTTCATCTCAAAGGTGTAGTGAGTGTGCCTAAAAGAATGATATACTACAAAAAGATACGCTATTTCATATTACAAGCAGTTAGTATACAGAAAAGAATATTAGGGTCTAACACTAACGCAAAGGAACTATACCTCAGACATTGATTCATCATTCACGGATTTCATCGAAGTATCTTTATTCGAAGCAGCCTTTCTTCGAGAAGCATTTCTTGTACGTGGTCCTTTCCCCTCATCTTGAGTTGGCTTCAAGACAGCTTTTCCCTTCCCCTTTGAAGAGCTTGCTGCTTCCTCTTGTATTGTGCCCTTTTCGTTTGAGTTCCCTATATTAATCCCTGACCTGGATCTTGTAGACTGACGACGCGTAGCTGAAGCAGGAGTAGGGGAATATTCTGAGTTCCCAACAGAAGTGGAAGACTTATGGCTAGACTCACTACGTTGAACGCGAGGCCAGAGGAAATCTTCAACAGCTGACAAACTGGCTAAAGGATCAATGAGAAGGATATTTGAAGAATAATCACGAAGAGACTTTTCACCATGTGCTCGGCAAAGGCGCAGTTTAAATGGACGAGATGATAAACCAAGGCCAGAAGAAAGGCGTGAACCTCCAGTAGAAGATCTAGAGTTGTGGCTCAAAACTACTGGAAAACGCTCTAATGAGGTCAATGCATTTTGAAGCTTCTGAACTAAAACACTCATTGGGGCCAAATTTGATTCACCCGGTCCATAAGGAAGGGCGACTGCTATGAAAGACCTGTATCTTTTAAGGGCTTGTTGACGAAGCTTAAGCAAATTATCTTCCGACACTCTTTTCTTAAGAAAACATCCACATGATAAGTAATTCAGCAAAGCATCAGCAACGCCGCTTCCAATAAACTCAAACGTGGAGACACCATCTCCTTTGCTTACCTCTGCCAGCATCTCAGTGACCACTTTTAACAGGTTATCTTCCGTAGCAGGTGAAAAATCAACCACCCGAGGTGAGGAAGCTTTAGACTTCCCTTTGGACTTTGACTTATGATCATCTGTGAAGGCAACTAACTTTGAGCAAAGATTCTTCAAATGTAGAAGATCATCTGTAACCCCAACTTCTGCAGCTCCAGAGACAGAAGGGAAGTATTTATCTTTAAAAGTCTTTGCACTTGTACTAACCGCCATCCGGAGACTAGAATTAACAGCAGGAGCTTCTACAGAGTTAGAAGGGGTGTTTTTAGGATCTTCAGCAGAAGTTGCATCGGTATTTGAGGTATCAGCACGATTTCGATTGCGTTTGGAACGTGTGGATGATCCAGGTGTCGAATCAGTATCCTTTTCAGATGACTCGGGTATAATAAGTGTATCTACTGCATGAACAACACCTTCTCTCACAAACAGTTTGGAGAAAGTTTCTGGAAGCTTTTCCATCAAGATATCTGCAATTTCAAGGGAAGGCAATAGAACTTGTGGATCTTTCCATGCCAAAACACCCGCCAAGAAACTGTGGAAATTAAAAAATAGAAGGTCAGAATATCAATATAATAGAGGGGAACCAGCACATGTTGATAAAGTATTCATAAGTGATATACCTTGATATATTTGTAGCACCAAGTAGAGACTGGATCATATCCGCGCTGCTGAAATAGAACAATTTCCCAATAGCTGAGAGACATTTATGACGCACAGGTGCATTCACACTTGAGCCATATATCTGAAAAGACAAAAAAAAAAGTACATTAAGCAAATAGTTGCACTCACAACGAACCACCAGAGTTCTTTTAATACCAACCTGAATGAGAACGGGAAGAAGATCCATCCCAAATTGCTGCAAAAGCTCAGGCTGATCAGTCAACAATTTCTCTCGACCTGACACATCTGGTGCATGACCAGTTGTCTCTTCTTGCTTGACAGAACTGCCTACAGGTGACTTCCTTGAAAGAGGCCCTTTGACAAATAAGTTACTGCTGGAAGGAAGAGATATGGTTCCTTGGGGCAATGGAGGAAGAAGCTCATTTGTCAAATTCACAATCTCAAATATCTGTGCATGAGAAAATCAAACAAATTGATCAAAAACTTTGTAAATGCATTGCGAATATAACCAAAGTGTTAAAGCTGGTTGTTTCTTAAATAGTAGTAACCGCTGAAATCTGAAAGTGATTCTAAATCTGATATTGTTTAATGTCTGAATATCAAGAACAAACTGTTACAGATTGAGGAGTTGAGCTCGAGGGAGAAAAAATTATATACAGAACTTGCGAAATTCATATTTTATCTTGTTGGTGTTTGTATCTGTAAATTATGCAACTTCCAAGATAGTTAAATAGGATCCAGATAATTTAATCTAAGCAAATATAACTTGGTCTAACCAGCCTATGATACAGCTATTGCTACTGATAATACCATATCACTACAACGATGGATTTGATGAGTAAATGCAGACTAAGATGAAGCACATGATGGGAGGGATAGGCAACTTGGATTTGTGACATATGATGAAAAAATCAGGACATCGGTCTATATATCCATGAGAAAAACAAAAGACAAGATGAGCTCATTTGCTCTGCCTCTTGTTTAGCCAGATTAGGATTTATGTGTGCAGGAACAGAAGGTGTTAGGGTCATTTTAAGGTAAAATAAACAGCAAACATAAGCAAATCCCGTTCCTATATTTTAACCTTTTTTACAAGTGAATAACTATGTGTTTATCATATACTAGGACTCTTGACTCACAAAAGCATCTTATCAGCTCCTTCATTATAGATAATTTCTGAAGGGCAAGTAAAAACTCAACTAACAGAGAGAATCATTAGAGAAAACAGCATAAAAAGCAAATAAGCTACAAGGTACTAATTAAACATTAAAAAAGCGACGCAATACAACTTCAGTTTCTTTTTGCATCTATAGCCGGTCTAACACACAATTCATGTGGCGGGACAAAACCTATTTAACTTACTATGACAGCCTCACAACCAGAACGAACTAGAAGAGAACAAAATGCAAAGAAGCTTTACCTGCTCTGGTGGCCTACTCAAGGCAGGTGATACAGACATAGTTGCAACAAGACCAGAACCTGACAATATCTCTTTCAGAATACCACTGATACCAAGAAGCATTAACGTTTTTGATCCTAGAGGAGAGCCACTTGCACATGTGGATAGCAATCGTATTAAGCCCTGCAAACATCTGTGTTAAGCAATGCAGACTCACAAAATTAAAAAAATAAAAAATGAAAACAAATGCAAGCATTGCAATACCGTATAGGTAGATGGCGTGAGAGATGCCTGCCCACTTCCAGAGCTGCTGGTTGAAATAAGTGAGGCAGCTTGGGTAACTAGGCCATGGTTACAAATCTCATCCAACCTATCAGGAGATGATGCAAACGCCTCTACAATTCGAGTCAAACAAACTGATGCATGCTCCAAAACCTAAATAGAGAATTTTGCTCCTTTAGATAATCAGAAATAGTTGAACATATTATACCATAAATTTAATCAATCTCGACTACTTGGGACTGTTTGTATTCACCTTGGCATCATGATACTGAAGAAGATTTGTCAACAAAGGAACAGCTTCCATGACAAAATCAGCTGCATCAGAAGGAAGTTTCTTGCACATATTTGCGGCAGTAGATAATGCCACACGCTAATAGATAAAGGGCAAAAGGGTAATAATTAGATATACTTCAGACTAAATTCAGCACTCCCATAAACCTAACATGTAAAGCAACAAGAGGTACCTGTACTCCTGTAGAAAAGAAGTCGAGATACGAGAGCACTGCCATTAGTGCACCTGCCCGCAAGCATGCAGTTGGGTGCTCCTGAGATATCTTCTTAAGAGCTTGCAAGGACTGTTACGAGAAGGGTAAACATCAATATGACTATAAAGATCAATACTTCCATCTTTTATTAAAGAATACAAATTCATTAATACATGAGTGGACGCCTATTAAAAAAAAGATATAGCCTAATTCCTATAGCTACTATTATGTCCATTCATAATTGGCCACATAACTACACAAGTACACCAAACCGAAGTCTATTGCATTGACCCAACCCGTCAAATTTTCAGTAACATAATTTGGACCCTATAAGTGACATCTGTTTTAAACCTATAATTCAGGTATAGTCCACTCAAAATTGAATAAGGGCCTAACCAACTATGTTTTAGAGTCCTATATAAGCCCAACATTTATTCACTTTTGGTACATCCTTTTCCAAAACTACGGCGTCTACAATGAGCTCGTTTTGCATAGATACATCACATCAATAAATCCACTTAAAACACTTCAAATTTTTTTATTTTTTTTTTTTAATTAAGTAATTATATGAAACATAACCACATAAACAGCAACTCAGCACACCTGTTCCGCCAAGTCCATATACTCAATGGTAAGCAACCTCGCCACAAAACACGACACGGCCCCATAATGCACAACCGAAACACAACTACTCGGCAACACATCACACAAATGCGTCAACGCTCTAGCCGCAAGCAACATCACATCCGGATTACTCTCGTAATTCAACAACCCAACCAAAACCGGCACAAATGAATCCACCGAAAAACTACTCAACGAATCCTCCGTCCCTATACTCAAAATCTCGCACAATTGCGTCAAGCTCTCCACTTGCCTCCCTTCCTCCCCGTCCGCCCTCAAACCCGTCAAAATCTTCTTCAACCTCCCGTTCTGCTGCGAAGATGACCCCGAAGCCATCGCAGACGACGGCAACAAATCATCCAACCCCGCGCCTAGCTTCCGCAGCAATCCTTGTAATGCTGAGCTGGCAGTCGTCAAATTCTGATTAAACATCCCTCCTCCTCCATCACTGTCCACGTCATCATCCGCCACGTCATCATCGTCAGAAACCCTAACCCTAGGCGGCGGCTGTTCGTCGTCTTTCTCCTTACCCTTCCCACTCCCACGGCGGCGCGTGGAGTTCGATCCGGAAGGCTGTTCGTTGCTGTTTTCCATGAGGTTGTTGTTGTTGTTGGTGGTGTCGGAGCGTGAGTGGCGCGTGCGTTTGATAGAGCGAGTGGTGGGACCGGATGACGTGGCCTCGGCCCTCTTGCGACTGCGTGTTTCCATACAAAACCCTAACACACTGTTTGTGTTGTTTTGATCATCGTGATTGTAATTGTGGTTGTTTATATAACATGTGTTGGTTGATTTTAATTGGGGGATTGAATAATTAATTAGTGGTTTTGGGGGTTAATTTGAAAACCCTAGCGATTTGGGGATTTTTTTTTGTTTTGTGAATGGAGTGAATGGGAATTGATTGGGGTTTGTACTTTGTGAGTTTGTTCAGTGTTTCTTTTGTAAGGGGGTGTTTGTGTATATATACTTGTTCTCATCGAAAGTGCAAGTGGTATTTGGTAGTGTTTTACGACTTGATATTATGGTCATTAAGAGGGTGTTTGTTTCGGCGAAGCTCAAACAAGCAAAAGCTTTTCACTATTACAAAAAGCTTTTGAGGATGGTTTTTAGCATTGCATGACAAGCTTTTTGTAAAGCTTTTTAAGAAGACTTGGTGAACTCCAAGTCATTCCTAAAAGCTTTAATTATTAAATGTGTGTAGCATTAATGACATTAAATGCTCCAAGTCTTTATGACTTGGTGCCATTGTAGATGCTCTAAGTTTATTATTATGTCACAATAAACTTATGTAAGCTATAAAGTTTCAAGATAAGCCACAAAAAAGTGAGCTTATGAAACATAAGCCCAAAACTAAATAAGCCATAAGCCGATTTTATAAGCTGAAACAAAGTAACAAACCCCCTAACTAACCATATTTATATTAGCGTCAAATCATCATTTAACGTATCATCAAATACATTATTTTTTAAAGCTAATGATTTGCACACTTTCTTTTTTTATTGCACACCCCAAACAATCAGACCTATTGATCCGACAGCACTTCGGTTTCGCTTTTATGTTTTTCCTATTTTCAGTTTTGGGTCGATTCGATTCGACCCAAAACTGCCAAAAACACACCTAAATCGAACCAAACTGACACAAAATCGAACCGAACCACCATATTCGGTTCGGTTTCGATTCATGTTTTTCACGAAATTGGTTCTCAGGTCGGTTCGGTTTTGGACCTTTGCTCAGCCCTACTCCAAACTATGTTTTAAGCATTTGTACATTTATCATATATTGTTTATGAAGATTGTATATTGTGGTGTGCGAATCAAAAGTAAGAGTGTGTCAATCTGTTAGTGCAAATATTACGATATTTAAATTAGAGAGAATTGCAAAAATCGTCCCTAAAGTTTGGCCAAATTCCACGTTTCATCCTGGATGTTTGGAAAGTGCAAGGATCGTCCCTGTGGGGAAACTTTTGGTGCAAGTATCGTCCTTTTTAGGGAAACCTTTGGTGCAAGTATCATCCCTATGGGGACGATTTTTGCAATTTTCTCTTTAAATTAAACGGTTTCTTCGGTTTTAATAATGACAAACATGTAACTTGTAAATTTGTAATGCATAATGTAAAATGCGCAAGTTACTTGTAAACATTAATCATCAATGCATACTTACATCAATACCTCTCGACGTCTCAAGTATGCTTCAATAAAGTCGTAGATTTCCATCCCGACGTAAATCACTCAAAGTATAGACAAACATATCTATTACTTGACAAATGATCAAAGGATTATATTTTTCTAAACTTCACATTTTTAATGTGACAAAACATTTTTTCAAAAATATATTTTACAAATTATTTTTGAATCAAAAAGAAATTTTTTATTTTGAAAAGTAAGTTTAAAAATCTCAACAGCCATTCCCCCCCCCCCCCCCCTCAAAAAAAAAAAAAAAAAAAAAACAGCTCCAAGCAATAAACCTTCCCACTAAAAACAAACGGAGGAGCGTCCACGGTACCACTAAATTTAATGGTACCATGTGCCAATTAGTGGTGTCGTCCCCCTGTAATGGCTATTTTCTCTTTGCCTATAAATTGTGGACCATTTTACACTTTCAACTTAATATTTCAGTCAATTTTCTCTGGTCTAATCCCTTCTTATTTAGATCACTTTATTTGATCATTTAGAGAGTCTTAGTTTGTTTTAGAGTGATCCAATCATCCATTCAAGTGATCACCTTCATTCCTCTTCTAACAAAGCATCAAGAAGATACAAAGTGTTAGAGTCTTTGTGTAGTACACTTACATTACTTAGTAGTCTGCTTAATTGTATCTTGATATACATCAAGTGTCATAGTCTTGTTTACTCATCTTGTGTTGATCATTGTGATCTTGTTGAGATGTTGGAGATCTCTTGTAGCTTGTGTGCTAGTGTGTCTTGATCAAGTGGATCAAGTGTAGATCGGGTAGATCAAGTATGGATCATGTGGATCTTGTAGGGCGTGTGATTTGTGAAAATCGGGTAGATCATGAGTAGATCGGGTAGATCGAGTATAGATCATGTGGATCTTGTAGCTTGTGTGAGTTGTGAGGATCGGGTAGATCATGGTAGATTGGTACTAGCTAAGATTAGTACTCGATATCTAGCTTAGAGTCGGAAAATAATGTAAGCGACGCGGTTTATGTGTTTAGGCCTTAAAACACAAGATTTGTTATGTTAGGCCATAAAACATAACGGGTTTGGTTGTACCCGAAGAAGAATTCGACATCTAGCTTAGTGTCGAAAAATATTGTAAGCAATGTTGTATGGTTTTCTCCGCTGAGAAGGGAGCTTGTTGATTAGTAAAGTAATTCTCGAGTTGGGTACTCGGGGAGTGGAGTGGGGCGAAGAGAAGCTACGTGATCGAACTACTATAAATCGTCGTGTCCGGGTTTGTATTTTCTTTACTTATCTCTTTACTTTTTATCTTTGCATTTACCGCTTCATATTTGCATTCCTTTTATGTTTGTGTTGTTTATTGCTTATATTGTGTTGTATTTATGTTGTGTCTATGTTTGCGTTATTTTAATATGCTTTACTTATGGAATTCACTATCACTAGTTGTCGTAAGACTTTTTGTTGACAATTCTCATTTTATGTCAAACTTGATTGGTCATTTGATACAAACGATTTAAGTTTTTAAATGGAAACGTATTCACCCCCCCCCCCCACTACGGTTTCCACAATTGGTATTAGAGCCACGTCGCTCAAATTTTTAAAACAAATGGTTTTCAAAATTGAGCATGATCCATGTATCAAATTACCCATTAATGGAGATATAATATGAAAAGTATTTACATGCTTAATACTTACAAGTTTTGTTGTTAAGATATTGTCTTGACCGTTTTGTTCAAATCGCGGGGTCATTCCAACATTCTATGTCATAGAGAGTAAGATCTTATATGATTCCCCATGATTCTTCCGCATTCTTGTCATGTAGCTTACCACCAACCGCTTGGTCAATGGTTTGCCTTGTGGATAGATTGACATGATCATAAAAGATTTGGACTTGAAGCCAAAGATCAATGCCATGATGAGGGACTTTTTGGAGTAAGTCCTTGAAACGAGTCCATGCTTCGTAAAGAGTTTCACCTTGGTGTTGTTGGAACATCAAGATGTCATTCCTTAGTAGTTCTCCCCGGTGGGAAAAATTGAGCAAGGAAACGAGAGATGAAATCATCCTAAGAGGTGATGGATCCCGCGGGTAAACGCTCAAGCCATTTGATGCGTGGGAATCGCAACAGGCTTTACCTCTCGAGGGATCTCGAGAAGCTTACAACCCCCACCAGGCAGTGTACCTGATCGTTGTAGTATAGTATAGTGACAAGTACCGGGGGATTGATCGTTCAGCTTAGGAATAGTGTCGCTAGGATTAGAAAGCCTAATTTACTAGTTCTAAAGGTGAGGGATGATTATTTTTGTATTTTTATGTTTTATGGAAAGCAAGTAAAATCTCGGGTTTTGAAAGAGTGGGCGGAATTAGTTGCTATTCAACTAACCCAAAACTAAGATGCAATCAAAATAAAATAGTAAAAATGAAAATAAACTAATTATACTAAGGTTGTGAGCAGTAATTGGAGAAAATGTGTTTACTTAGACTTCATTACTCCCTAGATATCTTTTACACGTTAATTACTTGTTATAATTGCATGGATGACGGATCGTATTCCTTAATACCATTCATAGGGTGGCATACATAACTCCCCAATTCTATGAGCTCTTATCTCCTCCTACACCATGACCCAGCACAACTATATGGATTGTAAACAGTGGCTCATGCATTAAATACAACCAATAAAGACCTAGTACGCCTCGGTTCATGTTTCTTAAGACGTTCAAGCATGTTACCATTTGGAGATCTGCCAGTTTTCTTAAGCCTAACATATAAAATCATTCATCTAAGAACAAGAATAAACAAGTAATCAACACATAATCAATATCTAGGTTTCATTAGATCTAAGCAAACATAAGAGAGATCTAGCCTAGCATAATGAAATTGAGACAAGAACAAGATATAGACAACCAACACATAGACATATTGATTGAATTAGAAGAACACTTATCTCAATTACAATGCAAGGTATCAAGGGTTTGGAACCCTTGAAAAACCTGTAAAAGTTGCACCAAATTCGTCTTTAGGGTTTCTCCAAAACTTTTCTTCCTCTTTTTTTATGAAAAAACTAGAAAACTATATATAGGAAAACTGGGCTGACGGCGTCAAGACAACCTTGTGACGCCGTCACCTCGCCGCCAAATACTTCCTCGGACGGCCTTGATCTACTTATGACGGCCTATGTGACGCCGTCACCAACCACGGTGTTTTATTCTTGGCCTTTTGACGCCGTCAGGATGACTTTTGACGCCGTCATCAACTACGGTATTTTATTCTTGATGTCTGACGCCGTCAGGGTGTAACTCTTGACGCCGTCACCTAGTGTTTCCATCATGGAAAATTGATACTTTGCCGTTTTCTTCACTTTTATGCTCCAAAAACGTCCAAAATGGCTTCTTTTCCAGAATTCACTCTCCAAGTACCTAAAATTACAAAAGGAACGATTTAGGGCAATATTTGATCAAATAAAGTCGGATTCGGGCTTAAATGACCCCCTAAAAACGGATCATTTTTCGCCTCATCATATACCCTTACACTTGAGATTTGCTTGTCCTCAAGCAAATGTGCTTTTATTCTACTCAAAAGACAAGTTAGGGGTCATTTAACACTAACATAAAAGTAATTACAACAAATAATCGTTCCACTAAAGACCAATAGACAAGCACGAAGATCATACACAAGCACCTCACAAATAGTGTTTAGATACTCACATCTCTCGGGTGTAATAAAGTAATATAACATTATGGAAATGGAAGATATCTCTCACTACCTGTCATAGCAAAATAGATTACCATAGGCTTGGGAAAGGATCAAACCTCCACCACATGGCGTAAGCACCTAGGATAAACTATCAAAGAGGTCTTTTAAAGGGTTGTAACATTAGGTATAGGGATACGAATTACACGGTTTTGTTGGATAAAGGAAGTTTTACTGGTGGCGAGTTAACAATCTTGGTTAATTACATGTACAATATGGCGTTGCTAAGCCAAGACTAGACTCGACTTAAGCTAATAAATGAAAAATAACAAAAACATAAAATGAACATAGAATGAAACGGGATGGTAGTCCGTATGTTTTTTTTCTCATTTTCCTTTTTCTATTTTTTTTCATACACTCTTACCCTACCATCCAAAATAATACATCATAGGGAATGAACATTTCCCTTACACTTGAATCTTTACATACTTTACATCAAACTAAACTAATGACTCGAATTAAGAAAATCAAAACACTTGGAGCACTTTTAAGATTAACGTATATATGGGGGTAATAATATTATGTTCTTCCCCGTTACTCCATAAAATAAGTACTTACCCATGAGTCCCAATCGTCCCAAAACAATATGTACAAGGATATGACTCGACTTAGCAACCATGTAATCAATTAGAAAGTTAACTTAGGGTTAAACAAATAACAATAATGCACTAAAGATGAGCGCATACACGGAAGGCTAAGGCGATTTGGGTGTACATTTAAGTGGGGTGTAACAAATTCTTCCTTTAAGTAAAATGCTTAAAGTT
This sequence comes from Artemisia argyi, assembly GCA_030686995.1. Lineage (NCBI taxonomy): Eukaryota > Viridiplantae > Streptophyta > Magnoliopsida > Asterales > Asteraceae > Artemisia > Artemisia argyi. The sequence goes on along the minus strand of CM060698.1, from coordinate 98,753,254 downwards.
AGAAACGAAAAGATAGGCTCGGAGGGGTGTACTAGGGGTTTCGTGTACTAAAAATGAGTACAACGCTAAGGGTGTGGGAAAAATTAGTTGACTTAACTAGCCAAGTAATATGACTTAAATGGTCAAGTAATTATGATACGGGTTTAACACAAGGGTGATCCTAATGCCTCTTATCATGTAGTAAATCCTACCACACGAATGTAGTCTCACTAGCGGTCTCGGGATGCATCACTAACGCAAGTTCTAGAATCTAAATGCTACCGGTACACTCATAAGCACTAATAATGAATGTTTTTCATATCAAATCTAAAGGCGAACCTCACATTTTTGGGTGGAAAATTTTTCTGAATATACGGTTTTGTGCTAGTCATACAATCTCCTATCCATGAGACGCTTGCTATGGCTAAAGTTTCACTCCTAAATGTTGTAAAAAATTTTAAATTTGGCGCTAAAATTACACTAACAAGTATTTCTCATAGTTTTATTACACATCTACTATCAAACAAAACAAACTCAAGCGAAAGTGCATATGTAAGGTATCATCTTTTTACCCTCCCCTTACACTTAAGATGAACATTGTCCCCAATGTTCAAGTAAAGAATGTAAAAGTGAAAAAGTAAAGAGAATGAAATCAAATACTCCCCTGATTCGCTTGGTATGGATTATAGGTGGCCAGGTTAAATCTTTTTCCAAGAAAACGAACAATCAAAGCTTCCCTTCCAGAATATAAATCATCTCCTTGTCGAACATAACCTGTGAAACCTGACAAAATAGACAAGACAACCTCGCGTAAAATCGGCGGCATCCTATATAAGTTCCTAAATCCTAGAAAACAAAGTAAGATATAATGCTTGTGGAATGAAGTTTGCAGATTTCCTGGAGATTATAAAACTTAATAATTCACAAAAACCATAAGACTCCGTTAGAAAAACAAAACTGGTAAAATTTCCAGATTTTTGACTCCTGACGCCGTCAAGAGTAAACCCCTGACGCCGTCAGAATGGACCTGCAGAAATTCTTATGTTAAGTTTCCGGAAAATTTCTGGAAAAACTTGGTCCTACTTCCTGGAAAATCCTGCAAAACTTCATTATGACTCAATACGAGCATTTGACTCTAACAAATACGAATATACATGCTCATTTGTTATCGTGGAGAATCATGATCGGTTTGTTTCTTAAAAACATATCTGGGGTTTCCCCTTACACTTATCTTTTGCAAAAATACTTTTAGGCTGGAGTTAAGACTAGGCCAAATGATGAGTGTGTAAATACTCATCATTTTTGTCTTATATGAACTGCCAAAACATATAAAAACACCCAAATATGTATCAAAATACTTAAAATATCTTAGAGGTGTGTTTTATATGTTTCAAACACAAAATATGCAAAAACAAATGAAAAACGTACAAAGTTTGCATAATTGGCAGTTTCAGTCCCTCAAGTTTCATAAATTTGCAAAACTAGTCCCTGGTGAATCAAAACTTTTACAAATGTCATAAAAGGTCCTTGGGATTCATAAGTTGTAAGAAATAGTCCTTTAAAGTTTAAAATCACATATTTACAACTTTGGTCCCTCAACTTTGAAAAATGTCAAAAATAGTCCCTAAGGTTTTGAAAAAATGGAAAATGTGAAAAATAAACCTTATACTATTCTAAAAAGACAAAATTGGTCCTTATGATAACTTTTGAGAAGTTACAAATTAAACCCTTCAAAAATCAGAAAATTACAGGTTTGGTCCTTGGAGTTTTGGAAATTGCCAGATTTGGTCCCTGGGAAATATTTTTTGAATTGAAAAGTCAACAAAAGTCTTTGAAAAATAAAAAGTTGACAAGAATGGTCCTTGGTGATAAATTTGGTGAAATTACATAATCAGTCCCTGAAGTTTGGTAAATTGGCAAAAATAGTCCCCGGGTATTTTAAAAGTGAAAAATATCAAACTTACCCTTGTACTATTCATGAATGATAAAAATGGCCCTTATGACAAACTTTGGAAATTTACACAACCTACCCTAAATTTTACCCAAATTACATCCTTGGTCCTTGTAATTTCCTAAAGTTACTAAAACCAAATTACCCATTAAAATTCAAGCCTGATCCAGTACTAAACCTAAGCCCAACCTTAGCCCCACTACCAAGCCCAGTCCGTTTTTATTTAAATAAAACCCCCAGGTTTGACTTGGGTCAAACCCACCCTTCTTCCCCACCAAAACCAGCAAACCACCTCTGCAATACCACTCCACCATCACCACTTGCCTCTGCCACCCCATCCCTTATCCCAATTACACCTCCCAAGGGCAATTAATGCCACCCCCCTCCTAGGCTACCCTAATCAGACCCAATTGGTCGAAATACCAATTTCCCGCCAAAATTAGTAAGCGTGCAAAAGTGATCCAAATGATCTGGAAACAAGTGGGATTTGACCTTGGGGGACCCACAAACCCAAGGGATGATATAAAGAAAGCAAGGAGCAGGGGAGAAGACCTAATTGAGGGTAGTTGTAGTTTTAGTTTAATCGTAGGTAGTGATTCTCTCTTTTCAAGTGTAATTTTCAGTTCAATTAAGTTGTACTCACTTCTATTAATGTAATTCAAGCTTTATTTAACCTTTAATCTCAGCTTTCCTTACTAATTCATAGTTAGCAAAATTCATATGAAATTGACAAATTCATGTGAGCATTGTTAATTATTGTTATTTCAGATTGTTTAAGCTCAATTCAGTCCCATATAAGCTTTTTAAAGTTTTCAAATAGTTGGAGATAGTTTAAGTTTAGAATTACAAAAAAGAAAAAAAAAATATAATATATAAAAATCAGATAAGGAAGAAGAAGAAGAAAGAATCAAGGGTGCTTCTGGAATTTCAGGTTTTTAGTACCTCAAGGGAGGTGTTAGGATATGTGCTGTACCCTAGTGACTTGTTCCTCAGTTTGACACCAATTGTAAGCATGTTCCCATTTTTCTGCATTTCCACTGTAGATCAGCTTGTGCATGCTCATTAATACTGATTTATGTTTGTTTGATAATTCTTAGTTGAGTTCTTGCCTGATCTTGCATACCTTTTGCTTTTGAATCTGTTATGCTCACTTTTGCTTATCTAGTTATCATTTTAGCATTTTAGTAATTCCTAGGTAATTGATGTTTTAATTGGCAATCCTGTGTTTCAAGTAGTTCATAGGGTCATAAGCTGTGCTTCTGATTCAATTTTAAAGGTTAGATTAAGCATTTACTTTGATGGACTGTCATATCAGTTTAGTATGGGAGTGTTTGGTTTTGCTTGGTTCATTAGGTCAATGTGAGTTTTATTTGATGCAGGGTGTTGATACCAATTACATTAGTTCTATTTAGGTTATTCAAGCCATAATTTCAAGTCCTCATTGCTCACAAGTCAAAATTGACCCTTGATCCCATTCAACTGCCCACTGTTGGGACTTTGTTCCATCACACCTTCCATATTAGCTTAGATTTTGTTAATTGTAACCATTGTAACTTCCATTAGTGTTATTATAACTTATTAAATCAATTAGGATCATTAGAAATTAGCCAAAGTCAAAGTTCTTATGTTTCATGAAAAGTCAAAGTGCACAACATCAGGTTTTTCCAAAAATTGTAGTAATTGTTTTGATTTTTGTAGTTACTTCCAGAGCTTGAACTTTGTTTCCATGGATAGCCTACCACCTCAACTCCATTGTTCCATTACCCTTTGATTTTTGTGAATTTTGTGTGGGCCCCCACTTTGCCCCAAAGACAGCTGCAGGCCAAGCTGCTGCTCTGTCTCAGCAGGTGCACCACCACCACCACAACTTGGTGGTGGTTTTCCTACCACCTCAGTGGGCCCCAGGCCACCATCCTTGCACCATTCAACCCTCCCCCTACCAGGCTTCACCAATTGACCTTTAGTTTGACCTGGGAATCCCTGGGTCCCACCTGGAATACCCCCCAAACTTTGTCCCACTTTTCAGTTTTCTAGCAAATTCCAAGTGCTTAATTGCTGCTTATTGGCTTATTCTTTGGTCAATTAGTGCTTTTTCAAGCTTATACATGTTCAAAAAACTTGCTTGAATCAGATTTCACCATTGTGGGTCCCACTCATTGCCATTTAAGCTAATTTCCCCATTTGGTCAACTTTGGTCAACTGTGGAGCTTATGGTTTTCCATACAGCTTATTTTTAAGTTATAAAAAAGTTGTTTTCATAAAAGTTGTTTGTTTTTAGGTATTTAATAAGTTTGTAAAAGAAAAATCCAAAAAAAGTTAATTTAAATTTAAGTGATAGTTTCTATTTAATGTAATTTAATTTCAATTTTCATTTTTAAATTTTAATTAAGTACCTAGCTATTTTATATTTTTATTAAATTCCTCATATATTAAAGTATTTATAATAAATTTTTCAGATTTTTATTTGGTCATTTAGTATTTATTAGATTTAATATTAGTTTTATTAATTATTAATTAATAATTAGTTTAAAATAGCATAATTAGTTATTATTAATTAAAACCTTGTTTTTATATTTTTTATAGCTTTTATATGTTATAAAGTAATTTTAGAAATTTTATTAGAATTTTTACTGTTCATTTAGTATTTTTCTTAATTTAAAATAGTTAATTAGTTAATTAGTAATTAATTAATAGAAAATTCACAAAAAGACAAAAACACTTATTTTTAATTTTAAAACTTATTTTTAGTTATTTTATAATTTTAGAAATTTTATTTTTATTTTTCTAGTAATTAATTAGTATTAAATTATATTTAAGTGTTTTAATTATTAATAATTAGTATTTAATTAATATTAAATAATTAATTAGGGTTAAAATTTATTTTAATTTTCTAAAAATTTTCTTTTACCCTTAGGTTTGTAAAAAAGTCATTTTCACCCCCTGGGTGTTCTCAGATTTCCGTTTTTACTTTTTATTTCGTACGCTTACGTTTTATTTAAACGTGAACGTACGCGTTTTAAGTTTTAAACGTTTCTGGTTTTCCTGACTTTCCAGTATTGTTAATATAGTGTATTTAAGCTATTATCCTTCATATTCCAGTAGTGTAATCATCACAACTCATTTATACCCATTCCTGTCCAAATTCACTCGATCACAAACCCGTTTTAGTACCATCCACACCTCGTCGGGACAATACGACCCGGGGAAACCTTATACTTCCGCGGAGCATTGATTCTAGGCTGTCTGACTTTGTTGACCATTCCTTGGTCAATATAAGTTAGGTGGTTCGGGCTCAATCAAAATTTGGCGCCGCTGCCGGGGAGGTTGTGCGCGTATTCTACACGGTTTTGCAGATTAGTGAATTTGGATATACATTCATTGTATATTTACCATCCCTTGTTCATATTTTCTTATTTTAAAAACAAAACTGTTTCTGAAAACTTTGTAAAATTAGTTTTCAACAAACACAAAAACACAAAAAGATTTTCCTTCTGATAAAATGTTTTCCAAAAACACCAAAAATATCCATCTTTACCCTCTCACCTTTTTGATTCTCCATTTCTCACCCTCTAAAACCTTTTGATTCTTTCTATGTCTCATCCACACTTTCTGATTTGCCAGTGGTGTGGTAATCCTTATAATGGTGGCAATTGCCCCAGTTGTGGCATGGTAGAGTCAGGAAACGGGTCTGTCTATAACCAGAATCCCTATTCCTACCATGACACAACTGATTCATTCCATCAGTTACCACACCATTAAACTCAGCAGTTTTACTGTTGTGAGTACTGTGGTGGTTCACATTACAGTTCTGATTGTCAATCGGGCAACACGCTTGTCTATGAGCAGTTTCCTGATAACAATTATGACTCTAGCACATACGACTCACAGCCACATCAATTTTACTGTTGTGATTACTGTGGAGGTCCACACTTTAGCTCTGATTGTCAAACGAGGAATCCATTTCCTTGTAACAATTATGACTCTTCGTATCAAGACCAACCTCCACAGTGTCAAACTATCCAAGCAACTCCTCAAATCCAGCAAGACTTTTTAGAAGTTCTTGAGAAATTTAAAGAACTTAAGGAGGAGTTAGCTAATATTTCACTCCGCCAAACTCTAAGTTCTTCTTGTGCATATTGTGGGGGTCCTCATAGTGATTTTCAATGTCAACCTTTCGGTTTTGACACATCCACATCCCCGCAATTTCCTTTCATTCCAAATTCTCGTGGGAAAACTATGGCAGAATTACTTGCTGAAGAACGAGAATCTGGAAAAAGCATGGAAGAATTATTGGCTGAGCAACGAGCAGCTAAATTACGTGCTAATATTCGCAATACTGCTCTATTTGATGACTTTGATGACAGTGATGATGAAGATAACATTGTTATTATTCAAAAAGATTCATCAAGTTCATCAGTTGATATCCCAGCAGTTGAGATTCCATCTCAAACAACTGCTATCACACCCGAAGTTCACACTCACTCTCCAAATATGGGGGATGAGCATCTTGACACTATTCCTCAAAAGGAATCGGACGAATTCATAAAGTCTAGTGTTGAGATCCTTGTCCCAATCCCAGGAGAGTCACAGGGAACTTTGGATCATGTGTGTGATCTACCTTCTCACCCTGAAAATCCAAAAGATCATTTTGAGACCTTCTCCGATTTTAATGATGATTACACATCTTATGGAGAAGTTGAGTATGAGGAGGCACCATTTCCTCATTCGGATGTTGACCCTCTTATTGAGGAAGTCACAAACGAACTTACTCACATCAATCCACTTCCTTTGGGAAATGATGATGGTCTCCTTGATTCTGAAGCCGATGTGGGAGAAACTGAAAATCTTTTAAACTCTAATCCCAACATCGAGCTTAGTACTTCACATGCTGATGAAAATTCTTTATCTTCTGGAGACATCAGTCATGTGGAAGAATTACCTTCTGAGCTAGTTAGCTTAGAAGAAGAGAATGATGAGATTGACACTGGAATCAAGGATGAAGCACTTCGTGCTACATTATTGAAAGTCAGTCTCCTCATTTCTAAAATCGAGGCTTTCAAAGAGAAACCTATTTCATCTCCTATCCCCATAAAGGATAGTGACATTCTCTCCGATGACCCTATACCGGAATTTGAAGCCTTTACTTTTGATCCTATGGGAGAGAAGATTAGTGGCAGTACCACTTCTCATTCTCATAATTCTCTCCCCGATTATGAATCATTTACCTTCGATGAGTTCTCCTGTGAACTCACGCACATCAATCCAGAATATGATTCATTCACATTTGATGAGTTCTCCTGTGAACTCACTCATGTCATGACTCCTCCGGAGTTTGATATCCCGGGGGGAGATGCTCTCAATCATGAGAATTTGCAAATTCCCACCCACCCTCCCGGGATGTTTACGAGCTTAACCTTTGAAATCCAAAATCAGGCTAATGAGCCTACCTTCGAGGAAGAAGATCTTATCATGATTTTCATCATGGTTTTCTTCCTTTTCTTCACCTATAAGGTGACTTCTCCTGTTCTTCACTCCTTCGGGAATGAAGACATTATATTTGATCCCGGCATTTTCATGTATCATTATCTTGAGCCGGGATTATATCTCATCGGGGTGGAACTTTCACGTGCTTCAAATGTTTATCCAAACATCTTGAATGAAAGTCCGATGGAGATTATTTCTTCCACATCATGCTTCCCCATGGACTAATTAATTCGGGGTCGAGTCACGCTAGCGACTCGGTAAACAAAAACAGAGCATGTTTATAGGGTTTTCACCCTAAGTGTGGGGGAGTCCCCCATGCTATGATTACAGAAGTGAAAAAACAAGATTGTGTTTCCACGCTTAGCTTGTAATGTTGCCCTTTTACGTTCAAAGAGTCGGCATAATAGCCGGGACTTTGAATATTGAGGACAATATTCATGATTAGTGTGGGGGGGTATTCGCTATTCTAGCGAATTTTATCACATTTTACTATATAATACCCTCGTTTTTTACCAAAAAAAATTTTTTTTCAAAATTTTTTCACTAGAGCTCAAAATTTTTTTGTGGTAATCAGTCCGCCTTGTCTAAACGACAAAAGGGATTGGCTAGTCCAGGAGCAAACGGCTCTTGGTAAAGACATCTCAAATCCGTTTACGGCTGGCAGTTTGCCCAAAATTGTATGGTTCCTCAACTCCCCGAAAACAAATGAGTTGGCTAGCCCACAAGATTATGGCTTGTGGTAAAGGCCGTGGAAAATCCATAATTGGTAATCAGCTCACCAAGATGTTGACTATTCCATCAAGAGTTGGCTAGTCCAGAAGCAAACGGCTTTTGGTAAAGACTAATCAAATCCGTTGACAGCTGGTGGTTTGCTCAAAATCACACGGTTATCAGGTGTGCCACAGTTCTTACATCTGGCTACTCCAAAAGTGATGGCTTTTGGTAAAGAGTTTCAAATCCATTAATTTTTCTCAAAAGATTGCTAGGGACTAGCAATAGTTTAGTGTGGGGGATTGATGAGTGTGTAAATACTCATCATTTTTGTCTTATATGAACTGCCAAAACATACAAAAACACCCAAATATGTATCAAAATACTTAAAATATCTTAGAGGTGTGTTTTATATGTTTCAAACACAAAATATGCAAAAACAAATGAAAAACGTACAAAGTTTGCATAATTGGCAGTTTCAGTCCCTCAAGTTTCATAAATTTGCAAAACTAGTCCCTGGTGAATCAAAACTTTTACAAATGTCATAAAAGGTCCTTGGGATTCATAAGTTGTAAGAAATAGTCCTTTAAAGTTTAAAATCACATATTTACAACTTTGGTCCCTCAACTTTGAAAAATGTCAAAAATAGTCCCTAAGGTTTTGAAAAAATGGAAAATGTGAAAAATAAACCTTATACTATTCTAAAAAGACAAAATTGGTCCTTATGATAACTTTTGAGAAGTTACAAATTAAACCCTTCAAAAATCAGAAAATTACAGGTTTGGTCCTTGGAGTTTTGGAAATTGCCAGATTTGGTCCCTGGGAAATATTTTTTGAATTGAAAAGTCAACAAAAGTCTTTGAAAAATAAAAAGTTGACAAGAATGGTCCTTGGTGATAAATTTGGTGAAATTACATAATCAGTCCCTGAAGTTTGGTAAATTGGCAAAAATAGTCCCCGGGTATTTTAAAAGTGAAAAATATCAAACTTACCCTTGTACTATTCATGAATGATAAAAATGGCCCTTATGACAAACTTTGGAAATTTACACAACCTACCCTAAATTTTACCCAAATTACATCCTTGGTCCTTGTAATTTCCTAAAGTTACTAAAACCAAATTACCCATTAAAATTCAAGCCTGATCCAGTACTAAACCTAAGCCCAACCTTAGCCCCACTACCAAGCCCAGTCCGTTTTTATTTAAATAAAACCCCCAGGTTTGACTTGGGTCAAACCCACCCTTCTTCCCCACCAAAACCAGCAAACCACCTCTGCAATACCACTCCACCATCACCACTTGCCTCTGCCACCCCATCCCTTATCCCAATTACACCTCCCAAGGGCAATTAATGCCACCCCCCTCCTAGGCTACCCTAATCAGACCCAATTGGTCGAAATACCAATTTCCCGCCAAAATTAGTAAGCGTGCAAAAGTGATCCAAATGATCTGGAAACAAGTGGGATTTGACCTTGGGGGACCCACAAACCCAAGGGATGATATAAAGAAAGCAAGGAGCAGGGGAGAAGACCTAATTGAGGGTAGTTGTAGTTTTAGTTTAATCGTAGGTAGTGATTCTCTCTTTTCAAGTGTAATTTTCAGTTCAATTAAGTTGTACTCACTTCTATTAATGTAATTCAAGCTTTATTTAACCTTTAATCTCAGCTTTCCTTACTAATTCATAGTTAGCAAAATTCATATGAAATTGACAAATTCATGTGAGCATTGTTAATTATTGTTATTTCAGATTGTTTAAGCTCAATTCAGTCCCATATAAGCTTTTTAAAGTTTTCAAATAGTTGGAGATAGTTTAAGTTTAGAATTACAAAAAAGAAAAAAAAAATATAATATATAAAAATCAGATAAGGAAGAAGAAGAAGAAAGAATCAAGGGTGCTTCTGGAATTTCAGGTTTTTAGTACCTCAAGGGAGGTGTTAGGATATGTGCTGTACCCTAGTGACTTGTTCCTCAGTTTGACACCAATTGTAAGCATCTTCCCATTTTTCTGCATTTCCACTGTAGATCAGCTTGTGCATGCTCATTAATACTGATTTATGTTTGTTTGATAATTCTTAGTTGAGTTCTTGCCTGATCTTGCATACCTTTTGCTTTTGAATCTGTTATGCTCACTTTTGCTTATCTAGTTATCATTTTAGCATTTTAGTAATTCCTAGGTAATTGATGTTTTAATTGGCAATCCTGTGTTTCAAGTAGTTCATAGGGTCATAAGCTGTGCTTTTGATTCAATTTTAAAGGTTAGATTAAGCATTTACTTTGATGGACTGTCATATCAGTTTAGTATGGGAGTGTTTGGTTTTGCTTGGTTCATTAGGTCAATGTGAGTTTTATTTGATGCAGGGTGTTGATACCAATTACATTAGTTCTATTTAGGTTATTCAAGCCATAATTTCAAGTCCTCATTGCTCACAAGTCAAAATTGACCCTTGATCCCATTCAACTGCCCACTGTTGGGACTTTGTTCCATCACACCTTCCATATTAGCTTAGATTTTGTTAATTGTAACCATTGTAACTTCCATTAGTGTTATTATAACTTATTAAATCAATTAGGATCATTAGAAATTAGCCAAAGTCAAAGTTCTTATGTTTCATGAAAAGTCAAAGTGCACAACATCAGGTTTTTCCAAAAATTGTAGTAATTGTTTTGATTTTTGTAGTTACTTCCAGAGCTTGAACTTTGTTTCCATGGATAGCCTACCACCTCAACTCCATTGTTCCATTACCCTTTGATTTTTGTGAATTTTGTGTGGGCCCCCACTTTGCCCCAAAGACAGCTGCAGGCCAAGCTGCTGCTCTGTCTCAGCAGGTGCACCACCACCACCACAACTTGGTGGTGGTTTTCCTACCACCTCAGTGGGCCCCAGGCCACCATCCTTGCACCATTCAACCCTCCCCCTACCAGGCTTCACCAATTGACCTTTAGTTTGACCTGGGAATCCCTGGGTCCCACCTGGAATACCCCCCAAACTTTGTCCCACTTTTCAGTTTTCTAGCAAATTCCAAGTGCTTAATTGCTGCTTATTGGCTTATTCTTTGGTCAATTAGTGCTTTTTCAAGCTTATACATGTTCAAAAAACTTGCTTGAATCAGATTTCACCATTGTGGGTCCCACTCATTGCCATTTAAGCTAATTTCCCCATTTGGTCAACTTTGGTCAACTGTGGAGCTTATGGTTTTCCATACAGCTTATTTTTAAGTTATAAAAAAGTTGTTTTCATAAAAGTTGTTTGTTTTTAGGTATTTAATAAGTTTGTAAAAGAAAAATCCAAAAAAAGTTAATTTAAATTTAAGTGATAGTTTCTATTTAATGTAATTTAATTTCAATTTTCATTTTTAAATTTTAATTAAGTACCTAGCTATTTTATATTTTTATTAAATTCCTCATATATTAAAGTATTTATAATAAATTTTTCAGATTTTTATTTGGTCATTTAGTATTTATTAGATTTAATATTAGTTTTATTAATTATTAATTAATAATTAGTTTAAAATAGCATAATTAGTTATTATTAATTAAAACCTTGTTTTTATATTTTTTATAGCTTTTATATGTTATAAAGTAATTTTAGAAATTTTATTAGAATTTTTACTGTTCATTTAGTATTTTTCTTAATTTAAAATAGTTAATTAGTTAATTAGTAATTAATTAATAGAAAATTCACAAAAAGACAAAAACACTTATTTTTAATTTTAAAACTTATTTTTAGTTATTTTATAATTTTAGAAATTTTATTTTTATTTTTCTAGTAATTAATTAGTATTAAATTATATTTAAGTGTTTTAATTATTAATAATTAGTATTTAATTAATATTAAATAATTAATTAGGGTTAAAATTTATTTTAATTTTCTAAAAATTTTCTTTTACCCTTAGGTTTGTAAAAAAGTCATTTTCACCCCCTGGGTGTTCTCAGATTTCCGTTTTTACTTTTTATTTCGTACGCTTACGTTTTATTTAAACGTGAACGTACGCGTTTTAAGTTTTAAACGTTTCTGGTTTTCCTGACTTTCCAGTATTGTTAATATAGTGTATTTAAGCTATTATCCTTCATATTCCAGTAGTGTAATCATCACAACTCATTTATACCCATTCCTGTCCAAATTCACTCGATCACAAACCCGTTTTAGTACCATCCACACCTCGTCGGGACAATACGACCCGGGGAAACCTTATACTTCCGCGGAGCATTGATTCTAGGCTGTCTGACTTTGTTGACCATTCCTTGGTCAATATAAGTTAGGTGGTTCGGGCTCAATCAAAATTTGGCGCCGCTGCCGGGGAGGTTGTGCGCGTATTCTACACGGTTTTGCAGATTAGTGAATTTGGATATACATTCATTGTATATTTACCATCCCTTGTTCATATTTTCTTATTTTAAAAACAAAACTGTTTCTGAAAACTTTGTAAAATTAGTTTTCAACAAACACAAAAACACAAAAAGATTTTCCTTCTGATAAAATGTTTTCCAAAAACACCAAAAATATCCATCTTTACCCTCTCACCTTTTTGATTCTCCATTTCTCACCCTCTAAAACCTTTTGATTCTTTCTATGTCTCATCCACACTTTCTGATTTGCCAGTGGTGTGGTAATCCTTATAATGGTGGCAATTGCCCCAGTTGTGGCATGGTAGAGTCAGGAAACGGGTCTGTCTATAACCAGAATCCCTATTCCTACCATGACACAACTGATTCATTCCATCAGTTACCACACCATTAAACTCAGCAGTTTTACTGTTGTGAGTACTGTGGTGGTTCACATTACAGTTCTGATTGTCAATCGGGCAACACGCTTGTCTATGAGCAGTTTCCTGATAACAATTATGACTCTAGCACATACGACTCACAGCCACATCAATTTTACTGTTGTGATTACTGTGGAGGTCCACACTTTAGCTCTGATTGTCAAACGAGGAATCCATTTCCTTGTAACAATTATGACTCTTCGTATCAAGACCAACCTCCACAGTGTCAAACTATCCAAGCAACTCCTCAAATCCAGCAAGACTTTTTAGAAGTTCTTGAGAAATTTAAAGAACTTAAGGAGGAGTTAGCTAATATTTCACTCCGCCAAACTCTAAGTTCTTCTTGTGCATATTGTGGGGGTCCTCATAGTGATTTTCAATGTCAACCTTTCGGTTTTGACACATCCACATCCCCGCAATTTCCTTTCATTCCAAATTCTCGTGGGAAAACTATGGCAGAATTACTTGCTGAAGAACGAGAATCTGGAAAAAGCATGGAAGAATTATTGGCTGAGCAACGAGCAGCTAAATTACGTGCTAATATTCGCAATACTGCTCTATTTGATGACTTTGATGACAGTGATGATGAAGATAACATTGTTATTATTCAAAAAGATTCATCAAGTTCATCAGTTGATATCCCAGCAGTTGAGATTCCATCTCAAACAACTGCTATCACACCCGAAGTTCACACTCACTCTCCAAATATGGGGGATGAGCATCTTGACACTATTCCTCAAAAGGAATCGGACGAATTCATAAAGTCTAGTGTTGAGATCCTTGTCCCAATCCCAGGAGAGTCACAGGGAACTTTGGATCATGTGTGTGATCTACCTTCTCACCCTGAAAATCCAAAAGATCATTTTGAGACCTTCTCCGATTTTAATGATGATTACACATCTTATGGAGAAGTTGAGTATGAGGAGGCACCATTTCCTCATTCGGATGTTGACCCTCTTATTGAGGAAGTCACAAACGAACTTACTCACATCAATCCACTTCCTTTGGGAAATGATGATGGTCTCCTTGATTCTGAAGCCGATGTGGGAGAAACTGAAAATCTTTTAAACTCTAATCCCAACATCGAGCTTAGTACTTCACATGCTGATGAAAATTCTTTATCTTCTGGAGACATCAGTCATGTGGAAGAATTACCTTCTGAGCTAGTTAGCTTAGAAGAAGAGAATGATGAGATTGACACTGGAATCAAGGATGAAGCACTTCGTGCTACATTATTGAAAGTCAGTCTCCTCATTTCTAAAATCGAGGCTTTCAAAGAGAAACCTATTTCATCTCCTATCCCCATAAAGGATAGTGACATTCTCTCCGATGACCCTATACCGGAATTTGAAGCCTTTACTTTTGATCCTATGGGAGAGAAGATTAGTGGCAGTACCACTTCTCATTCTCATAATTCTCTCCCCGATTATGAATCATTTACCTTCGATGAGTTCTCCTGTGAACTCACGCACATCAATCCAGAATATGATTCATTCACATTTGATGAGTTCTCCTGTGAACTCACTCATGTCATGACTCCTCCGGAGTTTGATATCCCGGGGGGAGATGCTCTCAATCATGAGAATTTGCAAATTCCCACCCACCCTCCCGGGATGTTTACGAGCTTAACCTTTGAAATCCAAAATCAGGCTAATGAGCCTACCTTCGAGGAAGAAGATCTTATCATGATTTTCATCATGGTTTTCTTCCTTTTCTTCACCTATAAGGTGACTTCTCCTGTTCTTCACTCCTTCGGGAATGAAGACATTATATTTGATCCCGGCATTTTCATGTATCATTATCTTGAGCCGGGATTATATCTCATCGGGGTGGAACTTTCACGTGCTTCAAATGTTTATCCAAACATCTTGAATGAAAGTCCGATGGAGATTATTTCTTCCACATCATGCTTCCCCATGGACTAATTAATTCGGGGTCGAGTCACGCTAGCGACTCGGTAAACAAAAACAGAGCATGTTTATAGGGTTTTCACCCTAAGTGTGGGGGAGTCCCCCATGCTATGATTACAGAAGTGAAAAAACAAGATTGTGTTTCCACGCTTAGCTTGTAATGTTGCCCTTTTACGTTCAAAGAGTCGGCATAATAGCCGGGACTTTGAATATTGAGGACAATATTCATGATTAGTGTGGGGGGGTATTCGCTATTCTAGCGAATTTTATCACATTTTACTATATAATACCCTCGTTTTTTACCAAAAAAAATTTTTTTTCAAAATTTTTTCACTAGAGCTCAAAATTTTTTTGTGGTAATCAGTCCGCCTTGTCTAAACGACAAAAGGGATTGGCTAGTCCAGGAGCAAACGGCTCTTGGTAAAGACATCTCAAATCCGTTTACGGCTGGCAGTTTGCCCAAAATTGTATGGTTCCTCAACTCCCCGAAAACAAATGAGTTGGCTAGCCCACAAGATTATGGCTTGTGGTAAAGGCCGTGGAAAATCCATAATTGGTAATCAGCTCACCAAGATGTTGACTATTCCATCAAGAGTTGGCTAGTCCAGAAGCAAACGGCTTTTGGTAAAGACTAATCAAATCCGTTGACAGCTGGTGGTTTGCTCAAAATCACACGGTTATCAGGTGTGCCACAGTTCTTACATCTGGCTACTCCAAAAGTGATGGCTTTTGGTAAAGAGTTTCAAATCCATTAATTTTTCTCAAAAGATTGCTAGGGACTAGCAATAGTTTAGTGTGGGGGATTGATGAGTGTGTAAATACTCATCATTTTTGTCTTATATGAACTGCCAAAACATACAAAAACACCCAAATATGTATCAAAATACTTAAAATATCTTAGAGGTGTGTTTTATATGTTTCAAACACAAAATATGCAAAAACAAATGAAAAACGTACAAAGTTTGCATAATTGGCAGTTTCAGTCCCTCAAGTTTCATAAATTTGCAAAACTAGTCCCTGGTGAATCAAAACTTTTACAAATGTCATAAAAGGTCCTTGGGATTCATAAGTTGTAAGAAATAGTCCTTTAAAGTTTAAAATCACATATTTACAACTTTGGTCCCTCAACTTTGAAAAATGTCAAAAATAGTCCCTAAGGTTTTGAAAAAATGGAAAATGTGAAAAATAAACCTTATACTATTCTAAAAAGACAAAATTGGTCCTTATGATAACTTTTGAGAAGTTACAAATTAAACCCTTCAAAAATCAGAAAATTACAGGTTTGGTCCTTGGAGTTTTGGAAATTGCCAGATTTGGTCCCTGGGAAATATTTTTTGAATTGAAAAGTCAACAAAAGTCTTTGAAAAATAAAAAGTTGACAAGAATGGTCCTTGGTGATAAATTTGGTGAAATTACATAATCAGTCCCTGAAGTTTGGTAAATTGGCAAAAATAGTCCCCGGGTATTTTAAAAGTGAAAAATATCAAACTTACCCTTGTACTATTCATGAATGATAAAAATGGCCCTTATGACAAACTTTGGAAATTTACACAACCTACCCTAAATTTTACCCAAATTACATCCTTGGTCCTTGTAATTTCCTAAAGTTACTAAAACCAAATTACCCATTAAAATTCAAGCCTGATCCAGTACTAAACCTAAGCCCAACCTTAGCCCCACTACCAAGCCCAGTCCGTTTTTATTTAAATAAAACCCCCAGGTTTGACTTGGGTCAAACCCACCCTTCTTCCCCACCAAAACCAGCAAACCACCTCTGCAATACCACTCCACCATCACCACTTGCCTCTGCCACCCCATCCCTTATCCCAATTACACCTCCCAAGGGCAATTAATGCCACCCCCCTCCTAGGCTACCCTAATCAGACCCAATTGGTCGAAATACCAATTTCCCGCCAAAATTAGTAAGCGTGCAAAAGTGATCCAAATGATCTGGAAACAAGTGGGATTTGACCTTGGGGGACCCACAAACCCAAGGGATGATATAAAGAAAGCAAGGAGCAGGGGAGAAGACCTAATTGAGGGTAGTTGTAGTTTTAGTTTAATCGTAGGTAGTGATTCTCTCTTTTCAAGTGTAATTTTCAGTTCAATTAAGTTGTACTCACTTCTATTAATGTAATTCAAGCTTTATTTAACCTTTAATCTCAGCTTTCCTTACTAATTCATAGTTAGCAAAATTCATATGAAATTGACAAATTCATGTGAGCATTGTTAATTATTGTTATTTCAGATTGTTTAAGCTCAATTCAGTCCCATATAAGCTTTTTAAAGTTTTCAAATAGTTGGAGATAGTTTAAGTTTAGAATTACAAAAAAGAAAAAAAAAATATAATATATAAAAATCAGATAAGGAAGAAGAAGAAGAAAGAATCAAGGGTGCTTCTGGAATTTCAGGTTTTTAGTACCTCAAGGGAGGTGTTAGGATATGTGCTGTACCCTAGTGACTTGTTCCTCAGTTTGACACCAATTGTAAGCATCTTCCCATTTTTCTGCATTTCCACTGTAGATCAGCTTGTGCATGCTCATTAATACTGATTTATGTTTGTTTGATAATTCTTAGTTGAGTTCTTGCCTGATCTTGCATACCTTTTGCTTTTGAATCTGTTATGCTCACTTTTGCTTATCTAGTTATCATTTTAGCATTTTAGTAATTCCTAGGTAATTGATGTTTTAATTGGCAATCCTGTGTTTCAAGTAGTTCATAGGGTCATAAGCTGTGCTTTTGATTCAATTTTAAAGGTTAGATTAAGCATTTACTTTGATGGACTGTCATATCAGTTTAGTATGGGAGTGTTTGGTTTTGCTTGGTTCATTAGGTCAATGTGAGTTTTATTTGATGCAGGGTGTTGATACCAATTACATTAGTTCTATTTAGGTTATTCAAGCCATAATTTCAAGTCCTCATTGCTCACAAGTCAAAATTGACCCTTGATCCCATTCAACTGCCCACTGTTGGGACTTTGTTCCATCACACCTTCCATATTAGCTTAGATTTTGTTAATTGTAACCATTGTAACTTCCATTAGTGTTATTATAACTTATTAAATCAATTAGGATCATTAGAAATTAGCCAAAGTCAAAGTTCTTATGTTTCATGAAAAGTCAAAGTGCACAACATCAGGTTTTTCCAAAAATTGTAGTAATTGTTTTGATTTTTGTAGTTACTTCCAGAGCTTGAACTTTGTTTCCATGGATAGCCTACCACCTCAACTCCATTGTTCCATTACCCTTTGATTTTTGTGAATTTTGTGTGGGCCCCCACTTTGCCCCAAAGACAGCTGCAGGCCAAGCTGCTGCTCTGTCTCAGCAGGTGCACCACCACCACCACAACTTGGTGGTGGTTTTCCTACCACCTCAGTGGGCCCCAGGCCACCATCCTTGCACCATTCAACCCTCCCCCTACCAGGCTTCACCAATTGACCTTTAGTTTGACCTGGGAATCCCTGGGTCCCACCTGGAATACCCCCCAAACTTTGTCCCACTTTTCAGTTTTCTAGCAAATTCCAAGTGCTTAATTGCTGCTTATTGGCTTATTCTTTGGTCAATTAGTGCTTTTTCAAGCTTATACATGTTCAAAAAACTTGCTTGAATCAGATTTCACCATTGTGGGTCCCACTCATTGCCATTTAAGCTAATTTCCCCATTTGGTCAACTTTGGTCAACTGTGGAGCTTATGGTTTTCCATACAGCTTATTTTTAAGTTATAAAAAAGTTGTTTTCATAAAAGTTGTTTGTTTTTAGGTATTTAATAAGTTTGTAAAAGAAAAATCCAAAAAAAGTTAATTTAAATTTAAGTGATAGTTTCTATTTAATGTAATTTAATTTCAATTTTCATTTTTAAATTTTAATTAAGTACCTAGCTATTTTATATTTTTATTAAATTCCTCATATATTAAAGTATTTATAATAAATTTTTCAGATTTTTATTTGGTCATTTAGTATTTATTAGATTTAATATTAGTTTTATTAATTATTAATTAATAATTAGTTTAAAATAGCATAATTAGTTATTATTAATTAAAACCTTGTTTTTATATTTTTTATAGCTTTTATATGTTATAAAGTAATTTTAGAAATTTTATTAGAATTTTTACTGTTCATTTAGTATTTTTCTTAATTTAAAATAGTTAATTAGTTAATTAGTAATTAATTAATAGAAAATTCACAAAAAGACAAAAACACTTATTTTTAATTTTAAAACTTATTTTTAGTTATTTTATAATTTTAGAAATTTTATTTTTATTTTTCTAGTAATTAATTAGTATTAAATTATATTTAAGTGTTTTAATTATTAATAATTAGTATTTAATTAATATTAAATAATTAATTAGGGTTAAAATTTATTTTAATTTTCTAAAAATTTTCTTTTACCCTTAGGTTTGTAAAAAAGTCATTTTCACCCCCTGGGTGTTCTCAGATTTCCGTTTTTACTTTTTATTTCGTACGCTTACGTTTTATTTAAACGTGAACGTACGCGTTTTAAGTTTTAAACGTTTCTGGTTTTCCTGACTTTCCAGTATTGTTAATATAGTGTATTTAAGCTATTATCCTTCATATTCCAGTAGTGTAATCATCACAACTCATTTATACCCATTCCTGTCCAAATTCACTCGATCACAAACCCGTTTTAGTACCATCCACACCTCGTCGGGACAATACGACCCGGGGAAACCTTATACTTCCGCGGAGCATTGATTCTAGGCTGTCTGACTTTGTTGACCATTCCTTGGTCAATATAAGTTAGGTGGTTCGGGCTCAATCACCAAACAACATAGTAAAGTATTTCCACATTTTAGTTTAGAAACATGATCAACCAACAATAAAAATAAAACATGTATACGGAAGCAAATAACAATCAAACAAATAAAATCACACAAAACATGGGTTGCCTCCCAAGAAGCGCTTTTCTTTATTTACGAGTCTTGTAGCTAGACTCAAAGTCATGGGTTACTACGTGATTTCATCATTGGTTCCACTCTCTAGGTCGTCTTCTAAACCAGTTTTGTATTCCGGACCTAGTTGCAAGCACTCTTTGTAGAAACCAAGCATTCTATTTCTAACATACTCTACTCCCCTACGTCTATCTTCCTCATTCCTATAATAAGCCGCTTGCTTGTGTTCTTTTTCGAAATTAGAGAGAAGGCGGTATTGTTCGATCTTGTAGGGCATTTGATAAGCAACCTCATCATTCTCTTTCTTGAATCTAACTATCCCTAAAGTCGGATCATAACTCATCCTAGTGGCCTCAACAAATGGTTTTCCGAATATTATTTGGCTTAGGCAAGCATCTATCACCGGACGAGTGTCCTCAACTATCATAAAATCAATCTCATATGTGAGATTCCCTATAATCACATGCAGTCCCTTCACTCTTCCTGCAAAATTACTTATCAGATTCTTACCGGGCATCATCCTAAAATTGAGTTGCTTCTTCATCACCCAATTGTAATAAGTCCTAGTCATGATGTTCACGGGGGATCTAAGGTCGATGTAAGCTTTCCATATATGCATGTGCCCGATATTGCATGGGATGTTAATGTTAGAGGGGTCTCCCATTTTGATAAGGGGGTCGCCAAAGATATATGTTTTCTCGGGACTATCGAATAAATCCTTATGGTATTCCCGTTCTTCCTTGGTTGGCAACTTATCAAAGTATTCTTCTATAGGTTCTACCTCCTCTAGTTCCTCATCCTTATTAACCTCAACTTCCCTACTCTCATCCTTACTATCGGCTTCTATTCTAACTTCATCCTTGTCACTCTCCTCTATCTCCTTATCTATTGGTTTAATGGTGACAACATTGACAAAGTGGACATGTTTGGATGATGAGGGGTCCTTAATTTGGATTCCACTATTGGTGTCCCTAGTGTCCTTCCTAGGTGTGATTAATGCTTGGTTGTTGAGGGCTTTCAACAAGTTGTCAATCTTGTTGGTCATCTCCGTTTGTTGTTGGTTGAATTCGGTTTCAAACCTAGCTATGCGGGCTTCTTGAGATGCCATGAACTTTGACATCAATCCTTCAAGATTGTTGGTACTACCATAGTTGTTAGAAGGATTGTTGTTGAAGGTACGGTTGGATGGTGGACCGTTTGGTTGGTAACGATTAGGTGGGTTGGAAGAACTGGGTTGATTTTGTTTCCACCTAAGGTTTGGGTGATTTTTCCATGAGGGGTTGTATGAATCACCGTAAGTGTTTGGCTCGGGCTTGAAAGTGTACCACTTATCTCCCGCTTCGTCGGTACGCGTGGATGCGTAGTCCGCAAAAGCTGTTCCGGGGAGTTCCACACAATCACGAGTGTCATGGGGACCACTACATAATTCGCATGAAGAAGTGATTTTGTTCAATTGGCTTGAAGGCTTAGGAGCATCGTAGGATTTCATGAGAAACTTGACTTGGTCCTCAAGTTCCATGATCCTACGGTCGGGAGTGCTAGAATTGTTCGAAGGCAAAGATATTGCCTTGACCGTTTTGTTCAAATCACGGGGATCATTCCAACTTTCGTTGTCATAGAGAGCAAGATCTTCTATGAGTTCCCATGATTGTTCCGCACTAAGATCATGTAGCTTACCACCGGCCGATTGGTCAATGGTTCGCCTCGTGGAGATGTCGATATGGTCATAAAAAATTTGGACTTGGAGCCAAAGATCTATGCCATGATGAGAGACTTTTTGGAGTAAGTCCTTGAAACGAGTCCATGCTTCATAAAGAGATTCATTTTGACGTTGTTGGAACATCAAAATGTCATTCCTAAGCTTAGTAGTTCTCCCCGGTGGGAAAAATTGAGCAAGGAAACGAGTGGTGAGATCATCCCATGTGGTGATGGATCCCGCGGGTAAACGCTCAAGCCATTGACTAGCTTGATCCCGTAGAGAGAATTGGAATAGGCGTAAACGGGTAGTCTCTCTAGTTTCAACACCTAGGTCTATGGAATCTACGATTTTGAGAAAGTCCTTAAGATGTTGGTTTGGATCTTCGGAACGAAGTCCATGGAATGCACATCCGCTTTGCACCAACCGGATGGTGCCGGATCGCAAGGGGGTCACATTGGCTCCGGTGAGCTCAATGGTGTTTCGGTAGCCTTGATGGCTAGGTCGGGAGTACTCTCCTAAGGTTCGGGGCCTAAGGGGTTCAAGTGGTGGGTTTTGTTGTGGTGGAATGACGGGTTCAAAGATGTTACCACCTTTCATGATGTCGGATGGTAAAGAGTTACGAACAAAGGCACGAAGAAATAAGATAGACTAAAGAAGACCTAAAAATAAAAATAAAATCTTACTAGAAAGGAATCTAGCAAGTAGACCTAATAAAAAGAAATCCTAACCTAGACAATAACTATTCCCCGGCAGCGGCGCCAAAAACTTGATGCGTGAGAATCGCAACAGGCTTTACCTCTCGAGGGATCTCGAGAAGCTTACAACCCCCACCAGGCAGTGTACCTGATCGTTGTAGTATAGTATAGTGACAAGTACCGGGGGATTGATCGTTCAGCTTAGGAATAGTGTCGCAAGGATTAGAAAGCCTAATTTACTAGTTCTAAAGGTGGGGGATGATTATTTTCGTATTTTTATGTTTTATGGAAAGCAAGTAAAATCTCGGGTTTTGAAAGAGTGGGCGGAATTAGTTGCTATTCAACTAACCCAAAACTAAGATGCAATAAAAATAAAATAGTAAAAATGAAAATAAACTAATTATACTAAGGTTGTGAGCAGTAATTGGAGAAAATGTGTTTACTTAGACTTCATTACTCCCTAGATATCTTTTACACGTTAATTACTTGTTATAATTGCATGGATGACGGATCGTATTCCTTAATACCATTCATGGGGTGGCATACATAACTCCCCAATTCTATGAGCTCTTATCTCCTCCTACACCATGACCCAGCACAACTATAGGGATTGTAAACAGTGGCTCATGCATTAAATACAACTAATAAAGACCTAGTACGCCTCGGTTCATGTTTCTTAAGACGTTCAAGCATGTTACCATTTGGAGATCTGCCAGTTTTCTTAAGCCTAACATATAAAATCATTCATCCAATAACAAGAATAAACAAGTAATTAACACATAATCAATATCTAGGTTTCATTAGATCTAAGCAAACACAAGAGAGATCTAGCCTAGCATAATGAAATTGAGACAAGAACAAGATATAGACAACCAACACATAGACATATTGATTGAATTAGAAGAACACTTATCTCAATTACAATGCAAGGTATCAAGGGTTTGGAACCCTTGAAAAACCTGTAAAAGTTGCACCAAATTCGTCTTTAGGGTTTCTCCAAAACTTTTCTTCCTCTTTTTTTATGAAAAAACTAGAAAACTATATATAGGAAAACTGGGCTGACGGCGTCAAGACAACCTTGTGACGCCGTCACCTCGCCGCCAAATACTTCCTCGGACGGCCTTGATCTACTTATGACGGCCTATGTGACGCCGTCACCAACCACGGTGTTTTATTCTTGGCCTTTTGACGCCGTCAGGATGACTTTTGACGCCGTCATCAACTACAGTATTTTATTCTTGATGTCTGACGCCGTCAGGGTGTAACTCTTGACGCCGTCACCTAGTGTTTCCAGCATGGAAAATTGATACTTTGCCGTTTTCTTCACTTTTATGCTCCAAAAACGTCCAAAATGGCTTCTTTTCCAGAATTCACTCTCCAAGTACCTAAAATCACAAAAGGAACGATTTAGGGCAATATTTGATCAAATAAAGTCGGATTCGGGCTTAAATGACCCCCTAAAAACGGATCATTTTTCGCCTAATCACCATTGACTAGCTTGGTCATGTAAAGAGAATTAAAAGAGACGCAATAGTGTCATCTCTCAAGTGGCAACATCAAGATCAATGGAATCAACGATTTTAAGGAAATCCTTGAGATGTTGGTTCAGATCTTCGGAACGAAGTCCATGGAATGCACATCCGCTTTGCACCAACCGGATGGTGTCGGATCGCAAGGGAGACACATTGGCTCCTTGGTTGAGCTCAATGGTATTTCGATAGCCTTGGTGGCTAGGTCGGGAGTAATCTCCTAAAGTACGGGCTCTAGGTTGTTCGAGTTGGTTTTAGTGGTTTTGTTGTGGTGGGATGATGGGTTCTAGGATATTACCACCCTCCATGATGGTGGATGATGTAGATTATGAACAAAGGAACAAAGAAAAAGATATAATAAAGAAAGCTAATAAAAAGAAAATAAACAAATATATATATACATACATAAAAATTCGGCCAAAGAGTGATTTTAGAGGAAAAAAGGAAACCCAATTTGAGTCCAAATAGGATTCTTAGGCCCAAAGGTTATCCATAATTTATATAAATACAAAATCAAAGCTCCCAAAACTATTTTTCCAGCAAATTTAGTCGACCACAAGGAGAAAAGAAGAAGAAAAATTAGGGTTTGTAAATTTGGAAGCAATAATCAAGAATCAAGGTAAAATTCTTAAAACTCATGTTCAATTAATTGATTAATTATTGGAATTCATGATATATTAAGTATGATGGATCTAGGGTTTTTAAGTTTCTGTAAATTAATTAATTAAAACATGTTGGGATTAATTAATGATTGTATTATGATAATTGGTGAAGAGAATTGAGCGTAAAACATGCTAGTTATTGAGTTAGGGTTTGGACAAAAAATTATGGCTGTAAAGATGTGAGTGTAAATAATAGATGGTGAAGAGTTAAGTCACTAATTTTAGGTCTAAATTGAAGTTTAATGAAAGAGCTTTCCAAAAAGTCCAGCCGCGCGGGAAGTTAGTCTTTTGATTTTTCTTTGTTAAGGTGTCAAAGCTGTCAAACCGGGACAGATTTTGGGTAAAAGTTTGAGGGTGTTTTGTGGTTGTAAAAGTTGTATTTTGACTAGGCCTTCTGGAATAGTTAAGTATTAGGTTATATTAGACTACCACGAAAAGGATTCGTGATAAAAACTTGTGAAAGTATTTTATGTAAATCCAAACTTTTTGGTGTGCGTTCAGATCCGAATTTGAGTAGTTGACAAGTTTGATTTTATTTTGAGTACTTGTCTGTGTTATTGGTCCATGGCCTAATGGGATTAGCTTGTATGCTTATGAGAGACCATGGTAAATTTTTGGTGTGAGTTGTTGAGCTTTATTTGTCATGATTTCATGTGGGCGAATGTACCCAAAAATTTTGCGTTTTCTGATTTTTAAAGTGCAAGGGATTTAGTAAGTGTTAGGTTATGGTAATGGTTAGTATGGTGTCTAGGAGATCCATGGTGGGTCATATGAGTCTTAGACATCCATCATATGAGTATTACATGGGTTGTAGCTTTTAGCTTGGCCTTGTGCAACGTGGACTTATTTGTGTTGTTTAGATTTGTGATTTGTGTTGTGGAAGCTGCAAGGTTTGAGGTGAGTTCATAGTCCCACTTTTATATTGTTTTTAAACTTGGGATGGAAATGATGCTTGTGTTAAAGTTACTGTGATTATGTGTTTTAAATGCATGGACTTGCGAGTGTTATTATATATGTTTGCACGCTAAGTGATTATTGCGTGATGAAAACTGTGTGGGAATCGAGGGTAGAACCGTACCTGAGATGAGAAGGGTAGAATTGTACCCAAGTGGTGAAATTTGTGTGGGAAATCAATTGGGAGGATGTTTATCCTATTGCTCGCGCATTGCGACTCAATTGATGAAAGAATTGGATCGGTGGACACGTTCCGTCCTAACTAATTGGATCGGTGGACACGTTTCGTCCTAACTAAATGGATCGGGGGACACGTTCCGTCCCATTGGTTGTTTTTAATTGTGTGATTGTGTGTTTACGTGTATATTAACTTGTCTTGCTGTCATGCTATGTGGTATAATCACAGTTAAATAGTTACCTACGGTGTGTGTGTCTAAACCTATGAATCTCACCAACATTATGTTGACGTTTTAAGCATCATTTTCAGGTGAGCTTTCTAAGGATAAGATAGAAAGATGTGATTAAACGAGACCTTAGTTTCATTGGAAGAGGTTTATATGTGCGTTTGGAGTTTATCATGTTGTTATCTTTCAGGTATTGTTATGACACTTTGTGTCTATACTTTGCCATTTTTATTGCATGTAGTTATTCTCTATATAGACACCATGTGTTGTGATGATATCCATGAAGTTACACCCGCGCGTTTCCGCCGTGGCGGGGTGTGACCGATTGGTATCAGAGCCTTGGTTATAGAGAAGTAGGTGGTTGAACCTAGACTATAACTTAGGAGTCCCTCATATAGTTGCATTTAGTATCTATGTGTGAGTATAGTATTTTATATGTCTATTTTCCTATATTTATGAGATGTTTTATTGAGTTTTGGACGTCTATTTTATCCCCTATACGTAGTATTGCATATATTGACTTTATTATATCGTCTTCCGCGCGTAAGATGCTTCGTTGGACTATCGTTGTTGCTATCGGATGCGAGAGAAGTTGTAGGATGAAGCGGACTAACCGCAGAATCCGAGTTCCCAGTAGCATGTATCCATGTTCGAACAAGGAGAGGACGTTTATGGGAAACGTTGGTGGAGAAGAAGTGGAGAGGTTTGGAACCACGGTAACTTCTAGAGATGGAGCCATTACCAAATACCCTTGGTAGTGTCCTCACTTCACATAGAAAGGAGAGGTGGTTTAGTCTAAACCTCGTGATTTGTATGCACTTGTGAATCACACGGAATTGGAAGAAAGAAATAGAGATGGTTTTGCATGTTGTCGACTACCTCAACATGTAGAAAACATGAATTGGTGGTTGAGTAAAGATGAAAGGGAGTTAGGATGGAATGGTGTGGATTAGGATCTAGAGTCCACGGCGAGTAGTAAGTTGAATTGATCTGAGTGGGGAGATAAGTGCGAGAGTGGAGTTTGGGCCATTATGCGACGTCTTTTGTTTTGCGTTATGTTTTGGAATTCGTATATTGTCTTTTGCCGTCTGGAGCCATGTTGGAGCGTGATTACTCTTGGATATTGGATCGACCTTACCCAAGTAATTTTGATTATAGAGTTTACGTGATGGTTGGAATTGTTCCATGCGAGATGATTGTTTGCGACGTCTTTTGTTTTTGTTTGCATGATGTGTTGTCATAGGAGGGAGTACACTTATGAAAGGGGGCATAGATAATTATGGTGGCCAACATAATTATACATGCATCACAACACAAGTGGACTTGCAAGTATGATAGCATGGATTGCACGGGGTATTAGGTGCTATGTGATATATGTGCGTTATCATTGCGATGTGTGGTTTTGGAAGTAAGTATGCGTGTGAAATAGGCTTATAACTATGGTCGCGAACATAATTATAAGTGTATCACACACGTGGACTTGTGACCATTATTGCATTGATTGATGTTAGTTGTTATATGTTGTGGTAGATGGTATGTGATATCATGATTGGTGATGGCTGTATGGTTGGAGAAGTATTCTCTTAACCGTTCGGGCAGTCGTTATATGTTAGGGTGTGTAGGTGGTAAGATTCCATCCTACCTATCATATGTTGATACCTCAATTATCGGTGGGTATTTATGTTGTGGTATTTAAGTTGATTCGTTTGCTAGACGCTCCGTTTGTATACCTAATTCTTTGGTTGGCATTCCTATTCGTACCATGATGGTACAAATGCCATATTCTTTCTATTCGACGTCGTGATAGGTGTTGGGAAATCGAATTCGTTTTTGTTGGATACTGGTTCATTTCTTTGGTTACTCCATACATTCATTCCTCGGGTGAATGTTATACTATTCTTCAAGTATTGTTGGTTCGTGACGAGTTGGTGTGGATATTTGATCCCTCATTTACACACACCAATTGAATTTCGTGACATGTTTTGTGATCTGTTAGTATCGGTATTTTTCTATGATTTTGGTTTGATCGTTTTACGAATGAGTCTGTAAGTTCATCATTTGGTTTGCAATGTATTTGCGAGAGTGTTCCCTGGTATGAGATTCGTTTGGTGATTATTTTGATTATGTGATTCTTCTGTGTTTTTCGCATCCAATAAAGGAGTTGTGTTAAAGTCCTTATGGTATTTTAAAATTCGTTTTGGGTATTTCAAGGTCATTTGTTGAAGACTATTATTTTTATGGTAAAAATGAAGTGTGGAAAAAAATTGTTATGTTGATGTCTTACATAAAATGGTTTATATATATTTTAGAAAAAAAATTGTATAAGTTTAAGATATGTCTTGTGAAAAAAAAAAAAAAAAAACGGTGTTCATTTGTTTTTGGGAAGGTCGAGTACGGGAATAAGAACAGTCTATGGTTCTCATTTACCAAACTTGTTATATATTTGGTTCATCGAGTGTTTTTTTTTCGTTGAGGTATGTTTGTGAATGTTTTATGGGTACGTGTATTTTATATTTTCTTTGTATGGGTTTTCATGAACATTTTATCCGTGTCTATTTTTATTGGGGGAAAATTTCTCATTGTGTTTTTCTAGCTTTGATTTTGATGTTCGTTACTTCGTTAGTCGGTAATTCATACCCCTTTTGAGTTCGTTGATATACGTTTTTGTTCGACTGGTTTCATGGTTTACGTCGTTTACTTAGGATAGATTGTCGTTTTGATTATCAATTGGTTCGTTGAAGAAGAAGAGGGTGTTTGCCAAGTTGTTCAAGTGAGAGGTGTAGCTTTAAGATGTACGTTCTTCAGGAAGGTGGTCAACGATAGCGAGTGTTCGTGGACACTAGTAAGATAAAAGTAGTGAAGCGTGGAAAGTACCTGAGACACCATCTAAGAGATGATTGTCCTTAGGATTGGCAGGTACTATTGACGATTCATTTCTATCTTTCTATAGATTGCGTAGGCATCGCGGAGGTGGAAGACTCATAAGAGGAACTGTGTGATACATGATTTAAAGTTGGGAAGTAGAGCTTGGAGATGATATTTGTATGGAGCAGAAAGTGTTATCTACACAGATCATAAGAAACTTTAGCATATATTTGACAAGAGGTTAATATATGTTGAAGAGAAGTTGGGTGTGGATTTTATCAGTGACTACGATTGTCTGATTTGCTACAGTCAAGGAAGGGCGGACATCGTGGTAAGAGCGCTGAGCGGAAGTGAACGAGTGAAACTTAGATGTTTATGAGCGATGATTATGATAATTCAGTTCGGAGTTAAGAGGATGATATTGATAGCCTAGAGAGAGAGGTTCAAGGATGAGAATATGTAAGAAGAATGATTACTTGGTTTAGACCAATAAATGGAAAGGAACGAAGATGGGGAATGTACTTTGCGTACCAGCTATTGGTTTCATTGAGAGGAAGCGTAAGGACATCAATCATGCACGGTATAAGATACATCCGAGAATGGATAAGACGTATTATTACCTTAGCAAGAAATGTATTGAGGAGCAAGAGTGAAGAGGAATACAGATACCTTAGCAGGTGTTTGATACGCTTGAAGGTAAATGTTAATGTCAATGATTATTAGGGTGATGCAACAGCCAGAGGTACCTGGAGATTTTATTAAGGAGGAGTTGGTGAGACTTTTCACTCGGTGAGTTGGTAAAGAACCATAGGGTGTCGCGTTGATCATCAAGAAACATGATGAAATACTTGCTTTGCGATAGTGGTAAACGTGTTATGGAGTCTTGAGAACGCGTATGTAGATGAGTGCGACTTATCATTCTCTAATGAGTGACCTAAGTGAGCGTACAAATCAGGCGTTGGATGGTGAGCTGAGATCATGGGTGTGTTTGATTTTGGGGGAAGCCGGGGTATACATTTACCCTTAGCTGAGTTCTCCTATATCAACAATTATCATTCTAGTATTGAGTATGTGTCGTGTGAAAATTCTATGGAAGGTAATGTAGGTCACCGTTCTGTGGACAGAGGTTGGAACAAGCCAACTAATTGGTCCTGAACTAGAACAAGAGACTACGAATAAGGTTTTCTGACTAAGGAAAAGACTTAAGGCAGCAAGAGATCGCCAAAAAGAGTTATGCGAATAATTGCTGTAAGCCCTTAGAGTTGGTGTTGGTGATATTGTGAGGTTAAAAGTATCTCCTTGGAAGGGTGTTGTGCGTTGCGGTAAGAAAGGCAAGCTAGCACCGAGATACATAGGACCATTTGAGATTTACAGAAAGGATTGGATTTGAGACATATCGGTTGAATTTGCCTGAGGAGTGAAGTAGAGTGCATGATACGTTTCACGTATCTAATGGAAAGAAGTGGTGGGCAGATGCTAGTCTGCATGTGCCATTAGATGAATGCAAGGTTGACAAGACTCTTCGTTTTGTCGAGAAACCTGTTGAGATTATGGAATCGAGATGTTAAGAGTTTGAAGTATGGTGAGATAGCGTTGGTAAAGGTATGGTAGGATTCTAAGCGTGGTCCTGAGTTTACTTGGGAGCGTGAGGAATCAGATATAATTAATGTTTGTTTTGTGTATATCCATTATATGTGGTGTTCCCTGCGGTTACCATTTGGATTTTCATTTGGTTTAAGAGTATCGTACCTACCTGTGAGAAGTCGTTTTGATCATTGGTGCTATTGATCGGGGAGTGTAACTATTTGCGTGTATCGTTAGAGTGGCGGAATGTTTTCTATCGTGTGAATTCGAGCATTTAGTCGGTTCACGTTTTTGCGATTCTTTCTCTGTGATTTTATGGTGTGGTATTTTTCCGCTTAAAAATCCATAAATTTCCTTTTGCTGTTGTGAGTGGTGACTATAGTAGTTGAAATCTCGGGACGCGATTTCCCTAAGTGGGGGATGATGTAACAACCGTGGTTTTAGCAGATCAGTTTGACTGATAGTCTTGACTCGGTTGATGTTTGTTTGGTGTGTCTTAGGTGATTGAAGTGATATAAGTATGATATAGGTGAGTTTTAGCACTAAATCCCTTTGCGTGGTGTCGTTTTTGTGAAGTGAGTAATTTTGATATTTGGGAAAATTCATTTTGATCACCTTTGTGGTGTAGAAATGACTTGTGTAGTTTTGATGTTTTTGTGATTTTGCGTAACGAGTTTTCATTCAAGTAATTGAGCGTTAGTAAGTTACGAGGAGTTTGTTTTTATGAGTTATATTTCAAAAAGAGTGTGAAATTCTATTTTTGAAAACTTTATTTTGAAAATGATTATTTTCCGGTTTATCGAAAAATTAAGGTTTATCGCGAAACACGTTAGGTTTTGATACGGGAATACATAAAATATGAAAAGTATGAGGTTTTGAGTGTAATAAATTAATTTAATAAAAAAAATAAAAAAATATATATACATACATAAAAATTCGGCCGAAGAGTGATTTTAGGGGAAAAAAGGAAACCCAATTTGAGTCCAAATAGTATTCTTAGGCCCAAGGGTTATCCATAATTTATATAAATACAAAATCAAAGCTCCCAAAACTATTTTTCCAGCAAATTTAGTCGACCACAAGGAGAAAAGAAGAAGAAAAATTAGGGTTTGTAAATTTGGAAGCAATAATCAAGAATCAAGGTAAAATTCTTAAAACTTATGTTCAATTAATTGATTAATTATTGGAATTCATGTAATATTAAGTATGATGGATCTAGGGTTTTTAAGTTTCTGTAAATTAATTAATTAAAACATGTTGGGATCAATTAATGATTGTATTATGATAATTGGTGAAGAGAATTGAGCGTAAAAATGCTAGTTATTGAGTTAAGGTTTGGACAGAAAATTATGGCTGTAAAGATGTGAGTGTAAATAACAGATTGTGAAGAGTTAAGTCACTAATTTTAGGTTTAAATTGAAGTTTAATGAAAGAGCTTTCCAAAAAGTCCAGCCACGATTGATTTCAAGGTCGGGAAGTTGGTCTTTTGATTTTTCTTTGTTAAGGTGTCAAAGCTGTCAAACCGGGACAGATTTTGGGTAAAAGTTTGAGGGTGTTTTGTTGTTGTAAAAGTTGTATTTTGACTAGGCCTTCTGGAATAGTTAAGTATTATGTTATATTAGACTACCACGAAAAGGATTCACGATAAAAACCTGTGGAAGTATTTTATGTAAATCCAAACTTTTTGGTGTGCGTTCAGATCCGAATTTGAGTAGTTGACAAGTTTGATTTTCTTTTGAGTACTTGTGTGTGTTATTGGTCCATGGCCTTCTGGGATTAGCTTGTATGCTTATGAGCGACCATGGTAAATTTTTGGTGTGAGTTGTTGAGCTTTATTTGTCGAGATTTCATGTGGGCTAATGTACCCAAAAATTCTGCGTTTTCTGATTTTTAAAGTGCAAGGGATTTAGTGAGTGTTAGGTTATGGTAATGGTTAGTATGGTGTCTAGGAGATCCATGGTGGGTCATATGAGTCTTAGACATCCATCATATGAGTATTACATGGGTTGTAGCTTTTAGCTTGGCCTTGTGTAATGTGGACTTATTTGTGTTGTTTAGATTTGTGATTTGTGTTGTGGAAGCTGCAAGGTTTGAGGTGAGTTCACAGTCCCACTTTTATATTGTTTTTGAACTTGGGATGGAAATGATGCTTGTGTTAAAGTTACTGTGATTATGTGTTTTAAATGCATGGACTTGGGAGTGTTATTATATATGTTTGCATGCTAAGTGATTATTGCGTGATGAAAACTGTGTGGGAATCGAGGGTAGAACTGTACATGAGATGAGAAGGGTAGAACTGTACCCAAGTGGTGAAATTTGTGTGGAAAATCAATTGGGAGGATGTTTATCCTATTGCTCACGCATTGCGACTCAATTGATGAAAGAATTGGATCGGTGGACACGTTCCGTCCTAACTAATTGGATCGGGGGACACGTTCCGTCCCATTGGTTGTTTTTAATTGTGTGATTGTGTGTTTACGTGTATAATAACTTGTCTTGCTGTCATGCTATGTGGTATTATCACAGTTAACCGGTTGCCTACGGTGTGTGTGTCTAAACCTATGAATCTCACCAACATTATGTTGACGTTTTAAGCCTCATTTTCAGGTGAGTTTTCTAAGGATAAGATAGAAGGATGTGATTAGACGAGACCTTAGTTGCATTGGAAGAGGTTTATATGTGCGTTTGGAGTTTATCATGTTGTTATCTTTCGGGTATTGTTATGACACTTTGTGTCTATACTTTGCCATTTTTATTGCATGTAGTTATTCTCTATATAGACACCATGTGTTGTGATGATATCCATGAAGTTACACCCGCGCGTTTCCGCCGTGACGGGGTGTGACATTTTGCAATCCTCCAGGCAGTGTACCTGGTCTTTGTAGTGTAGTATAGGTATGTCCGAGGGATTGATCGTTCTCTAGGAGAATAGTGTCGTTATGTTGAAGTGTATGCCAATCTAAGTCTAAAGGTGAGAGATGTTTTTTTTTGTATTTTTATATTTTATGAAAGCAATTAAAATCTCTGTTTGGAGGGAGTGGGCATAATTAGTTGCTAATCAACTAACCCAAAGCTAATAATTAAACTAAAAAAATTAAATAACAAGAAAAGTAAAATGGTGAACTTCTTATAGCGAGACAAATGTGTTTACTTAGATATAATTACTCCCTAGTTATCTTTTGTTGATTCGTTGAATGTCGCAGTGCAATTGTTTTAGTTAAAGCATTGTATTCCTTAATACCAGTCGTAGGGGTGTGCACAACCTTCCCTAAGTATATAAATATCAATTTCTCCTACATTGGCACGTTTAGTACCCTAATCATAGAATCACTAACATCAATTCATGCATTAAATACAACGAGAAAAACCGTGGTGCACATACGATTGCGTTTTTAAGACGTTCATGCTTGTTACACAATGAGGTCAGCCAGTTTTCTTAATCTAACACAAAGCAATCAACTAAACAATATACAAATCATCAACAATCAATAACTAGGCTTCATTATATCTAAGCAATCACTAATAAACTTAAGCTAACATCTTAATGGGAAGAGAAGATAAACAGATTATCAAACAACACATAGACATATTGAATGATTAAAAGAAAACTTAACTTCAATTGAACATGGAAGAAAAGAGGGTATGAAAACCCTAAAAATCTCCAGAAAATCGTACTATGGTTTATGCCCTCAGGTGTAAATCCATCAAGAGTTCCCTGGAGCGTCATGTGTGATATTTTCCAACTCCATTATCTTCAAGTGACGACGTCAGCTATTAAGGCATGACGCCGTCAGGTGCAATTCGTGACAAGTTTTCCTTGACTTTATTGTTTTCTTCACTTTTGAGCCAAAAAATGTCCAAAATGCTCAAAATTCCAGAAATCGCGTCCCAGGTACCTAAAATGAGAAAAGAAACGATTTAAGGCAATATTTGACCATATATTCATGATTTAAGGCTTAAATGACCCCTTAAAAGCGTAACAAATAAATCCTTATCATCAACACTGTACATATTGCCCTTTCTAGGAACTTTCAGTAATACTTGACTTTTATCAGGTAGCTTAAAGTTAGGAGATAGGACAAGACATTACGTGTCTGTAAAAAGAACTTTGTTCTTTTTGTCATACATCTGTGAGACACTAAAGAGATTATACTTGAGTTCCTGCACAAAATACGCATCTTCAAAATCAAGTTTCCTGTTCTAAGTGTACCTTTACCAGTAATTCTGCCACCTATTCCTCCCCAAAAGGTAACATATCCTACATCCAAAGGTGTAAAATCAGTGAGGTGAGACATGTTCCATGCCATGTGCCTAGAGCATCCACTGTCAGCATATCCTTGATCTTCTTCATCGTCTTGTGGATGTTCCTATACATAAAGTAAAGGAAAATAGTTTCATTTGGAGACTCAAGCCATTACTGACTTGGATCTATTGCGTGTATCAATGTAATTATATTTCTTCATGGTAATTGATGCACTATTGGAGTTGGTGATTTTCATCTCCAACATGTTGAAGCCTTAACAGCATTGCCCCCATTTGCCCTAGCAGTACAAATTGCTGGCTTAACAGTTTTAACTTTTGGAACCGATATTTTATTATGAAACACTGTTTTCTCATAATAGGACCTTTTACCAGTATGTTGTGTTGATTTTGTAAAACATGTGATAGGTCTAGCACTTGTACCAGTTGGTTTGGGGTTAACAGTCTTGCATGCTTAAATGGTTGAATTGAGATAATTCTATTAATGTAATGGTACTATTGATGGTATATAGATTTTGCACAAAGAGGGATAATTTCAAAGAAATGGTGGGACTAAATGTGGTACATTTGAGACAAATAAGACAAAGAATAGTATGTTGACAATTGTGAAAGCCATTCTATTTGTGACCACTATCCCACGCTAATGATATAGAAGTTCACTACTAAAGCTATTCTCTCCTTTCCTATCGGCGAGTTTTGACGCTTTTGTTCGAAATTTCTTCGTCGGCCAAGTGAAGTTGTAAGTGAAGTTCGAGATAGAAAAAGAGTAGGAAGTTGGGGATTATTTTTCTAAAACTACTAAAATTAGTTTTTCTCTTTAAAAATCTATGAGAGCTTAATTTTAAAGAACTCATGTAAAATTTATAAGTTAACTCATGTTTATATTCTGAAATAGCTTATTAGAAAAGTGAAAGACAAAAATGCACCAAGCATGTTCTTATATCTTATAGAAAATTTTCCAACTTACTTTCTCCGTATTCATTTATATGTTTCTAATGGGTTAATTAGGTCAGACTGTTCTTTTTCGCTAAAATAAAAATAGATTCAAAATCGCTATTAAGTCTCAGACGATGCAGAAAATCTGCTTGTACAACAAAAAGTAGATATAACTTTATTAGTATCAATTTTGTTACCATATATAAATTTTCTATTAAAATTTGAAAAAAGAACAATTAAGTGTTAGTAGTACGTGTCAAGCCAACCCATCGGCCCATTTTGACCCATTAACCTCCTCGAATATGAAACATTAGGAATATCGGCTGTTGTCAACAACATTGCAAAAGCTTATTAATGTCGTCATAACCATATAAACATTCTCCCAAACAACCCTACTAACCCGATGATTTATGTCGTTTTAGTATAGTGATTATTTTACCGAAGAAATACTCGCGAAAGTATTTCCCCGGGTCGTTCTCCCAACGAAGGTAGAATGGAGTCGAGAAATTCGATTGCCAAATCGTGTCGTGAAAAGTGGAAAAGTGAAAAATAGTGAAGGTGAAATTCAAATAATGAAAAGTAATGATGAAATAAGCAGTAGTTACAAGCTATGTATGCACAAGTGTCTAAAATTGGAAATCGGAAATGCAAACGCGATATTTAAACGTAACGTACGAAATTAAACGCGACTTTTATACTAAAAATGATCCTACAAATGTGAAACAAGTTTCTAAAAATCTTAAACTATTAAAAAGAATTTTGAGAAAAAGAAAAATATTTTTTTGGCTTTTTATTTATTTTCTATGAATTTATTTTCTATTTATTGAATTAAAAAGTAATTAAAAATTAAGGAAATTGTAAAAAATATTGGGAAAAATATAAAATCTATTTTGAAAAATATAAAATATAATAAAAGAATTATCTAAAATATTTTTGTATTTTTAAAAGCTTTTTCTGAATTTTTTATTGATTTTTGTTTATTAAAAAGGATTTAAAAATGATTAATAATAAAGGAAAATTAAGAAAAATAGTAAATCAACTAGGAAAAATCTGAAAAAATTATGGAAAATCTAAAATATTATTCTAATACTAGGAAAAATAAGAAAGTTTAAATAAGCCCATTAATAAGCAGTTTAAATAAGCACTTCTACATAAAATCGCACCAAAAGCTTAGGGAATGTGTAATGGACCTAAACAAATTTAATGCAGCTCAAAAATCTCAAATAAGCCTTGCCCGTAAGCCAGAAAGCTCACCCGCATGTCCTATGTTACTAAAGCAAAAAGTGTGTAAACCTTCAACTTGCAGGCACAAATAAGTAGTCTAAATAAGCTCTAAACATCAAGTTAAGCACAAAATCAAGAAGCTAGCTGTAAAATCTATCCAACGAGCCAAAAATCACACAATTGTGAGCTTATATGAGCTTATGAGGGGCTGTTGAAACGGGCTTGTTGGGACAGTAGTGAACTGATGGAGCATGGCACATTTGATTCAAATGAGCTATTAAGAGACTTATGTAAGCTAACTAAACAAGCTTACAATTTAGATTTAAGCACTGCTATCTCAAACTAGCACTATGAACTTTCACCAGAAAGAATTTCACTCCATTTCAAATCCATTTGATCTCTTAAATGTAACTCTAAATGTGACAGCATGAACACAAATTTCACCAGTAGTTTTGACTTATAAATTGCGCATAAACTTGCTACAGGGTACACTAATAGAACAATAAGCTAAAGGTACTGATTGGGAGTCCAAATAAGCAATGGTGAATCCAAAATAGGCAGATTGGAAGAAACTAAAAGCACTAAACTAAACAATCTGCTAAAGGGCTGCTGTTGGTGCAGGGGTTACTAGGCTTGGAGGGGGGGGGGGGCTGATGGAGCTACTCAAAAGCCTCAATAAAATTCCATAAAAATAAGAAGCAACAAGTTCAACAGTTAGATAAAATGGATACCAAGCTTCAGCCAACAAAGATTAATAAAAAGCACATTAAAAATCAAAAGCAAAAACTGTTTGGGGATAGTAACTAACTGATGCAATTGGTGAAGAAATCAATGGTGTAAAAGATTTGAACACTAAAACTATTAATGCATAAATGTTTAATACCCTATATGAACTAAGTCTATGCAATTACCTACAACTAAATACATCAAACAAAAATTATGCAACCAATGGAATTTTAGACAGCTTGATGAAATGAATTTTGGTAAACCAATGCAACTGCTAAGATATAACTTGAAAATACTAAAAATGACTTGAAATCTACTCTAAATTACAACTACAATCTAATGCAAATTGAATCAATAGCAAAATGGATCTCAAGCACCTAAACTTCCACTGTGCCAAACACCCTTTAAAAACACATCTGAACTATCTCATTAAGATTTTAAACAACCGAAAATCAAACCAATAATCAAAATGA
This sequence comes from Artemisia argyi, assembly GCA_030686995.1. Classification (NCBI taxonomy): domain Eukaryota; kingdom Viridiplantae; phylum Streptophyta; class Magnoliopsida; order Asterales; family Asteraceae; genus Artemisia; species Artemisia argyi. The sequence goes on along the minus strand of CM060698.1, from coordinate 98,715,536 downwards.
GTCAAACAACTATGCTAGATATCAGATAAACAGAAAATCAACAACAAACAACTACTACTACTCACTATCACTGATCTACTAAAACTAATGCATATAAGAAGCAGTTTAATGGCATAACAATTCAAATGAAACAATCAAGCTCGAACACTAACAAGTCTACTGAATTAAGATCAAATTAAAACAATAAAACAGTGAAGCACTAAGTAACTCAGATTTAAACTAATAGAAGCAAAACATTAAATTTATTAAACTAAAAATGGATTGAGAACTTACAATAAAATCCCTAGCTGAACAAGGGATCATTTGAACCAAAGCCTATCTTTGGATAGGCTTAAAAAACACCAGTAAACATGATGCTAACAACAGAAAACCAGAATCATCATCATAAATTCCCCCTCTGACTTTCGTTGACTGAAACTCATGAATCAATTTAAGCTAAAACAAAGTACACAACTCACTACAAGCTAATATTTAGCTTGAAATAAGCTACTAAGAGCAGTAAATGAAAGCTTATAACACCTTTTAACTACTGAATTAAACTTCAAAGTAATATGAGACAAAGAGATTAAACAGTAAACTTTTAAATTGGATTAATACTTGAAAGTAGAATTACAATATTTGAAATACAGATTTAGAAAACTGAATTAAAGCTATATAAATCTATTTTTATACTACTCCTAAGCTTCTACTACACTAAGTTTACCCCTACTCCTAATCCTAAATAACTAACAGTCTTCAAAGTGTGGTGAGGAGGGGTTATTTATAGCCTGAAATGAGGAGCGTGGGTATCTCTGGAAGGCTCTAGATCTCTTCTTTCGTCCCTTGGATCAATCTCCCAATCATAAGCTTAATCATTGACCCTTGGATTGGTGTGATGACATGTTTGGACCAATCAGGAGCTTCTATTCATCCACCTTGGCGATCCTGAGCTACTCCACACCTTGCCACGTTGGAGATTCCAAGTACTAAGCTCAAGAAGGGTACGGAGGGTATTTCAAGGTGGGAGGAAGAAGGATGAACAGGATTGAGCGGGGTGGTTTTGGGTTTTTATAATTTTATTATGATTTTGACTAATATTGGGGGTTTGACCAATGGGTCGGTTTTAAAGGTGTAGTTTGGACCCGGGTTAGCAGTAAAATGGGGTTGGGCTTGGTAGTGATGAAATGGATTTTGGGTTTATGTTGGATTTTTATGGCAGAATTTTGGTTTAGTAGTGTGATTGAGGATTTTTTTAAGTTAAAACCTTTAGGACCAAAATTGTAAAAATGGTAAAATCCAAGGACACTTTAGCCATTCTTCATAAAATATAATCAAGGATCTTTCCTGCTAATTTGTGATTCTTCAAGGGCTATTTTTGACACTTTGAGCAAATGAGATCCATAATTGAGAATTCCTTCCCGGCTTCGGCTCTTGAACCTTCTTCCAATTCTCGTGCTCGTGATGTCGTATTTGCTCGTTTTTTGTCCAATATTCACATATCTGTACCTGCACATGCAAAAACACAAAAACAACACATATTTGGCATTTATGGTCGGGTTTTTGGTCATATTTGATCCGGTTTTGGTCTTATAAAAGGTGTGTAAATTAATACACACCACCCGACTGACACAATTTAGATTCTATCTGTATTACATTAGCTGCATAACGGAACTATGTTATGTAGCTACACGCCTGCTGGCAATAAGAATGGACATATGCTTGATTTAACATAAGCGGAAGTATTTGGATTCATTTATTTTGGTCTTTAATGACTAGAAACTCATGATTTTATTCCCGCATCCAAACACCTTAAAAATTGAATGTCCCTATCACCAAAAACACAAGGTTGCAATAATCCTTTTACCACACATTTCCTTAATTCTTTTGATCAAAAACTTCAATTAACAAGAAAAATAAAAAAAGAAAAACTCTTTTGAATTATTATAACACTAACAAACAAGTAAAAAAGTAAAGTATAGGTACAATTTTTTCCACAAGTCAAGTTTGTTGTCACACCCATCCAAACGTTTCACATGATAATGACGAGTTGACGACGGACAAGGATCCTCTCAAGTTGTAAGCACAACTTGAGTCAAGTTAAGGCATTATGAGCCATTGGATTTGATCCAATAGCTCAAATCAAAAAAAGTTCTTTTGATTTGAGCCATTAGATGAAAGAGTTGCGATCCCCTACAAAGGGGATCAAAATTAAAAAGCCTAAAAAGGTTTCTAGCCACTAAGCTAATGCCATGTGTCCCCACCCACTCCCTTCTTTTTTCTTTAATATTTTTGGTTAGAGGGTATTTTGGTCATTTGATCCATTTTTTTAATTCACCTTAAATTTCAAATGCAAATAACTTTCAAACGACAAACTTTTACAAAAAACCGATTTCACCATAATTTTTAAAATTTAATCCTCTTTAATTTGGTATAAATATTTTTAATTTTTTCGAAACTTTTTTTTTTTTTTACATATTCATTGAGTCATGATTTTCTTGAAAATTTTACCATTTTCGGCTCTAATTTTTGCCTAGTTTAAAGGCCGAATTTTGTAAAACTTAAAACACGAAAGTTGTAGCTTCTTGGCCATTCTTTACCCAGAAATTTGAATCACTCAAATCCAATATGATACGAGTGAGATATCGCGCGTTAAAGATGACGTCTTAGTCATATTTAGTGCACACAAAATGTTTGATAAAATGACTAAAAGAGATTTTTCATAAAAAAATACATTTAAAGGCACTAATTGGTCAAGTTATTTTCAGTTTAACAAAACTATGAGTTTGTTTTGTTAAATAGAGTTGATGAACCCAAACATTTGATCAAATTGATGAACCTGAAAAAATTAATGAACCTGAAATTTGATGAACCTAAAAAGAACTGTGATCAATTTGATGAACCCAAACATTAGATCAAATTTGATGAACCTGAAATTGATAAACCTGAAAAAATTGATGAACCTGTAATTGATGAACCTGAAATTTTATGAATCTGAAAAAATTGATGAACCCAAACATTTGACCAAATTTGATGAACCTGAAATTGATGAATCTAAAAATTGATGAACCTGAAATTGATGAACCAAGGTAACTGATGAACAAAATGTCTAACTGATGAACCTATAACCTATAACTTAACTGATGAACCTAATAACCTAACTGATGAACTAAATGTATATTTAAAAAAATAATGATTAAAAAACATCACTTTTTGAATGTTACTGATGAAGAATATCAAAAATAACTGATGAACATTATTTTTTCCAAAACTGAACGTTGTCAAAAATAACTGATGAACCATGTCAAAAATAAGTGATGAACCATATAAAAAGGGAGGTGATTTGCACACTCCATCAATTGATTGGGACACTCCAATTAATTGTTGTTGGACATTTATACCCTCACAGTTATCCTTACACTTTCACCCATATGAGGGTATAAATGTCCAAACACAATTAATTGGAGTGTCCCAATCAATTGGTGGAGTGTGCAAATCAACTCCCATATAAAAAATAAGTGATGAACGCTATTTTTTTCAAAAACTGCTGAACATTATAAAAAATAACTGATGAACCAAATTTCAAACCTTGGGAATCAAAAGTCAAACCCTGCAAAAGCAAATACTCCACTCCGTTTTTTTTGTTGTTTTATCAAGGCAGCTATCAACTTTATTGATGAATACATTATACATAGCCAAAATCGTAATTTCAAAATATGCTTCTTGAGGAAACATATGATAACATGGAACAATAACTGATGAACCTATGATAATACAGGTTAATAACTGATGAACCTATGACAACTAATGAACCTATGATAACACAGAACAATAACTGATATGCAAATAATAACAGGTGAATAAAATTAAACCAAATACTAGTATCAAACAGCCAAAGTTAGACTATATGCAAAGAATAATAAAATCATAACAAAGTGTAAAGTAAAAAATAGAAAAAAAGAAAAATGGGTTGGTTTCCCATTTAAAATGCATCACCCACGTGACTACAAAAAGCATAACCTTTATTTTTTTTCATAGGTGACCAATGATAACACCTTTCTCTTTCATAATTCACCTTTTCATTTTTTCCGATGGACTGTGTTTCTTCCGACAAGATTCTTTTTTTTCCTCTATAGCTCCGCCTCTGGTGATGCAGACGGTGTTGGCGACGGTGTGATGGTGGTGACGGTGACGAAGATCGCCGGAGATGGATATGAGAGTCAGATCTGGTGGAAATAAAGATGGGAAAGGAAATGAGAAATAAAGAGCTGTAACATATTATTACTTTTATTGGAATGACAATCATGCCCCTATGTGTAGATTCCCTTCTTTAGTTTGATCGGATCTTGATTTTTGATCTAACGGTTGTAAATACTTTTTAGACTTTTTAAACTTTTGCCAATTTGCAAGGAATCCCCCACCTTGGATGAAATCCAATGGTTCATAATGACCCAACTTGAGTCAAGTAACTTGAGAGGATCTCATCCCGTTGACGACTAACCCAAGGAAACAAACATAATATATGGAATCACACATTGAAAAATGTAGCACTTCCTTTATCCATGTGAACTCTTGACCATGACTGTTTATTACTAGTACTTTATTTCATGTGGTCATAAAAAGGATATAAATATATAATGGTACATAACACAAATACATGCTATGGACCCTTAACCTGATAACTAATGACAATTAATGGCTCAGATGTCCTGCATAAGGACAATATAAGAAAGAAAAAAAAAATGTTCAAATTTACTCAACGACCCGTTCACTAAAGTGTGCCAATTACGACAAAGTGACCATTTTCTTCCATAAACAAACTCCTCGAATAGTTGACCAACACATAATAGATAACCTTTATAAACATACGCCAAATTCAACTATCATAACCCTTTCAGATTTTGGCCAAACTCGAAATTGTATGTTAATCCTCGAGTATTATAGTCAGCGTTCAGATTTTGGCCGAGAACAAACCAAAGGACATCTATTTGATCTATGTACAGAAAATTAGACAATTCAACTTAAATTTCAGAATAGAAGTAATTATACTATATATATAAAAGTGGGAATGTGAGGGGCAATTATAGGGTGGTTAAAAAGGTGATTAAAGAGTCCTAATGACACAGTTTGTGGTCCAAAGTGCGGCATGTTACTGTTTTGCGCACTGTTCATTGGTTAATTGCAAAATTAGTAACAGTTACGAATTGCTAATCACAAAAACATGTGGTGCCCGTTCCGTTCCTTTCCCAGATATATCTCCCATTCTCCCCATTCTAGACCTTTCTTCACACTTCCTCCTTCACTTTCACCCTCATAAAAACACACACACACACAAAATCTAATAATCGAACACACCTTCTTCCCGATTCATGAAACACACAAATGTGATAATCGAACACACACATATATGTCTTCTTTCTCAGATCTACCATCAACCAAAACCAAAAACAAAAAAAATTTATACGTAATCAACAAAAAAATATCAGACCTAGATACACACACAAAACCACGGATACCCACACAAAACCAGGTATTTTAATGGTTAAAGTTTATCGCTTTTATTGCTTAAAGTTTATTTCTTTTATTGGTTTCATTTGATATTTGGTTTCTTTAGCAGATTTTTATGTTTATTTTTGCACCTTCTTTATAAAAAATTAATGGTGTTTTGGTGAATTATGCATTTAAGTAATGTTTTTTTTATTGAATCAGTTTTTTGGAAAGAATAATTTTTTTTAATGAATCATTCGTAGGGAAAGAACAGTGGTGAAAGTGAAGGAAGAGAAGAAGAAGGTTATGGTTCAAGTGGAAGGATTTGATTGTCCGGATTGAAACCAGTAAGTATATCTAATATCTATTGTGAGTTTGTGACCATCATTACTTTTAAGCAATTTTGATGAATAGCTAAATTTGATACGGCATAAACTTAACAATTTCTTTATACTTGAAAATTGTCTCTTTGGGGTTGCTTATTTTGTTTCTTTAAATGCTTATATGAGTTGAAAAAGCAGTTTCTAATAACTCGGTAGAAAGCGATTTTAGAAGATTTCGTATTTTGGATTTTTATGAGTTCCATAAGCAGGTTATGAGCAGCTATAAGGTCATGTGGCTAAGGCCATAAGCCACTGAGGGGGTGTTTGTTTCGGCTTATGTACCCGGCTTATACCTTATTTGGTTTAGGGCTTATGTTTCATAAGCTCACTTTTCATTGCTTATTTTGTAAAATTTTTTGCCTATGTAAGGTTACTATGACATAATAAATTTCTATAAATCGAATAGTGTAAAAATAAGCTGCAAAAAAATGAACTTATGAAACATACGTCCAAAACCAAAGAAGCCATAAGCCGCCTATATAAGCCGAAATAAACACCCCCTCATTGAGACTAACGGTTAAAATAGCGAAATAATTTCTTTAAGCATCCCCTGGCTAGGTCATTTGTTACCATGTTTTTTATTTATTATAGTCGGTTTTACTCCCATATTTTTAAAACTCTAAAAATTACTGCCAATCAAACTTCAAATTGTTATATTGTTTCTGTAATAAACATTGTCGACTGCCGTTTGTGATATCTGTTGTTTTTGTTTATTTAGACATAATAGTCGATCCATCTATATAATAAAGTATATTGGTGAAAAACTTATATGTTGTTTTTGTTTTCTTTTTTATAGGTGCTATGCATAATAGTCGACCATTTGTTGCACTCTGCAAATGTATAATACAAGTCACTGTATAAATGGAGCGCTTTTAAATCAGGTAGGCCACTGTGAAAATGAAATATGTTTGGATCACCTTACTAAAGAAATAATTTTTTTTATACTCAGAAAAAGCCAAACCACGGTTATTTAATAATTTACTTTATCTTGAGATGCTTTCAAAAAAAGGTTGCATTTTATATAAATGAACCTGTGTAATTTAACCGGATAAATGTTCTTCAGGTGTCCTGACGCCAGAAGGATTCTTCTAAGCTGGAAAAGGCAGTTCCCCGATTCGAGCTTCGGTAGAAGGTATACAAATTTAAACGTATTATAGATGGAAGGTAAATTTTATTTGACTCATTGTGATCCCTGTTATAATACTAAATGATTGTGCTATTTGAATTTCGTTATTTCAGTAATGACGTATACTGAGGCTTCAAGGTTAAGGAGAAATATCCCGACAAAATTTCGGTATGAGTTAATTGCCTGACCTTTTTTACACGAAATTCCTTGAAGTTTTTTATATACCACTTAGCTAGGATTGATGACCAAGTTAAAAGTATTATGATTATATAAGCAGCTTTGTGTCATGTATATGCAGGAAAGGAAGTATTGTAGGAACAAATATCATGAGAAAGAGAAATCAAGAAACAGGTTTCTATAATGCTCCTTGAACAAAATCCAGATACCTATAAGGTCAGTTCATCCCAAAAATGAAAATGTATTGGTTTCTGTACGCCTGCATATGTGATTTCTTTCCCCAAAATTGTTGTTATTTTTTTTATCATTTATTTATTATTTTTGTGAGGAGTTTCTTTGAGATTGAATGCGTCAGCACCATAATAAAACTTAGGGATCCCAAACCTGTTATCATACATTCATATTTATTGAATTTTGCGCTTTTAGCATACGAAAAAAAAGTTTATGAACGTTCAGAAAGTTTACGTTCTGTCAGATCAAACAACTACACCAAGGGATTATTAAAAGGAATTAGATTTCAATTTGATGTAGAAAACTGCAACTCTACTAGGAATGCTGACCTGTTATGATTTGTAACCTGCTGATGTATAAGACCCTATCTTTTGCACCGACTTTAGGATACGAATAAAAGATTATGAAGTAACACTAGATATTCAATGCCTAACACTGACAGTCATGAACATAACTTTGCAGTATGAATATTGATTGCTCACCAATAAGTCGTCAATTTGTAACTGGATCTTCTGGCAAAACAGTAAATTTATTAAATTTATTTTTGCATTCACTTCAGTAATGAAAACATATTTCTCAAATTTTATAAAACTTTTGCAGGTGCGGATACTTCATTATAATGGTGGACGTACAGGGAAATCTTTCACACTAAGAGACTGCAAAGGTTTGCTCAGTTTAATTTTTTGCAATTGCATGACGGGTCAAAATTTGTTCTCCTATTGTTCGGGATGGCAGGCCTGATAAGGCACAAATATAACATCGTTGTCCCATTGGACATGCGATAGCACTCCAATTTGCTTTGGCTGGAAAAAGATATCTACAACTATGAATATTTTCACTTTTCATACATCTTAGTTCAGATCATTGCCCTATTTCTGATTCATTTTTGGCGAAATTTTCTGATATTTCATTACGTGTGTTAACAGATGGTTGGTAGCTTAGCATCGGCACGTGTGAAGTGCAGACGTCCCAATATGATTGGGCCACTAACTCCCTGACAGATGATGTTTGGTCAAGTGTTTAGCGGTCCTCCAGGTTAACACAAGACCAATGCGCAAACTTGACATATATATCAGGTTAGTACATTTATATAAGGTGTGTTTGCGTTAGAATACTATAGAAATTAAGAAGACGTTAAGTGATTTAAGTGTTAGTTTGTTGTTAGGAGCTCCTATTGTTTAGATATATAGTTGACTTTGGATTAGTTAAGAGATGAATAGCAGCATAGAAAAAAGAACGATAGACAGTAGGATCGATCCCACTGTTAAAAAGCCATTACATACGCCATTACGTGTACGTAAACTAAACTTGCTGGATCCTTGAAGTAATTTTCTATCTTGCTTAAGTAAGTTAGCTTTGATAATGCCAAAATTGGGCACGTCATGCAAATGGGTCAAAACTGATACTTGAAAAGAAATTTAATTCAGTCGGACCAAAGTTAGCCGTTTCAGCAATAAAATGGTATATTTTTTTAAATACTTTACGCGGTTTAACTAGATGACAATTAACAGACAAACTGAGTATGGTAACTTAACTATGTAGGACCGTTTTCTTTTGACCTTATACAATTTCCTTTACAAGTTGAAAATGATACAAAAGAATATACATATTCTCTGCTGCAAACCTCCTTAATAATAATAACCTCATTGTTGTTTTTGTATTAATAAATCCCATAAGACAATTATAGTGTTCATTATTAGTGCATATATTTAGAATGTATAATATATGTGAAGGTGTTGTAATTATACCGTGCATTCTATGACTGATAATACTTTGTGTCATCTTGATGACACATTAAGCTAATGAGAGGTTCTTTGCTGTGTGTAGGTGCTGATGTTAGATTGGAGAATACAAGTTTCTAATGCAAGACTAGGGAAAAGTAGGATGAGAGCACCAACCATCATTACAAAGGAAAAAGACCTAAGCTCTTTTGGGCAAATGACTTGGTTTCAAGATAACCAAGAGGCGATATAAACAGCTACAATGAGCCACTTATTGATGGACTTTGTTTTTGTTATATGCGTGTATTATGTAACAATATATACAATTTCTGTAAAAAAAACAAACACGAAAACGATAAATACCAAAAATATTACACACAAATTATAAAACAAAGCCAACCCGCAGCAACGCGCGGGCTACCCCGCTCGTTAGTAATTTACATATGATCATCGTTTCACTTAATATTTCTCATTGATGCATAAAGTGATACCCTTCCAATGCAAGCAAACATACACGCACAAAAGACAAACAATCAACTCCACATATAACAAGCAACGCATCTAAGATTTCTAAATACCTAAAATATGAATAAATATCTGGAATAACCGGTTTAGGAGGACATCGATTTTGACTTCAATTTTGACGAGCTTGACTGAGAAGCAGCAGCTTTCACTAGAGTGGTTGGCTTAACAACGCTCTTTGGGTTCAAAGCTTTCCGTATCTTGAACACTGCCCAAGCCGTCCCAAATGCATGTCCTGCAGCGTCCATCCCTTCACTAGTTACCTTTGCAGCCTGTTCACCATGCCTGTCATCAACAATTAACAATCCCGTTAGCTTTCTATTGCCCAAAAAACAGAAATCAAGCTTACTACCATACACCTAAGACACTAATTGATTATTAAACTAAAGAAAAAGATAAGTATCTTTGTTTGTGGGTCGCTACAACCCAAAATTATCCATTTTGACCACTCAACCGACCTGCCCATTTTTGTCACTCAACCAATTCCTTATAGTTTACTAGTATCAAACAAGAGGCCTTACTTGTGAGAAACAAGATCGGTTGTAACAGTTGATGTAGTTGACATAACATTCCTCCCAGCTACTTCAACCGCATCACATACCTTATCTGCAATAAAAAAATCATATTATTATTCCAACTAAAGATGATGATTTGAAGAACTAGACTTTATTATGGCAGTGAAAGATTGGAAGACATACTGAATCCATCCAAGGAAGCAAGAACAATCTCTCCGGGAAGAAGGCTGAAGAACTTCTTTCCTGGCATGGAGTTCACAATCGAGCTAGTGAAGAATCCTGATACCTTTACGACTCCAGAGAGCAGCCCGGTTGCCATATTCTCTGACATTTTGGTCAATCTCTTCACCCTGAACAATATAAATTTCGAGAGTTTAAACACTATGCGAGTATACAAACACAATCCAGACCAAAACTAGGCGACAGAAAGGAGCTTAAGAATAATTATGGTTGGCTTTTTAAAATGCCATAATAGCAATCAACAACACAAGAAAGGTCAAGGGCAAAGTCGATACCTTTTGACTCTCCTCAAAGTTGCAGGACTAATCTCTGATTTCTGACCAGATTTCATCCTTATCTTCAAAAATTCATTACCCCATTTCAATCTATCAACTGTCACATCCCCACACCATATTATTCCTCTAATTAGTTGACCCGACCCGGATGCAATCATCCTTGCAACCGAATGGCTGTAATCCTCCACGTTTGGTGCCAATGTGGTCCAATAAGCTGCCGCTTTAGCCTCCTCCGAACCACCTTCTGATAAAATAAAGTGGACAGATTGTAAGTATTTGATTCGCATATAATCAAAAGACTGTTCATATTGGTTTGCATATTAATTTATTTCATTGTAATCCTAATGACTAACACTGATACATGTTATACACTTGATATAATGCTCTCAAATATGCAGACTTTCTTAATTTCACATTTACGAACTAATTGGTAAATAATGTTTCCACTAGTATAGTAAGGTGTCAAATTTTCTATTAACCATACATAATTACAAATTCGTTGCCCCCCTAGTGGTTATAGTACTTAATGAAAACCGTTGTTCCCATGTTGCAGGTTGTATAGACAGGGGGCCGGACAGAACAATTACTTTAATTTGCATAAATGAACACAAAATAACATCACATTACTTAAATCACTGAAAAAAATCTCATCACACTATTTCACGTATATGTGGAAATTATTCTTCAATTCGCAAAACATTTATAAAGTAATTAGTAATTCTTCACAAACTTGTCATAAAGAGTTAAAAATATCTGAAAAGCACAAATTTTGCAACAAATTTTTTTACACTACTTGTAAAATTTGCTAGACTACTGGAAACTTTGGAGAACATAATGCTTTTTTAATTGATTAGGTAACTTTCACGTTCACCTTTATATACCGTAAAACTTTGCATAATATATGAACCTAATGGGTATACTCTTGAGGAGTGTCATGCATTCTCATCTCTCATCGTTTTTCACCAATCAATTTATCAAATTATCATATCAATATTTTTAGGCCTAATTTTATGCCCATAAATCATTTTCCTTTCACAAATCTTACAGAAAACACAAACAATAAAAGAAAATTAAAGTAAAAAAAAATAATAATAAATAAAGGTATTGCTAAACGTAGGCTAAGGGCTATCTCTTTTTTGTTTTTGTAACCATGATTTCCGACTTTTAAACCGACTAATCCACGGGTTTTGAACCCACCACCAAACAGACTCGAACCATTAAGAAACAAAAACATGTATAATTAGTAAACAATAATGTGTGTCTGGATACCTTAAACACAACCCTTATATGTTTAGCAATTTCTAAAAATAGAAAGTAAAAAAACCATACCTTTCTCAACCACCTTTTGAACCCCTTTCTCAACCTCCTTAATCTGAAAAGCACTATACTCTCTCAACACCCTATCCAACTCCTCACCACCTTTCTCACCAATAGTCAAACCATAACTGACAACCTCTTCAACACCATCATCCCCATGCACTCTCAACGTAAAAAAATAATGAAACTCATCTAGCTTCACAACAGCTTCATCTTTAGCCAAAGGCCATTGCAACTCGTCCCCTACTCGTGCTAGAACTGCTACCACGTTGCCAGATTGCTTTAGACATGTTATTTCGAGTGTACCATTTGCTAGCTCTATGCTTTGGTCTTTGTCTATCAAGTGGACTATTGAGCTTGGGATTTTTAGTATGGTTTCTTGTGATGAGGTGAAATCTTTTGTTGTTATTTGGTTGTCTGTATCTGGGAAGAGTTTTTCTGCTAGATCTTTGGTTGATATTGATGGGTACATGTTTGATGATGAGTTTGAATATGGGTTTGATTGCTGATTGATTTCTGGGTATAGTGATGATGATTTTTGGTTTTGTGATGACATTTTTTTTCAAGAGATTAATGTTGTTTGTTAAGGATTGCGGTTGGGGGATTATTTATTTATGGGAGTATAATACTTGAAAATGAAGAAAGCGTGGGGGACACGTGGGGGACGCGGAAACCTATAGTGATAAGTTAAAGAGTACGTGTGTCAGTGTTGTACGATGTCGACGGACATTGTTTGTCAACATTTTTTTGTCAAAAATTTATATCAAAATTTTATATAACTATTCGTCGACATTATATATATATACTAAAAGTTATTTTTTTGTTGCTTCAAAATATTGTACGCAACAGTGATAATAACAGTATCATAGCTTCAAAATATTGTACAGAACAGTGATAATAACAGTACCATGGCAGTATCATTCTAAAGATTGCTGTTCACATCAGTTTCTCATGATCTTTACAAACCTAGAACCTTCCCTAATTTTATCTATTTTTCCTTCATTCTTTCTCGCACTTTCCCGTCTCTTCTTAAAACTATTATTCATCTTCTCGGTCTCAGACTCCGTCTACTCATCATCATCATTATATGACTATCATCATCTTGAATATCTTCATTTACAGGTAACTTATTATACTTAAATCTATTTTGTATTTATTTAAATTTAAGATTAAAGATCTGAAGCAAAGGTTGAAACAGATCCACAAATCAAGATGGAGAAGAAGAATCATGGTAAATGGTTTCAATAATATGGTAAACGGTTTCAAGATGGAGAAGAAAAAGAACAACAAATTGTGCATGCTAGGTGTTTGATGAAATTCCTGAGAGACTTTGGATTCTATTTGGTGTCCAACTTAATTAGTTTGATGTGCTCTACTTTTATGGGGTTGACGGTATAACATATATTAAGGGCGAACCAAATCAGTATGTTGCAATTTGTAGTTTTTAGGTGTAAATTGTGCTTTTTTCAATGTTTAAAATAAGCACTTATGAGATTTTTTAAGGTTTTGTACTAAACTTAGTGTGAATTTGTAAAATTTGCAAGTGTTGAAGCATCACTGAAGATGTTTTAATGGATTTTATTTCGTACATGGTGTATCTGGATCAGTTGTAGATGGGAGACTCAATCTTGGCAATAACTTAATAAAGTCCGTAAGTATGAAAGGTTGCCTCGCTTTCCATTATGTGTTTTTGGTTACTTAGTATGCCATTAGTCGCCTTTTAGATAGCTTTTTAAGGGTGGTCTTACCGCATATTCGTCAAGTACAATTTGTTTTTGGACAAATTATCCAATATATTAAAAGGGCATTTTTTCCGTTATTCAAAAAATGCCTTTCTATTCGTTGGAACCCTGTAATACCACTGTTCAACCCCGGATGAACAAATTATCCAATATATGACTTTGTTCCAGGTCCCAATTATCCAGTTGTCAACCTCCTTTCACAACCAATTCACTGAATAATTGGGACCTGGAACAAAGTCATATACGTCCATCAGAACCAATTATCCAGTTGTCAACCTCCTTTCACAACCAATTCACTGAATAATTGGGACCTGGAACAAAGTCATATACGTCCATCAGATTCTCATTTAAAGTGCTTTCCACTGCAACTTTTAATCTCATTGCAGAATCATGAATTACAGAGTCACTGTGACTATCAAATTAATGATCTTGACTAACAAACCAGAGGTATATATCTGATAAATTTTGATTTAATATTCGACGTATATACATTTTAACAGCCATAAAAATCGACCCCCTTTGCGATTGCTGTTCGTTTTAGCCATTTGGACAGCAAGTATACAAGTTTTAGCTACCTTTTAAAATAGTACAGTAAAAATTATATGCATTTTTTTTTTGCTAGATTATGATATTGTCATATACAGACCTGGAATATGCTATTTTGGAGGTCATAAGGTACACTTTAAAAATCTGGGCTACCATTAGTTATTTAATGTTCCTGTTTTACGTTAGTCACATCAAATGCCCGCCATTATATAGGTTGTTGATAGTGATTTCAGAAAATGAAAAAAAAATGCATATAATCTCATTGCAGAATCATGAATTACAGAGTCACTGTGACTATCAAATTAATGATCTTGACTAACAAACCAGAGGTATGTATTTGATAAATTTTGATTTAATATTCGACGTATATTCTTTTTAACAGCCATAAAAATCGACCCCCTTTGCAACTGCTATTCGTTTTAGCCATTTGGACAGCAAGTATACAAGTTTTAGCTACCTTTTAAAATAGTACAGTAAAACTTATATGCATTTTTTTTGGCTAGATTATGATATTGTCATATACAGACGTGTCCTCAACTCCTACCGATTACTACATTTAGTGTGTAAAAAAATGCGGATTTTGGAACGCATTAGTGCACATATTCATTATAAGTTTAAGCTACCATTTTATAAACAATCTCACAAAATACCATTGTAATACAAATAGGGATCTAATAAGGATGTTTGAAACAGCTTATATCAATGCTTATCTAACATGTGTAAATATACGAACCTCTGGCGTACATGACCAAGCGGTTTTAGACAATGATATACCAAGTGCACTAGATGCAGGTTTATTCAATCCATTTTATTTGAACAGAATGATGTAACACTTAAATTCCTGCGCGATACGCCTTTCTTAATAATGGGGTAATTCAAGACATGATGTACTTGACCATGATCCGTTAGTATTTAACCTGCTTTTGAGATAAAAACAAATCTCAAATGGTCCCATTTTTAAGTCAACGGGTCAAAAGTTACAGCCCTAACTATGAATAAACAAGAGCTAAATGATGATTTATGCACATATGAGGTATACACATAATTGCTTACTGAAAAGATTGCACTAATTGCTGTGAAAAAAAACCAAAGGTTTAGCAAACAAAATAAGTTTAGAATTTACAATGAAATTAATTGTAACGCGCCATTCATTGTTTATTTTGCAGGGCTGCTACATGTGCTGATAAGAAAGAGTAATCTTTATATTCTCTTCAATAGAATAACAGTTTTAAATGTTAACTTTCAAAGTTGAGCATTCGAGTGATTTCGATGACAAACTTCAGAAACCAGGAAGAAAATTCAAATGAACAAGAGTGGCGAGACCATGATGTTTTTTGGATTATTTTGAGGTGATAACAGCGACGAGTTGACAAGAAACATTTAGCTAAAAGGCAAGTTCGCATACTTATTTTTATTAGTTTCACTTGCGCTAACATTTACTTTAGAGATGGTGAGATGACTGGGTTGTGCCAGTTGGGTAACATGTCAAAAGGGGGTTGGGTCACAATGGGTCATTTGGATTATTTTTTTTCCTTGACAAAACTGAGATAATGAAATCTCATATCATAATTTGTTTTTTGTAGGCTGTCGTTACAATGTATAATTTCTAGCAATACTGTTGTATCTCGCCTCCTGGATGGACCTTAGGTTGGACATAGGCTAAGAGAAAGGTGATATGGAGCATGATAGGGGCTTAAACAATGGAGCAAGAAGACTGTTGAAGATACAGAAGTTCAACACCAGTTCACCACATTGCTGCAAGAAAACCCCAATGGTTGTTGATTTACTACCCGGAACACCTTACAATCAGCAGCATGGAAATTGTTGCAAGGGAGGTGTTAACAACCCATAGGCCCAAAGCTCATTCCAAGTTGGTGTTGGTTGTAACAATTCGCATTTTCAGGTTAATTTCTATTCCCGAAAATTTTACTATTCATTTTTACTATTCACTTTCACTATTCATTTTCCGAAATTTAATTTTTATTTCATATTCTCGTGTGATAAATCATTTCCATTACAAAATAAAAGTTTGACACTCATCAGATCATTTTCGCGAAAGTTATTAAGGAAATACACGTTTAGGTTAAAACGTCATTTAAAAATCCTACGCACAACGAAACTCAACCGCGTTAATTTTCCCCGCATCAGATAAATGTTTTATACACTCATGATTAATTAGAGAATTAATCATGACTAAGAAAAATGCTACCAAATAGACCCTGGACCGTAAGAAACAGAAAAATTACGTTTTAAGCACTTTTGTTTAGCCGTAACCTTAGCCTATACCTGCACCGCATTTCTAAGACGATTTGAGTTTTCACATTTTTTTGGAAAAGTCAACATATTTTCCCCTCCTCCTTTGACCAAAAATCATTCCTTGATTTTATAAATCATTCCTTGATTTTTAGGCTTACGGTTTTATGTCTAAAAGACATTAAATACCAACCGACACTAGACTTAGTTCAGTCTAGACATTATAAGTCATTTTAATTCATTATAATCATATTAGAAAAATTGCATTTTTCTATTCTCAATTTTACGCAACTGTCGTACGTTTTACGTTTTACGCGTTTTAAACCTACGTTTCCAGCGTTATCAGCGTTTTCACGATCCATTAAACTTATCACTCATTTTTATAAGATAATAATGAGTATATTGATGAGTTTCATCATTCCTATAAGTTTCGTACTTTTACGATACCCGGTTTTACGTTACATGATTTAAATACTTACGGTTAGCATTTTACGGAGTCAAAACTAGCTACATAAGTTAGATATTATCATCCAAGACCAAGTCAACCCTCCTTATCCATGTTGAACCGTCATGGGGGGGGGGGAGTCACCCCATGTGTCTTAATCTCAAGCCTTGTAACCTTAAGATAAATACATGTGTTAAACTTGGCCTCCAAGTATAGGAAAAATATCCTAAAAACTTGCACCTCCTTAAGGAAACTTCCTAGTCACCTTCCTAACCTCCTCAAGCTCCTATATAAGCCCTCTCCTCCCCTCCTTGCCATCCCACAACACACACACAAACACCATACCCTTTGCTAGTTTACTCCAAGTTTTATGCAAGAAATCAAGTGCAATATCAACACATAAACCCTAGTGTGGTTTTGATCCATCAAACTACTTCAAATCCTTTGAAACTCTTGGTGATTCTCTTGAGTTTAGATCCAATCAATTAACCTAAATCTTTATCACAAATCCTTCAAGAATACAAGTGTAGCAGGATTGCTAAAGTGAAGAGAAGCTTGTCAATCAAAGTCCTAATCCTTTTTCTTAACTTCCTTTCTTTTAGAAAACCCAAAATTGTAAGAAACCCTAATACACTTTCTTACTCAATATCATTTTCATGCTTATTATGTTTCATTCATTCTATATATGGTCTTTGTGTTATGTTCATGATGTATAAAAACTATTAAAACGAGTTTTGGAAACTATATATTAACTTATGTTAAGTAAACAAAAAAACTAGTGATTTATATTGAGAACCACGACCAAAATGGAGTAACCATGATATGAAACACTTACCTAATGTTATAGAGGACTTAACAAGGAAAACATAGGAATTTGAACCATCTAAAACGAGTACACGAGTCAAAAGTTATGGCCATAAGAAGTTAGCGAAACCAAAACGCCGAAACTGCCTAAAAACAACCTGTTAACATTCTGACCTTTTTGAAAGTGGTACTTCTGGTCCGATTCATCAAAAAGTTAAAACACGAAAGTTGTCCGGAACAACGTTTTCGTTCAGGATTGAAGAAGCTCGAGCCCTGAAAACGCTTTACGAGTGATATATTTCTTCAAATTCTTAACAGCCCATTTTAAGACCAAATGACCATGTAATAGTTATGGTTAAATGAAACCAAGAGGTCTAATGACCTAAAGCCAAGACCACAACCATGGCTAAGGCCAAGGATGAGTCTCAAGACAATGGTAACAATGACCAAAGTCACGGCAAAGCCACGACTAAAGACCATATAAACTTACCAAGACGAAAACATGAACTATAGAGTTAATGGCAACATAAACATCCAATTTGGATCTACTCCATCAAAATAACCATGAGTCTCATTGTAAAAACAATCTTCATCCAAAAGTAAACTTTCCTAAGTTTATTCAATTATTTGGACATGTAACTTTTCGGATCAAAAACTTATATATATTTTATCAAATACTACAATAGTAGGGAGCCTCATGTGAGGGGTTCATTAAAGTAAGCCGTCGAGATGAGTTGTGGATTTACTAATTAAAGTGTCCTGGATCCTCGAACGTTTACTACATGACCTCTGAATTATGTTGGCCCGAACGGTAGTAAGCGATATACAAACTATACATGTTTCATAAACCATTTTTATTCAAAGACTTACACTATATATTAAGTACTACATCATGGACTAAATGCAAGACATATGTAGGAAATCCATCATATTCTTAGATATTACTCCAATCCTAAGTCGCAACATTCTATTATAGGTTGCTCGTAGAAACCTTCGCGATTCGACCATCATTTTCACTACTTATTACATAACTTAAGGTGAGTTCATAGCCCCACTTTTCATTACTTAATTATTTTACAAACCCTTGAGGGCGAATACATGCTATTATTTTTCAACCGAACACGATGCTTTTCAATTGTATGCTTGCCTGATTGTTTTATTATCACTAAGTACCATCCTTTCCAATCCAAGATCCATTATTATGAACCATTTAATCACTAGTAATAGTGAGCGCGAATATTGTGAATAGGCCTATTGGGATTGACGAATCCCATTTGTATTGACTAAGTTCAAACAAATGCATTAATATTTGAAACATAGGTATGACGGCAAAGTACCTACCGGGATAACTCCGCCGATTGATATTGGTACCCGTTAACGTTTTGGTGTCATAAGCTTAGTGTAATAATAATAACTGTTTTGTTTTCCAACCATTGGTGTGAGTCTATAGCTCACACTACCAACATATTGTGTTCAACCATTAAACAAACTCTATGAATATCACTCAACCTTTGTGTTGACCTCTTAAGCATGTATTTCAGGTCCATGATGATCAAGGATGGCACGGAAGGGCACGGATATTCAAGAGTGCTATAAAATTTATTATCATTCGAGAACTCATTTAATGTAATTTGTAAACATGGAACCATCTGGGACCTCATTTTGTAATCTCTGATATTTATATAATTTGAATGATAAATCTTTTAAAACGACTCAATTAGAGATCGTTTTCTATTATTATGACTGTTGTGCCGTCGAGTAACACCCAGTTTGAATTCCGCTGCATCATTGAATTGGGGGTGTTACAGATTCGTACCAGAGCCATGGTTATAGAGAAACGGGTCTAATTGAGACCTAAACTATAACCACACTTACAAGTAAAAATATTTTATAGCCTTCCGCTCTCCGTGTGTTCCATCCTCCAGACGATTATGGACTTATTAAGCATTTTATATTACACAAACATAATTGCATATTGATATATGTACTCTTAACATAATTGAGCATTTTCTCGCAAGCATTTTGTGCTACATGAACATATAAGTATATTGATATATACACACTAGGCATTCTACACTACACGAACATATATAAGTATATTGATGTATACACTCGATTTATTTTCAATCATTTTATCTAAACAATGGACAAAACATATCTGCACATGCCTATTCTAGGGCATTTCGACACAACCACATTCTCCCAATCATGTTCCTACTCCAACATTTTATGTCCAAGACATTGTAACTGATTGCAATGGTCTTTCCTATTTCTCGGACATTGTATGATACAATGGTCTTAATCATTTTCAAATGTTTTGAGTCACACAATGGTCTAATCTACTTCCGAGACATTGTGATTTGCGCAATGGTCTCTGGAATTATTCCATCACCTCATCAATATCATTTCATATGATATAAAAAACCCATCACAATCTATCAATTTCCAAATAGAAATATGAGATTTCTAAAGGATAAACTAATCCATCATCTACAAAAGCTGAAGTTTCTCTACATTCATCAAAGTTCAGCAACTTTCTCTACATTCATCAAAGTTTTCTTCTGAAACCTTCATTGTTAAAAGTTCGTGATCCTGGCCAAGTATGGACTGTTTTAGAACTACTTAAAACTTCCTTTCCACACATATCTACCCGTACTATCTTCTATGCAATGGAATGTGAAAACATAGGTTACAAGTCTTGTATGGGCGGGACTTGCAACTGAATTGTTTGACATCGCCTTTGTTTAGTGGACAGTTTCCCAAAAGCAACGGACATATCACAAGTATGCCTAATTTAGTTATTTGAAAATTTTATCGAACCTCGGCTAAATATAGACTAGTCACCTATATTTAACCTAGGGACAGTGAAACATAGTCTGACTAACTATGTTCGACTTAAAATTTTCAAATACTGAGAATAGTTGTACTAGGGTTATGTTCAGATTAATTTCCTACTTGAACTCAATAAACCACCAGAATACTTTAAAACGATCTAGAGACACGATAGTTCCTTACCACTCAGCAAGATCTTAACACCTTATTTGTACTATCTAATTTCATTCTTGAAAGTTTTCATTTATAAGATAATCCGAACTACTATCTTGGATAGTTATCAATTATTCTCTTCATCCCGTAGAAGTACTATCCTATTTAGGTCCTGATGAGGCGAAAAATGAACCGTTTTTAGGGGGTCATTTAAGCCCGAAATTGAATTTATTTGATCAAATATTTCCCTAAATCGTTCCTTTTGTGATTTTAGGTACTTTGGGAGTGAATTCTGGAAAAGGAAGCATTTTGGACGTTTTTGGAGCATTAAAGTGAAGAAAACGGCAAAGACTTAATTTTCCATGCTGAGAACAATACCTGACGGCGTCAAGATGGAAATTATGACGGCGTCAGGAGTAAAATCCATGACGACTGATGAGTGTCTAAATACTCATCATTTTATACCAATCTGAGCTGTCAAAACACACAAAAACACTCAAATATGTATCAAAATACTTAAAATATCTTAGAAGTGTGTTTTATATGTTTCAAATACAAAATATGCAAAAACAAATGAAAAACGTACAAAGTTTGCATAATTGGCAGTTTCAGTCCCTCAAGTTTCATAAATTGGCAAAACTAGTCCCTGGTTATTCTAAAATCATGAAAAAGTCATCAAAGGTCCTTTTTAATCATAAAGTTACATATTTAGTCCTTTGGTGCAAAGTTTCATAAAATTACAAGTTTAGTCCCTATACTTTGGAAATTGACAGAAATGGTCCCTGGGATGTAAAAACTTTGAGAAAATCAATTTTGGTCCTTATACTAATAATCTTTTGCAGGAATGGTCCTTGGTGTGAAGGTTGGTGAATTTACATAATTGGTCCCTCAAGTTTGAAGTTTTGGCATAAATAGTCCCCGGGTATTTAAAAGTGAAAAATATCAAATACTACCCTTGTACTATTCATCCTTGTCAAGTTTGGTCCCTATGAGAACTTTGGTAAACTTACAAGACCAGTCCCTCAACTTTGCATTAATTACAAAAATGGTCCTTGTGTGAAATAAAACCAAACGGACCCTTTTATATTATCTAAACCAAAACCAAATCCAAACTAAACTACCCCTTTGGCCCTTTTTGTGATCCAGTCCATCAGGCCCAAAATCCAGCCCACACCCTAATTAAATAAAAACGGGGTCAACTCCCCCGTTTGACCCTTCCCTCCCAATACCACCACCACCACACAGACTCACCAAAACCACCATACCACCTTCCACCTCACACTCCCACCTCTCCACGCAATACCTCCACCTCACCAC
Source organism: Artemisia argyi (assembly GCA_030686995.1). Taxonomy (NCBI): domain Eukaryota; kingdom Viridiplantae; phylum Streptophyta; class Magnoliopsida; order Asterales; family Asteraceae; genus Artemisia; species Artemisia argyi. Next base: position 98,693,474 of record CM060698.1, on the reverse strand, counting down.
AACATTCCAAACTAAATTAAACCCTTGAAATCCTCTCCACGCTATCCACAGTACCCCAATTGTCAGTTTGACTATTTTGGCGCCAAAAAGCATTTTGAACGGTGGAGATAACTTTGACCATTTCAAGGGCTGTGATGTGGTGGGAAATACTTCTGTGGATCCCACAAACCTCAGAAGTCTCTACAAAAGGATAAAGAAGCAGTGGTGGAGAGGCATTAGTTTTAGTTTTAGTTAATGGTAGTCGTAGGTAGTGTAATTTGATCATTTAGTTGTATTTTCAATTAAACAAGCTTGTATCAGTTAAATCTCATGTATTACAATCTTTAATCAAAGTTAATTTCAAGTTTCAGTTGCTATCTCAATCTATGCCATTTTCAAGTTTGATCAAAATCACAAAATGTTCATGTGTTGTTATTAGATGTATCTAAGTCATTTCATAAGCTCATATAAGCTCTGAAAAAGCTTAAATAAGCTTTGGAATACCTCAGTTGTCTGTTTAGTTTATAAAAATAGAAAATACTAAAAAATCAAATAAAATAGTGAAAAATAGAAAAATCAAGTGAACAAGAAGGAAAAGCAAGAAGCAGGTGTCATTTGGATTGGAAATGGTATTAGAGTCCTATGGGGGACACTAGGTATTGTTTATGATTCATGGTTCATTGTTCCTCAATCAAATCCATTTTGTAAGCTTTTGTATTAATTTTTCAGATTACTGTCTAAGTATTCTAATTGCTTAAGTTTCTGTGTTTTATTGTTTAGTTGTTGTTGTTAAGTTAGAATATTTCTTAATAATAGTTAATTACTTATTAAATTTCATTATTGTTGAAAATTTACATATCCTAGTCTTAAGAGCATATGTGACAAATCTGTTTTTATAGCTTGTGGTATTGAAGATTTTTGCTTAATTAAGTTTATAATAGGTTAAATATTAATTAGAGACCAATAATTTGGATTATATTTGTGTTCTGTAGTGTAAAACTCAAAGCAGTCAAGTTTATAGGGGTGTTTGGTTTAGACTGATTCACCATCTTTCAGTAGTTATTGATGTCTAAGATTGCTTCCTACATGTTAGTTTAGGTCTAAATAGGTTTATAAAATCATAAAATTAGTATCTCATTAATAGAAAAGTCAAAATCATTGAGAGTTCACCTACACAGTTAACTGTGTAGGATTTTGAGGTTCCAAATCCACCCACACTAGTGTATAATCTAATAACTTAGCTTAATTGGGACTCATTATAGGTTATTACTTCCATATCAGTAGTTTAGATCACTTAGAAACTCAAAATAGTCAAAGTTACAAGTTCTATTAAAAGTCAATTTTACACTTCTCAGATTTTTACAAAACTTCAAAGATTAGTTTAGAATTTAGGATTTGGATCTAGGACTTGAGATTTGTTGTATTAATACTCTACCACCTCAACTTCAAGGTCTCAGTACCATTTTATTTTTAGGAATTTTCCTCTGGGCCCCACAACTGCTTAAACACACTTGCCGGGCAAGTGTGTGCTCTGTCTCAGCAGACCATAGCCAACACCACAACTTGGTGGTGGTTTTGTGACCACCTCAGTGGGCCCTACACCTCCAAATTAGGTTCTTACAACCCCCCTCCTATCATACTCTTAAGATTGACCATTTGTTTGACCTGTGCCTCAGTGGACCCCACCTAGAATAAGCCTTAAAGTTTGTCCCCATTCTGTGTTGCTTTTGAGTTTTGGATTAGCTTAATCTGGCTTATCAGCTTATCTACTGAGCTTAATTGGCCATTTTGAGCTTATACAAGTCCAAAGTACTTATTAGGATCAGAATATACCATAGTGGGTCCCACATAAGCTCAGTTGAGCTTATTTGCTTGTTTGGTCAACTGTTTTGGTTAGTAGCTTATATCTAGCTTATTTTTAAGTTATAGAAATATTGTTTTCACAAAAGTTAGTTATATTTAGGTATAATATAGGTTGGAAAAAGAAAAATCAAGAAAAGACAGCATAAAAATAAGTGATAGATTCTATTTAATTTAATTTAATTTTAATTTTCATTTTTAGATTTTAATTAAGTAATTTGTGTTTTTATATTTTTATTAATTTCCTTTTAAGTTAAAGTATTTTAAATAATTTTCTCAGATTTTTATTTTGTAATTTAGTATTTATTATAATTAATAATAGTTTTATTAATAATTAATCAATAATTAAGTTATAAATAGCATAATTAATTTTTATATAGCAACACCTAGTTTTTATATTTTTTATAGCTTTTATAAGTTATAATATAGTTTTATAAATTTTTTCATAATTTTCTAAGTTAGTTTAATATTATTTGTAATTTAAAATAGTTTATTTAGTATAATTAATATAAATAGTTTTTAATTAATAGAAAATACATAAAAAGACAAAAACATTTATTTTTATTTTTTATACTTTCTTCAAGTTCATTTTAAGTTTTAGAAATTATTTTCATAAGTTTTTAGTTTAATTTGTAGTATTTATCATTTTTAGTTTAATATAAATTAGTTTTAATTAAATAGTTAAATAAGTTTTAATTAAATAATTAATAATAAATAATAAAATAATCTTAAAAATAGTTTTATTTTTAGTTTAATTTTATTTTAAGTTTAAGTTTATAGAATTTTCAATTTTAACCCTTGTAGTTTATTTTGTCTTAAAACTCACATTTTTCTCAGTACGCAGTCGCGTCTGATTTTAAATTGGTGTACGTTTAAATGTTTTAAATACCTAGCTTTCACGTAATCATTCCATTAGTTTATTTAAGTCATTTTATTTTATAAAACCCTAGTTTAAACACACACAAACTTTATACCTTTCCTGTTCACATTCACTCGATCACAGATTCGTTTATAATAAAACATCGCACACCTCGTTGGGACATTACGACCCGGGAAAACACTGTATTTCACGGAAGCATTTGCCTTAGTTGTTTGACTATTATAGTTGGCCATTCACAAGTGGCTGATCAATAATTATCTGACCGTTTGAGGCGAATCAAAAACCCAGAGAAAACCGGAAGGCGTCAGAAGAAGGGCGTCAAGAGTTATTTTGGTGACGGCCTGAAGAAGGATTACACGTGACGGCGTCAAACCCAGGTCTAGGCAGTCCGTGAACTTTATTGGCGGCGAGATGACGGCGTCAGAAATTTACTCTTGACGCCGTCACCTCACAAAATCTATATATACTTTTCTATTTTTCATTCATTAGGAGAGGAACTTGTGTGGAGAATACTAGGGTCGAACCTAATAAACCCTAGGTCGTTTGTAACAGTATTTTCAAGGGTTTTCACCCCTTGAAACCTTTCATGTTCAATTAAGATAAGTCCTCTTTCAATTCATTCAATATGTCTATGTGTTGTTTGAATATATCTTATGCTTGTCTTGATTATAACATGCTAGGCTAGATCTCTCATGTGTTTGCTTAGATGTAACGAAACCTAGATGTTGATTATAGGTTGATTGCTTGTTTATAGTTGTAATGGATGAATGATTTCAATGTTAGGCTTAAGAAAACTGGCAGATCTCCATTGTGTAACTTGCTTGAACGTCTTAAGAAACATGAACTGATGTGTACTAGGTTTTTATGGTTGTATTTAATGCATGAGTGAATTCTAGTGATCCCATGTTAGGAGCTTCTTAGCCGGCTCGACATAGGAGTGAAGTAGGAGCTTATAGGATTGGGGAAGTAAGTACGCCACCCCATGAATGGTATTTAGGAATACAATCCGTCATCCACGCAACTGTAATAAGTAATTAACCTGTAAAAGATATTTAGGGAGTAGTGAAATCTAAATAAACACAATTCTCCCATATATTGCTCACACCTCTAGTTAAATTAGTTTATTTTCATTTTTGTTATTTTATTTTGATTGCATCTTTAGTTATCGGGTTAGTTGACTAGCAACTAATTCCGCCCACTTCTTCAAAAACTGAGATTTTTATTTGCTTTTCTAAAAACATAAAAATACAAAAAGAATCATCCCTCACCTCTAGACCTAGTTCTTAAGCTTTCTAATCCTAGCGACACTATTCCTAAGTTGAACGATCAATCCCCCGGTACTTGTCACTATACTATACTACAACGATCAGGTACACTGCCTGGTGGGGGTTGTAAGCTTCTCGAGATCCCTCGAGAGGGAAAGCCTGGTGCAATTCCCACGCATCAAGTTTTTGGCGCCGCAGCCTGGGGAATAGTTATTGTCTGGGTTAGAATTTCTTTTTATTAGGTCTACTTGCTAGATTCCTTTCTAGTAAGATTTTATTTTTATTTTTAGGTTTTCTTTAGTCTATCTTATTTCTTTGTTTCCTTTGTTCGTAAACTATATCGATGGATAACAATAACATTGATCGTTTGATTCCCGTTATTCGTGTTTTTCGTCGTAGGATTTTCCAAATGCCCGCCCCAATCCCTTTAGAGGAAAATGAAGACCTACCTAACCTATCGCCTAACCACCACTTTGACAATAATTCTGAAATGGAGGAGTCTGACCACGATGATGACCATAGGGCTAGTCCTTTTTACTATTCAGACTCCGACGAGGATCTAGATGATGGTGATGTTTATAATAAGGATAGGATGGAAGATGAAGTGAACCCTCTTAGGTATGTCGACCCTAGAACAAGGATTGAGAGTGATAGCTCATTCAATATGCAATTTCCTTGTAAGATTGGATTTAGGAGCTTTAATGCCTACCATAACTCATCTCTCCCAATGAACATAATCTCGCGTAGTGAATATAATAAAATCATGGTAGATGAGTTAGAATACAAAGGAGATAATGTTATTGTTAGGGCAATGTCATTGCATGTGTTTGTAGGAAGCTTCGTTTATCTTGTTGAGTTCATGGTTATAGAGAATCTTGGAGAATTTATCGATAGTAAGTTAACCCAAGTTGTGTTTGGAAAACCTTTCAAAAGGTTGACCAACCTTGATGAAAAGCTTATGGAAGGGTTAATTACATTCTCGGATGGGGATGAAGATTTTGTCTACCGAATGCCCCGTGCACACCCTAGGTTCAAGGATTTTTCCATGAAGAAGTGTAGTAGGTATCCGCCTCTAGAAATGTTAAGTAAGAATGATAAGAGAAAAGGGCTTAAATATACTCACGAAAAGAATAAAAGGTATTATCGCGGATGTTTAGAGTTAGGTGATGATTATAAGAAAGATGAGGCGACTATTAGACGGCTCACCCTTGGTTATGTGAGCATAAGAGACACACGATAACCCATGACCTTGAGTCTAGCTACAAGACTCGTAAATAAAGAAAAGCTATTATTGGGAGGCAACCCATGTTTTGTGTGATTTTTATTTTGTTTGATTGTTATTTGCTTCCGTATGCATGCTTTATTTTTATTGTTGGTAGATCATGTTTCAAACTAAAATGGTGAAAATGCTTTATTTTGTTGTTCGGCTTAGTCTTAACTTCATCCAAAGGTATTTCGCAAAAGATAAGTGTAAGGGGAAACCCCAAATATGTTTTTAAGAAAAAAACTCGATCATGATTCTCCACAATATTAAGTGAACATGTTATTCGTGTTTGTTAGAGTCAAATGCTTGTATCGAGTCATAATGATGTTTTGCAGGATTTTCCAGGAAGTGGGATGAAGTTTTTCCAGAAATTTTTCGGAAACTTAACATAAGAATTTCTGAAGGTCACTTCTGACGGCGTCAGGAAGAAACTCCTGACGGCGTCACGTGTAAAATTCTTGAAATTTTACCAGATTTGTTTTTCTAACGGAGTCTTAAAGTTTTTGTTGGATCTTTAGTTTTATAATCTCCAGGAGATCAGCAAACATCATTCCACAAGCATTATATCTTATTTTGTTTTTTTTAGGATTTGTTAGCATATATAGATTGCCGCCGATTTTACGCGAGGTTGCCTTGTCTGTTTTCTCAGGTTTTATAGGTTATGTATGACAAGAAGATGATTTATATTCGGGAAGGGAAGCTTTGATTGTTCATTTTCTTGGAGGAAGATCTAACCTGGTTACCATATTATCCATGTTGAGCGAATCAGGGGAGTATTTGATTTCATTCTTTTACCTGTTTTACTTTTACATTCTTTACTTGAACATTGGGGACAATGTTCATCCTAAGTGTAAGGGAAGGGTAAAATGATGATACCTTACAGATACACTTTCGCTTGAGTTTGTTTGTTTGATAGTAGATGTGTAATAAAACTATGAGAAATACTTGTTAGTGTAATTTTAGCGCCAAATTTAAATTTTTTTACAACATTTAGGAGTGAAACTTTAGCCATAGCAAGCGTCTCATGGATAGGAGATTGTATGACTAGCACAAAACCGTATCATTCAGAAAAAATTTTCACCCAAATATGTGAGGTTCGCCTTTAGATTTAATAGGAAAAACATTTACTATTAGTGCTTATGAGTGTACCGGTAGCATTTAGATTCTAGAACTTGCGTTAGTGATGCATCCCGAGACCGCTAGTGAGACTACATTCGTGTAGTAGGATTTACTACATGATAAGAGGCATTAGGATCACCCTTGTGTTAAACCCGTATCATAATTACTTGACCATTTAAGTCATATTACTTGGCTAGTTAAGTCAATTAATTTTTCCCACACCTTAGCGTTGTACTCATTTTTAGTACACGAAACCCCTAGGACACCCCTCCGAGCCTATCTTTTCGTTTCTAACTTTAAGCATCTTACTTAAATGAAAAATTTGTTACACCCACTTAAATATACAACCAAATCGCCTTAGCCTTCCTTGTATGCACTCATCTTTAGTGCATTATTGTTATTTGTTTAAACCCTTAGTTAATTATCTAATTGATTACATTATTGCTAAGTCGAGTCATATCCTTGTACATATTGTTTTGGGACGATTGGGACTCATGGGTAAAGTACTTATTTTATAGAGTAATGGGGAAGAACATCATATTATTACCCCCATATGTACGTTAATCTTAAAAGTACTCCAAGTTTTTTGATTATCTTAATTCGAGTCATTAGATTAGTTATTTGTAAAGTATGTAAAAATTCAAGTGTAATGGGAATGTTCATTCCCTATGACGTATTATTTTGGATGGTAGGGTAAAAGTGAATGGAAAAAAAAAAAAAAAAAAAAAAAAAAAAAAAAAACCGAAAAATTAAGAAAAAAAATAGAAAAAGAAAAAGGGAAAAAACATACGGACTACCATCCCGTTTCATTCTATGTTCATTTTATGTTTTTGTTATTTTTGATTTATTAGCTTAAGTCGAGTCTAGTCTTGGCTTAGCAACGCCATATTGTACATGTAATTAACCAAGATTATTAACTCGCCACCAGTAAAGACCGCCTATATCCAACAAAACCGTGTATTCTATATACCTACACCTAACGTTACAACCCTTTAAAAGACCTCTTTGATAGTTTATCCTAGGTGCTCACGCCATGTGGTGGAGGTTTGATCCTTTCCCAAGCCTATGGTAATCTATTTTGCTATGACAGGTAGTGAGAGATGTTTTTCATTTCCATATTGTGATAATACTTTATTACACCCGAGAGATGTGAGTATCTAAACACTATTTGTGAGGTGCTAGTGTATGACCTCCGTGCTTGTCTTTGGTCTTTAGTGGAACGATTATTTGTTGTAATTACTAGTGTTAAATGACCCCTAACTTGTATTTTGATTAGAATAAAAGCGCATTTGCTTGAGGACAAGCAAATCTCAAGTGTAAGGGTATATGATGAGGCGAAAAAAAGAACCATTTTTAGGGGGTCATTTAAGCCCGGAATTGAATTTATTTGATCAAATATTGCCCTAAATCGTTTCTTTTGTGATTTTAGGTACTTTGGGAGTGAATTCTGGAAAAGGAAGCATTTTGGACGTTTTTGAAACATAAAAGTAAAGAAAACGGCAAAGACTTAATTTTCCATGCTGAGAACAGTACCTGACGGCGTCAAGAAGGAAATTATGACGGCGTCAGGAGTAAAATCCATGATGACCCAGAGAAAACCTGAAGGCGTCTGATGAGGCGAAAAATGATCCGTTTTTAGGGGGTCATTTAAGCCCGAATCCGAATTTATTTGATCAAATATTGCCCTAAATCGTTCCTTTTGTGATTTTAGGTGTTTGGAGAGTGAATTCTGGAAAAGAGGCTATTTTGGACGTTTTTGGAGCATAAAGTGAAGAAAACGACAAAGTACCAAAAATCCAAGCTGGAAATACAAAGTGACGGCGTCAAGGGTTTGCTCTTGACGGCGTCAGACATGAAGAATAATTTACCGTAGCTGGTGACGGCGTCAGATGGAGTTATGACGGCGTCAAAGTGACCAAGATTAATTTACCGTGGGTGGTGACGGCGTCACATAGGCCGTCACGATTGGATCTAGGGCGTCCGAGGAAGTGTATGGCGGCGAGTTGACGGCGTCAGATTTAACTCTTGACGCCGTCAGGACGATTTTCCTATATATAGTTTTCTAGTTTTTTCATTAAAAAGAGAGAAGTTTTGGTGAAACCCTAAAGACGATTTTGGTGCCTCTTTTACAGGTTTTTCAAGGGTTCCAAACCCTTGAGACCTTGCATTGTAATTGAGATAAGTATACTCTTAATTCAATCAATATGTCTATGTGTTGGTTGTTTATCTTTTGCTCTTATCTTAATTTTACTATGCTAGACTAGATCTCTCTTGTGTTTGCTTAGATCTAATGAAACCTAGATGTTGATTATATGTTGATTACTTGTCTATTCTTGTTTTGAATGAATGATTTTATATGTTAGGCTTAAGAAAACTGGCAGATCTCCAAATGGTAACATGCTTGAACGTCTTAAGAAACATGAACCGAGGCGTACTAGGTCTTTATTGGTTGTATTTAATGCATGAGCCACTGTTTACAATCCCTATAGTTGTGCTGGGTCATGGTGTAGGAGGAGATAAGAGCTCATAGAGTTGGAGAGTTATGTATGCCACTCCACGAATGGTATTAAGGAATACAACCCGTCATTCATACAAGTGTAACAAGTAATTGACATGTAAAAGATATCTAGGGAGTAATGAAGTCTAAGTAAACACAATTTCTCCAAATACTGCTCACAACCTTAGTTTAATATTAGTTTAATTTTATTTTCATTAGTTTAATTAATTACAAAGTAGTTTTTGGGTTAGTTGAATAACAACTAATTCCGCCCACTCTTCTAAAAACCCGAGATTTTACTTGCTTTAATAAAAATATAAAAACACAAAAATAATCATCTTTCATCTCTAGAACTATTAATTAGGTTTTCTAATCCTAGCGACACTATTCCTAAGCTGAACGATCAATCCCCCCGTACTTGTCACTATACTATACTACAACGATCAGGTACACTGCCTGGTGGGGGTTGTAAGCCTCGCGAGATCCCTCGAGAGGTAAAGCAAGGTGCGATTCCCACGCATCAGCGTCAGAATAAGGGCGTCAAGAGTTATTTTGGTGATGGTCTGAAGAAGGATTACACGTGACGGCGCCAAACCCAGATCTAGGCAGTCCGAGAACTTTATTGGCGGCGAGATGACGGCGTCAGACATTTACTCTTGACGCCGTCACTTCACAAAATCTATATATACTTTTCTATTTTTCATTCATTAGGAGAGGAACTTGTATGGAGAATATTAGGGTCGAACCTAATAAACCCTAGGTCGTTTGTAACAACATTTTCAAGGGTTTTCACTCCTTGAAACCTTTCATGTTCAATTAAGATAAGTCCTCTTTCAATTTATTCAATATGTCTATGTGGTGTTTGAATATATGTTATGCTTGTCTTGATTATAACATGCTAGGCTAGATCTCTCATGTATTTGCTTAGATGTAATGAAACCTAGATGTTGATTATAGGTTGATTGCTTGTTTATAGTTGTAATGGATGCATGATTTCAATGTTAGGCTTAAGAAAACTTGCAGATCTCCATTGTGTAACTTGCTTGAACGTCTTAAGAAACATGAACCGATGTGTACTAGGTTTTTATGGTTGTATTTAATGCATAAGTGAATTCTAGTGATCCCATGTTAGGAGCTTCTTAGCCGGCTCGACATAGGAGTGAAGTAGGAGCTTATAGGATTGGGGAAGTAAGTACGCCACCCTATGAATGGTATTAAGGAATACAATCCGTCATCTACGCAACTGTAACAAGTAATTAACCTGTAAAAGATATCTAGTGAGTAGTGAAATCTAAGTAAACACAATTCTCCCATATATTGCTCACACCTCTAGTTAAATTAGTTTATTTTCATTTTTGTTATTTTATTTTGATTGCATCTTTAGTTATTGGGTTAGTTGACTAGCAACTAATTCCGCCCACTTCTTCAAAAACCGAGATTTTTATTTGCTTTTCTAAAAACATAAAAATACAAAAAGAATCATCCCTCACCTCTAGATCTAGTTCTTAGGCTTTCTAATCCTAGCGATACTATTCCTAAGTTGAACGATCAATCCCCCGGTACTTGTCACTATACTATACTACAACGATCAGGTACACTGCCTGGTGGGGGTTGTAAGCTTCTCGAGATCACTCGAGAGATAAAGCCTGGTGCAATTCCCACGCATCAAGTCCTAAGGATACCATTCCGTCATAAACCTTTAAAATCTCTTAAAATTTTAAAGCAAACTTGACATCTCTACCAATATTAATGTTAAGCATACACTACACACATTTATTCATCAACATATTACATCATTATCTTCACAACCGTTGCAACCACAAGCTCATTAACATATCTTGATGCACTTTTAATGCTCAAATCATCCTTAGTTACACCACAAGCACCCTCATCAGCTTTACAAGATTGAATATTCATTTTGTACTTTTGGAACACCAGTATCATCTCGTAATACACTACTTTGTAACTCACCGGCTAAGTATGAACGTTGTGTTGGGAATTCTTAAGTAGGATGATTTATAATTATTTGAATGGATTGGGATACCTTTTATTTAAATAAAGAAATTGTAAATCACTGAACCATAAGTTTATATTCCCCTATTTACATTGTTTGGGATGCTTCTCTATGTAAATAAAGAATTATAAACAAGTGGGCTTATTTGTATCCGAAATAAGATAAGTATGAAGTCAATAAACACTAGGTACAACAACAGATTACCTACTAGGCTATGATTGCAACTACTATCCCAATTTCCAATTATATTCGACTACTATATCGATTACTAATGATATTCGACTACTATATCAATTTCCATTTATTCGATTCCTATGTCAATTGCTATTGTCATTCAACTACTATATCAATTGCTATTGATACTTGACAACTATATCAATTTCTATTTGATATTCGACTATATCAATTTCTGTACAACTACTATGTAACAATTCACATTTTTCAGGATAATTACCATTCCCGGAAAATTTCACTATTCACTTTTACTATTCATTTTTCCCGAAAAATTTTCCCGAAACTTGATTTTTATTTCTTGGGCTGAAGTGATAAATCATTTCCATGGCAAATTAAAAGTTTGACATTCATAAGCTCATTTTCGTGAAAGTTATTAAGGAATTACACGGAATTACACGTTTTAGGGTAAAACGTCAATCAGAAATTCTACGCACAACGAAATTCAACCCCGTCAGGTGACCTCACATCAGTAAAATATTTTACACACTCATGATTTATTTGAGAATTAATCGTGACTGAGAAAAATATGACCAAAAACTTCCCAGCAGGTCACCCATGTCGGTACTACTCTCGCATGAGCACGCTTAACCATATGGGCGATTAACCGTGAGACCACAAAACGCGTTTCTAAGACTTTTTGAGTTTTCAACTTATTAGAAAAAGTCAACATATTCTTTCCCTCCTCCATTGACCAAAAATGATCCCTTGATGTTATAAGTCATTTCGTGATTTTTAGGCTTACGGTTTGATGTCTAAAAGACATTTAATACCAACCGACACTAGACTGAGCCCAGTCTAGACATTATAAGTCATTTTAAATCATTTTTATAACATTAGAAAAGTAACATTTTACTTTTCTCAATTTTACGCAATATTCAGCGTTTTACGCGAATTACGCGTTTTAGACCCGTGTTTCCAGTTTTTAGCAGGGTTTTACACCCAAATGGAACCTACCACTCATTTTATATTTTATTATGGAACTTATTGACATGTTTATCAATACTTTCAAATTCTATAATTTTACGACACCCGGTTTTACGTTTTGAGGCGTAACAACTTACGGTTTGCATTTCCCGGAGTCAAGTTTCATCCAATATCTAGGATAATACCAAGCAAAAGCCAAAGCTTGCCCTCCAAGCTCAAGGAACCGGCCTAGGAGGGGGGGAGTCACCCCATGTGGCTTCCTCTCATGAATATACCCCTAGATCACCATTATATTACAACTTGGTCACCAAGTTTTAGTAATTTCCTAACACTTTCCTAACCTCCTCATTTTTGGACTATAAATAGCCCTCTCCCTCCCCTTCTTGTGCCGTGCATCCCTAAACCCCATAACCATTCCATCCTTTGCTCATTTCCTTCCAATTTCTTGCATGGTTCAAGTGTTTCTTCAAGGTTGAAACCCTAGTTTCTTTTAGATAATCAAAACACTTCCATAACCTCATATACTTGGTGATTTCTCTTGAGTTTGAATCCACTCAAGTCACCTAAACCTTCATCATCCATCTTTCAAGAATACCAAGGGTAGAAAGATTGCATGAAGTGAAAAAGGGTTGAAGCAAGTCTATCAAAGTCCTATCCTTACATGTTAACTTCCTTTCATCTTTGAAAGCCAAAAGTTGTGAGCCAAACCCTAACTTGATTCTTGTTAAATAATCATGTTCATGTTATTTACATATTATTTGTGCTATATTATGTCTTGTAGTTATGTCCATGATGTATAAAAGTGAGCAAAACAAGTTATGATACATGATTGATAACACAAGTTACTATAACAAACAAACCAGTGAATTTCTTGGTATAACCTGATCAAAATGGTAAAAATATGATGTTGGATCATTACATATTACAGTAGAGGACTTAACAAGGAAACCATAGCAATTTGAACCACCTAAAACGAGTATACGAGTCAAAAGTTACGCCCATTTGAAGTTACCAAAGATTTCCGGCAAAACTGCCTAAACCTCCTGAATCGCATTCTGACTTTTTGAAAGTCCCACTTCTGGTCCGATTCATCAAAAAGTTAAAACACGAAAGTTGTCCGGAACGACGTTTTCGTTCAGGAACAAAGAAGCTCGAGCCCTGAAAATGCTTTCTGAGTGATAAAATTCTTCAAATTCTAAACAGCCCATTTTTAGGCGAAAGTCACAAGATTATGGTTATACTTTGAAAGGAACAAGAGGTCTTATGACCTATAATCAAGACCACAACCATGGCTAGAGCCAAGGTTGTGTCTCATGACCTTGAAACAAGGACCAAAGGTCATGGCTAGGCCATGACGAAATGACCATACCAATTTTCATAGGCGTAAACATGAAACAAAGAGTTGACGAGAACTTGAACATACAATTTGGATCTACTTCACTTAAAAGGAAACCATGAGATTTTACCAAGAGAAAATGGTCATTCAAGACTTATGAAACTACCCCTAATAACAATCTTCATGTACAAATAAACTTTCCTAAGTTTATTCAAGTATCGGACATGTAACCTTTCGGATCAAAACTTATATCTATATATTTCATCAACTACTACAATAGTAGGGAGCCTCATGTGAGGAGTTCATTATGTAAGCCGTCGAGTTGAGTTGTGGATTTACGAGTTAAAGTGTCCTGGCTCCTCGAACGCTTACTAACATGACTTCTGAATTATGTCGGCCCGAACGGTAGTAAACGATATACCAAAACATACATGTTTCATGAATCTTTCTTTCAAAGACTTACAATATACATCATACCACATCATGGACTAAATGCAAGATATATATATAGGCACTCCGTTATATTCATTACTCAAATCCTAAGTCACAACATTCTATTATAGGTTGCTCGTAGAAACCTTCGCGATTCGACCGTTACATTCATTACTTGCTATCTTACTTAAGGTGAGTTCATAGCCCCACTTTACATTATTACAATGTTTTACAAACCCTTGGGGGGAATACATGCTATTTTAACCGAGCACAATGTTTTTAAATTGTATGCTTACCTGATTGTTTTATTATCACTAAGTACCAACCTTGCTAAACCGAAATCCTTTATTATGAACCATTTAGTCACTAGCAATAGTGAGCGCGAATATTAATAATAGGCCTATTGGGATTGACGAATCCCATTTGTTTTGACTAAGTGCAAACAAATGCATTAATATTTGAGATTTAGGTATGTTAGCAAAGTACCTACCGGGATAAATCTGCCAATCGATATTGGTACACGTTAACGTTATGGTTTCATAAGCTTAGTGTATAATACATGTTCCGGGCGTATAATAACGTAGCCTACCTGTTTTGTTTTCCAAACATTGGTGTGAGCCTATAACTCACACTACCAACATATTGTGTTCAATCGATTTAACAAACTCTATGAATATCACTCAACCTTTGTGTTGACCTCTCAAGCATGTATTTCAGGTTCATGACGATCAAGGATGGCACGGAAGGACACGGATACTCAAGAGGGCTATAAATTTACTTATCATTCAAAAACACATTTATTATACATTGTAAACATGGAACCAATTGGGACCTCATTTTGTAACCTCTGATATTTATATAATTTGAATGATAAATCTTTTAAAACGACTCAATTGGAGTTCGTTTTCTATTATTGTGACTATTGTGCTGTCAAGTAACACCCAGTTCGAATTCCGCTGCATCCATGAATTGGGGGTGTTACAGATTGGTATCAGAGCCATGGTTATAGAGAAACGGGTCTAATTGAGACCTAAACTATAACCACACATACAAGCAAAAACATTTTATAGCCTTCCGCTCTCCGTGTCTTCCATCCTCCAGACGATTATGGATTTAGTAAGCATGTTATGATACACAAACATGTTAGTATATTCATATATACCCATTTTGAGCATTTCCCCGAAGACATTTTTATGCTACACAAACATAATTGCATATTGATATATGTACCCTAAACATAATTGAGCATTTCCCCGTAAGCATTTTATGCTACATGAACACATATAAGTATATTGATATATACACACTAAGCATTTTATGCTACATGAACACATATAAGTATATTGATATATACACACTAAGCATTTTATGCTACATGAACACATATAAGTATATTGATATATATACACTAGGCATTTTATGCTACATGAACATATTAGTATATTGATATATAAACTCGGTTTATTTTCAATCATTTTATCTAAACATATCTGTGTATGCCTATTCTAAGGCATTTCGGCACAGCCACACTCTCCCAATCATGTTCCTACTCCAACATTATATGTCCAAGACATTGTAACTAGTTACAATGGTCTCATTCATTTTTCAAGACATTGTGAGTTACAATGGTCTCATTCATTTTTCAAGACATTGTGAGATACAATGGTCTCATTCATTTTTCAAGACATTGTGAGATACAATGGTCTCATTCATTTTTCAAGACATTGTGAGATACAATGGTCTCATTCATTTTCCAAGACATTGTGAGATACAATGGTCTCATTCATTTTCCAAGACATTGTATGATACAATGGTCTTAATCATTTCTCAAATGTTTTGAGTCACCTAATGGTTTAACCTACTTCCCAGACATTGTGAATTGCACAATGGTCTAACCTACTTCCGAGACATTGTGATTTGTGCAATGGTCTCTGGAATTATTTCACGACCTCATCAATATCATTTCTTATGATATCAAAAATCCATCACAATCTAACGATTTCCAAACAAGAAATATGAGATTTCTAAAGGACAAACTAATCCATCGTCGACAAAAGCTGAACTTTCTCTACATTCATTAAGGTTTTCTGATGAAACCTTCATTATTAAAAGTTCGTGATCCTGGCCAAGTATGTTCTATTTTAGAACTACTTAAAACTTCCTTTCCATACGTATCTACCCTTACTACCTTCTATGCAATGGAATATGAAAACATACGTTACAAGTCTTGTATGGACGGGACTTGCAACTTAAGGGTTTGACATCGCCTTTGTTTAGTGGACAGTTTCCCGAAAGCAACGGACATATCAAAAGTATACCTAGTTTAGGTATTTGAAAATTTTATCGAACCTTGGCTAAATATAGACTAGTCACCTATATTTAACCTTGGGACAGTGGAATATAGTCTGACTAACTATATTCGACTTAAAATTTTCCAATACTGAGAGTAGTTGTACTAGGGTTATGTTTAGGTTGATTTCCTACATAAACTCGATAAACCACCAGAATACATTAAGACAATCTAGAGACACGATAATGTCTTACCACTCAGCGAAATCTTAACACCTTATTTGTGTTACCTAATTTCATTCTTGAAATTTTTCATTTATGAGATAATCCGAACTACTATCTTGGGATAGTTATCAATTATTCTCTTCATCCTGTAGAAGTACCATCCTGTTTAGGATACCATTCCATCATAAACTTTTAAAATCTCTTAAGATTTTTAAAGCAAACTCAACATCTATACCTAAGAGTATTAATGTTAAGTATACACTACACACTTTTATTCATCAACATATCATAACATTATCTTCACAACCGTTGGAACCACAAGCTCATTTACAGATTTTGATGCACTTTTAAAGCTCAAATCATCCTTAGTTACACCACAAGTACCCTCATCAGCTTTACAAGTTTGAATATTCATCTTGTACCTTTGGAACACCAGTATCATCTCGTAATACACTACCTTGTAACTCACCGGCTAAGTATGAATGTTGTGTCGGGAATTCTTGAGTAGGATGATTTATAATATCCTTATTTGAATGGATTGGGATGCCTTTTCATTTAAATAAAGAAATTATAAATCATCGAACCATACGTTTATATTCCTTTAGTTACATTGTTTGGGATGCCTCTCTATGTAAATAAAGAATTATAAACAAGTGGGCTTAATTATATCCGAAATAACATAAGTATGAAGTCAACCTACATTACATTGCTCGGGTATGGCTTGATACCTACATTACATTGCTCGGGTATGGCTTGATACCTACATTACATTGCTCGGGTATGGCTTGATACCTACATTACATTGCTCGGGTATGGCATGATACCTACATTTTATTCGCCACAAGAAATCCTATCTTTTCACCGACATCGCTTCAAACTATGACATAAACACTAGGTACAACAACCGATTACCTACTAGGCTATGATTGCAACAACTATCCCAATTTCCATTAGTACGAGATTTACATTTGGTTTTCATAATGATAGTGCAATAACAAACAAACTCATTACGGGGCCATGTAACCATATGCATGTGCAGTCGTACCAAACTCATTGCGAAGTCATGTAGCCATATGCATGGGCAGCCGTACAATTCAAACAGGACTTGGTCCAACCGCAGGTTCAACGCTTATTCCATGATTCGATTCTTATATCAATTTCCATTTATTGGATTCCTATGTAAATTGCTATTGTTGTTCAACTGTTATATCAATTGCTATTGATACTTGACAACTATATCAATTTCCATTTTGATATTTAACTATATCAAGTTCTATTTGATATTCAACTACTATATCGATTCCTATTAATATTCGACTGCTATATCAATTTCTTTTGATATTCGACTATTACCATACCTTTCCTACATAAAAGGAAGCCTCATCCTACACCATACACTGAAATGACAAATCAAATTACATTACCAGAAATCCCAGACTTTGGTCCTCATAAGTAACCACACATCTTTATCGACACCACTCCAACATATGACACACATAGAACTTCGGGACGAAGTTCCCCGTAAGGGGTAGAGACTGTAACAATTCACATTTTTCAGGATAATTACCATTCCCGGAAAATTTCACTATTCACTTTTACTATTCATTTTTCCCGAAAAATTTTCCCGAAACTTGATTTTTATTTCTTGGGCTGAAGTGATAAATCATTTCCATGGCAAATTAAAAGTTTGACATTCATAAGCTCATTTTCGTGAAAGTTATTAAGGAATTACACGGAATTACACGTTTTAGGGTAAAACGTCAATCAGAAATTCTACGCACAACGAAATTCAACCCCGTCAGGTGACCTCACATCAGTAAAATATTTTACACACTCATGATTTATTTGAGAATTAATCGTGACTGAGAAAAATATGACCAAAAACTTCCCAGCAGGTCACCCATGTCGGTACTACTCTCGCATGAGCACGCTTAACCATATGGGCGATTAACCGTGAGACCACAAAACGCGTTTCTAAGACTTTTTGAGTTTTCAACTTATTAGAAAAAGTCAACATATTCTTTCCCTCCTCCATTGACCAAAAATGATCCCTTGATGTTATAAGTCATTTCGTGATTTTTAGGCTTACGGTTTGATGTCTAAAAGACATTTAATACCAACCGACACTAGACTGAGCCCAGTCTAGACATTATAAGTCATTTTAAATCATTTTTATAACATTAGAAAAGTAACATTTTACTTTTCTCAATTTTACGCAATATTCAGCGTTTTACGCGAATTACGCGTTTTAGACCCGTGTTTCCAGTTTTTAGCAGGGTTTTACACCCAAATGGAACCTACCACTCATTTTATATTTTATTATGGAACTTATTGACATGTTTATCAATACTTTCAAATTCCATAATTTTACGACACCCGGTTTTACGTTTTGAGGCGTAACAACTTACGGTTTGCATTTCCCGGAGTCAAGTTTCATCCAATATCTAGGATAATACCAAGCAAAAGCCAAAGCTTGCCCTCCAAGCTCAAGGAACCGGCCTAGGAGGGGGGGAGTCACCCCATGTGGCTTCCTCTCATGAATATACCCCTAGATCACCATTATATTACAACTTGGTCACCAAGTTTTAGTAATTTCCTAACACTTTCCTAACCTCCTCATTTTTGGACTATAAATAGCCCTCTCCCTCCCCTTCTTGTGCCGTGCATCCCTAAACCCCATAACCATTCCATCCTTTGCTCATTTCCTTCCAATTTCTTGCATGGTTCAAGTGTTTCTTCAAGGTTGAAACCCTAGTTTCTTTTAGATAATCAAAACACTTCCATAACCTCATATACTTGGTGATTTCTCTTGAGTTTGAATCCACTCAAGTCACCTAAACCTTCATCATCCATCTTTCAAGAATACCAAGGGTAGAAAGATTGCATGAAGTGAAAAAGGGTTGAAGCAAGTCTATCAAAGTCCTATCCTTACATGTTAACTTCCTTTCATCTTTGAAAGCCAAAAGTTGTGAGCCAAACCCTAACTTGATTCTTGTTAAATAATCATGTTCATGTTATTTACATATTATTTGTGCTATATTATGTCTTGTAGTTATGTCCATGATGTATAAAAGTGAGCAAAACAAGTTATGATACATGATTGATAACACAAGTTACTATAACAAACAAACCAGTGAATTTCTTGGTATAACCTGATCAAAATGGTAAAAATATGATGTTGGATCATTACATATTACAGTAGAGGACTTAACAAGGAAACCATAGCAATTTGAACCACCTAAAACGAGTATACGAGTCAAAAGTTACGCCCATTTGAAGTTACCAA
This sequence comes from Artemisia argyi, assembly GCA_030686995.1. NCBI lineage: Eukaryota > Viridiplantae > Streptophyta > Magnoliopsida > Asterales > Asteraceae > Artemisia > Artemisia argyi. Next base: position 98,673,870 of record CM060698.1, on the reverse strand, counting down.
AGATTTCCGGCAAAACTGCCTAAACCTCCTGAATCGCATTCTGACTTTTTGAAAGTCCCACTTCTGGTCCGATTCATCAAAAAGTTAAAACACGAAAGTTGTCCGGAACGACGTTTTCGTTCAGGAACAAAGAAGCTCGAGCCCTGAAAATGCTTTCTGAGTGATAAAATTCTTCAAATTCTAAACAGCCCATTTTTAGGCGAAAGTCACAAGATTATGGTTATACTTTGAAAGGAACAAGAGGTCTTATGACCTATAATCAAGACCACAACCATGGCTAGAGCCAAGGTTGTGTCTCATGACCTTGAAACAAGGACCAAAGGTCATGGCTAGGCCATGACGAAATGACCATACCAATTTTCATAGGCGTAAACATGAAACAAAGAGTTGACGAGAACTTGAACATACAATTTGGATCTACTTCACTTAAAAGGAAACCATGAGATTTTACCAAGAGAAAATGGTCATTCAAGACTTATGAAACTACCCCTAATAACAATCTTCATGTACAAATAAACTTTCCTAAGTTTATTCAAGTATCGGACATGTAACCTTTCGGATCAAAACTTATATCTATATATTTCATCAACTACTACAATAGTAGGGAGCCTCATGTGAGGAGTTCATTATGTAAGCCGTCGAGTTGAGTTGTGGATTTACGAGTTAAAGTGTCCTGGCTCCTCGAACGCTTACTAACATGACTTCTGAATTATGTCGGCCCGAACGGTAGTAAACGATATACCAAAACATACATGTTTCATGAATCTTTCTTTCAAAGACTTACAATATACATCATACCACATCATGGACTAAATGCAAGATATATATATAGGCACTCCGTTATATTCATTACTCAAATCCTAAGTCACAACATTCTATTATAGGTTGCTCGTAGAAACCTTCGCGATTCGACCGTTACATTCATTACTTGCTATCTTACTTAAGGTGAGTTCATAGCCCCACTTTACATTATTACAATGTTTTACAAACCCTTGGGGGGAATACATGCTATTTTAACCGAGCACAATGTTTTTAAATTGTATGCTTACCTGATTGTTTTATTATCACTAAGTACCAACCTTGCTAAACCGAAATCCTTTATTATGAACCATTTAGTCACTAGCAATAGTGAGCGCGAATATTAATAATAGGCCTATTGGGATTGACGAATCCCATTTATTTTGACTAAGTGCAAACAAATGCATTAATATTTGAGATTTAGGTATGTTAGCAAAGTACCTACCGGGATAAATCTGCCAATCGATATTGGTACACGTTAACGTTATGGTTTCATAAGCTTAGTGTATAATACATGTTCCGGGCGTATAATAACGTAGCCTACCTGTTTTGTTTTCCAAACATTGGTGTGAGCCTATAACTCACACTACCAACATATTGTGTTCAATCGATTTACCAAACTCTATGAATATCACTCAACCTTTGTGTTGACCTCTCAAGCATGTATTTCAGGTTCATGACGATCAAGGATGGCACGGAAGGACACGGATACTCAAGAGGGCTATAAATTTACTTATCATTCAAAAACACATTTATTATACATTGTAAACATGGAACCAATTGGGACCTCATTTTGTAACCTCTGATATTTATATAATTTGAATGATAAATCTTTTAAAACGACTCAATTGGAGTTCGTTTTCTATTATTGTGACTATTGTGCTGTCAAGTAACACCCAGTTCGAATTCCGCTGCATCCATGAATTGGGGGTGTTACATACTATATCAATTTCTATTAATATTCGACTGCTATATTGTAACAATTCGCATTTTCAGATTAATTACTATTCCCGGCAGGTCACCCAAGCCTGTACTACTCTCGCATGAGCACGCTTAACCGTATGGGCGATTAACCGTTAGACCACAAAACGCGTTTCTAAGACAAATTGAGTTTTCAACTTATTAGAAAAAGTCAACATATTTTTCCCTCCTCCTTTGACCAAAAATCATTCTTTGATTTTATAAGTCATTCCTTGATTTTTAGGCTTGCGGTTTTAGGTCTAAAAGACATTTAACACCAACCGACACTAGACTGAGCCCAGCCTAGACATTATAAGTCATTTTAAGTCATTATTATCCTATTAGAAAAGTTACATTTCACTTTTCTCAATTTTACGCAACTTTCGTACGTTTTACGTATTACGCGTTTTAGACCCGTGTTTCCAGTTTTTAGCAGGGTTTTAGCACCCGATAGAACCTACCACTCATTTTATATTTTATTATGGACTATATTGACATGTTTAACCATATTTATAAGTTTCATATTTTTAGGATACCCGGTTTTACGTTTTGAGGCTTAATCATTTACGGTTAGCGATTTACGGAGTCAAAACTAGCTACATACTTAGGATAATACCATCAAAAGTCCACACCTTGTTCTCCAAGTTCTTCAAACCGCCACTAGGGGGGGCATTCACACTTGTGGCATCATCTCATGACTTTAGCCATTGGATCATTTTTATTTACAACTTTGTCTCCAAGTTTATGTAGTTTCCTAGCCACCTTCCTAACCTCCTCATTCTTACTATAAATAGAGAGCTCATTTGCTTCCTTTCTTCACCACAAAAACGCCACAACCTTTTATCATAGCACCATGATCCTTTGATCTTCAATATACAAGTTACACTACAAAGTTCAAGGCCTTAGTATTCTCTACCTAGTTCTTAAGTTTGTTTGGTGATTCCATGGTTGAATTAGGAGCTACACAAGGTGATTAGGGGCTGAAGTTAATGGGTTTTCACAAGGTCTATATCAAGTCTATCAATGGTTACAAGAGTTATGGTGAAGGGTTTACAAGCTTAGGTTTAGTGTCCTAGTTCTATACTTGACTTCCTTTCTTTAGAAAGCCAAAAGTTGTAAGCAAACCCTTATACACTTTCTTGCTCAATATCATTTCATGCTTATTATGTTTCTTTCATGCTATATATGGTCTTTGTATTGTGTTCATGATGTTTAAAAATGGATAAAACAAGTATTGGTATACATATGTTAACTTATGACAAGCAAACAAGCAAACTAGTGATTTTTATGGAGAACCACGACCAAAATAGTATAACTATGATATTTGACATTTACTTACTGTTAAAGAGGACTTAACAAGGAAAACATAGCAATTTGAATCACCCAAAACGAGTACACGAGTCAAAAGTTATGACCATAAGAAGTTAGCGACACCAAAACGCCGAAACTGCCCATAACCTCCTGTTTGCATTCTGCCAATTTGAAAGTCCCACTTCTGGTCCGATTCATCAAAAAGTTAAAACACGAAAGTTGTCCGGAACAACGTTTTCGTTCAGGAACAAAGAAGCTCGAGCCCTGAAAAGGCTTTCCGAGTGATATTTTCTTCAAATTCTTAACAGCCCATTTTTAGACCAAAGTTACTATATAATGATTATATTTAGATGAGACCAAGAGGTCTAATGACCTAAAGCCAAGACCACAACCATGGCTAAAGCCAAGGTTGAGTCTTAAGACCATGGTAACAATGACCAAGGTCACGGCAAAGCCACGGCTAAAGACCATATAACTTTTAAAGATCAAAACTTATATATATGTTATCAAATACTACAATAGTAGGGAGCCTCATGTGAGGAGTTCATTGAGTAAGCCGTCGAGACGAGTTGTGGATTTACGAGTTAAAGTGTCCTGGCTCCTCGAACGTTTACTCCATGACTTCTGAATTATGTCGGCCCGAACGGTAGTAAGAGATATACAACTTATACATGTTTCATAGACCACTTATATTCAACGACTTACACTATATACTAAGTACTACATCATGAACATTATGCAAGACATATATGGGCAATTCTTCGTATTCTTAGACGTTACTCCAAACCTAAGTCGCAACGTTCTATTATAGGCTGCTCTTAGAGACTTTCGCGATTCGACTACCACTTTCATTACTCATTTCATAGACTTAAGGTGAGTCATAGCCCCTACTCTTTTCGTACTTGTTTTAACTCCTGGGGGGGATACATGCTCAACTACTTGCTTACTTGTACAAATACTCAAAACGTCTATACTTGACTGTGTTATACTTGATTGCTTATATACATGACTGCGTTATACTTAATTGCGTTATTCTATTTATTGACTAGTAGTTGTCTTTGGGAATTGACTCCCAGTTGTCTTTGGGAAGTGGCTCCCAGTTGTCTTTGGGAATTGACTCCCAGTTGTCTTTGATACATCCTAACATTTGCGAATGTTGGATACATCATAAAAGTGAGGTCTTCGGAGATGAAGTAGAGACTCACTACTGATTGCTTAATTGTCTTGATGAACTTATACATGTCTTTATCATACTATATATTGTAGCAGTGGGTTGTGAACACACAGGTTACAAGTCTCTTATGGCGGGACTTGTAACTGAGTGGATTCACGATGCCTTTGCTGTGCGAACATTCTTTTAAGGCTTTTCAACTGTTTTAAGACAAACTCTATGAACTCACCAACCATTGTGTTGACACTTTAGCATGTTATCTCAGGTCTATAAGGCGATAGCTAGTGCGTGGAACTTAGAGTCAAGCTGCATATTCTGAAGACTTACGCTTTTATCATTTACCATTCAAAACATTTGTATACATTTATGTATCATACTTTGGAATCTCAAGTTTGTAACTCGGAATTTATTAATCGAATGGTAACTTTTCAAAACGTCTCATTTAGAGTTCGTTTTCTATAACTTGTACTTTGTATTATGAAGTAGCACCCCTATAACACAGTCTTCCGCTGTGGTATTTTGGGGGTGTTACATATATCAATTTCCTTTGATATTCGACTATTATTTGAATCTCTAGTAATATTCAACTATATCAATTTCTATTGACACACAGTATTCTGAGACAAATCAAACTACATCACTGGTAATCCCAGACTCTAGTTCTCATAAGTAACCACACATCTTCATCGACACCACTCCAATATATAACAAACACAGAACTTCGGGACAAAGTTCCCTTAAGGGGTAGAGACTGTAACAATCGCATTTTCAGGTTAATTTCTATTCCCGAAAATTTCACTATTCATTTTTACTATTCACTTTCACTATTCATTTTCTGAAATTTAATTTTTATTTCATATTCTCGTGTGATAAATCATTTCCATGACAAAATAAAAGTTTGACACTCATCAGATCATTTTCGTGAAAGTTATTAAGGAAATACACGTTTAGGTTGTCATTTAAAAATCCTACGCACAACGAAACTCAACCGCGTTAATTTTCCCCGCATCAGATAAATGTTTGATACACTCATGATTAATTATATAATTAATCATGACTAAGAAAAATGTTACCAAATAGACCCTGGACCGTAAGAAACAGAAAAATTACGTTTTAAGCACTTTTGCTTAGCCGTAACCTTAGTCTATACCTGCACCGCATTTCTAAGAGGATTTGGGATTTCACATTTTTTTGGAAAAGTCAACATATTTTCCCTCCTCCTTTGACCAAAAATCATTCCTTGATTTTTAGGCTTACGGTTTTATGTCTAAAAGATATTAAATACTCCAAGTTTTATGCAAGAAATCAAGTGCAATATCAACACATAAACCCTAGTCTGGTTTTGATTCATCAAACTACTTTAAATCCTTTGAAACTCTTGGTGATTCTCTTGAGTTTAGATCCACTCAATTCACCTAAATCTTCATCACAAATCATTCAAGAATACAAGTGTAGAAGGATTGCTAAAGTGAAGAAAAGCTTGTCAATCAAAGTCCTAATCCTTGTTCTTAACTTCCTTTCTTTTAGAAAGCCCAAAGTTGTAAGAAACCCTAATACACTTTCTTACTCAATATCATTTTCATGCTTATTATGTTTCATTCATTCTATATATGGTCTTTGTGTTATGTTCATGATGTATAAAAACTATTAAAACGAGTTTCAGAAACTATATATTAACTTATGTTAAGTAAACAAGAAAACTAGTGACTTATATTGAGAACCACGACCAAAATAGAGTAACCATTGTCCCAACTCGTAAATTCTGGCCTTTTCCCGAACTTTCACATTTACTATTCATTAGTTACTATTCATCGATCACTATTCATCATTTTACTATTCATCTTTTTCGGAGTCAGTTTGTGATTCTGAGAAGCGTTCAAAAATTTTACTATTCATAAAATACTATTCATCTCCGGAGAAAATTTGTCGTTTATACGTGGGTTGCGTCATTTTTGTAAACATACGATTATCAACCTAATAAACGTTATCTTATGAGCTATTATTTTAAATAATTGATCCGTCAATCCCAACTATGGTCCTAACACATTTTTATACTCATAATAATAATATAAAAATTATATTATTAATTTACCCGGTATTTTGGAAATTTATTTATTTCGTATCGTACGTCTAATATAATTACGACGGTTTTCGTAAAAACTAAACAATAATCACCCGAACACTCAATATTTATACCCAACATATTTTCACAATTTTTATAACTTTATTATGTCCCAATTAACTTCATCATATTTTACTTCAACTCGTCACGGTTTATTTTTAGTTAACTCGGTACCCGGTTTCCCCTAAACACTAAATATCTATACAAAATACCAACTATATTACACCATCTCATTTTTTTTCTTCTTTTTCTCCACAAATGCCGCCCCCCCCCCCCATGACATCTTTCCCCATTTTATGGATCTTGTCCAATTCAATTATGTATATAATTTATACTTATCATTTTTCATTTCATTTTCCTAAAAACAACAAGTAAACTCTTTTATCTTTTCTCTCTTTTGTGTGGATCGGCCAAGGAAGAACAAGCAAGGAGAAACCATAATTTTTCCAAGATCAAGTGTTAATCTTGTCCCTTTTGTTGTTCTTGTTTGGGTTTTGTGATAAAAACCCAAGGTTTTATAAGTTTTCATCTCCATAAGCTCACAAATCTTTCTATGTAAGTTGTCAAACTTTTGTTCATAATTTCTTCATGTTCTTATTATGTTCATATGATTTCATACAAGGTTTACATGCATATGTTAGTATATACCACTCATTTATATATATATCTAACTTTTGAACTCTAGAAATAGATTATTGTTAGATCCTTGTTAGAGTAGCTTGGTGATGATGTTTAGGAACCCATGACACCCTAAGAAGGTGTATGGTAAGATTAGACTAGATTTGTGGTGATTAAAAGTGGTTTGGTTGAAGTTGGAACTAGATTGGAACACTAGAAATGATTTTTGAAACTATATTTATACCTACTGTCCTTATTTTGAAAACGTGGGAAAATCAGTAGATGATGGGTAATTTTTGACCAAAGATTTAGAAAATACTTTCAAAAACGAAGCCGTGGGCGAAAGAACGGATTAAAACGAGTTAATAACGAAGGAGATATGATTTTCCGAATTTAACGACGAAAACTAGTTTTCTGAAAAACTGCATGCTGATGAACAGTTGTCACGGGCTGTTTTGGGCATAAAACTTGATCTAGCCGTCCCGACTTATCAAAAATATGTTAGTATGTTGTCCCATGATTCCGGGAATGTAAAGAACGAAGAAAACGAGCTTATAACGACCAAGATATACACTTTTGAAACTAGGCGAACTATATATATATTTGACAACTTCTAATAGCACATATTCTCTTAAGTTATGGAAACACTATAAATCAACGCCAACACTTATTTTCAAACTACGAGTGGTATAGGCTTCATGTGCATGTACATTCATCGCATCCCCTCATAATTTAAGTAGATCGTATCATTCGTTCATTATAGGTCGCGGTTAGAGATCGAACCTCATTTCTGTGTAACCACTTTTGTCTTCGTAACTATCGTACCAGGTGAGTCATAGCCCCACTTTTACTCTTTAGTACTTGTTTTAAACTTTTTGGGGGAGATACATGCTTAAACTGTTTACTCTTATTTGAACTTAAATTACTACTTGACCTTATAACTTGTTTTGAACTTTTGAACTTGTTTTGAACTTTTGAACTTGACTTGACTTTTGAACTTGACTTGACTTTTGAACTTGACTTGAACTTTTGAACTTAATGTATTGTACGTGCTATGACCTAAAGTCTCGCCATTTTTGGTGGAGCGTTCTTGACCTAAAGTCTCGCCTTATTGGTGGAGCGTGCTAAGTCTCTCCTGTTCAGAGCATCCTTAATAATTCTCGCCATGGTGGAGTGACTAATAATTCTTCGCCAAGTCGGCGGAGTGACTAATAATTCTTTGCCTAGGTGGCGGAGTGACTTCAAGTCTCCCATGTTCGGAGCAACATTATAAAGTCTCCCTTGTTCGGAGCGGCCTTGACTTATTATTGACCACGGGTGCTTGACTACTAGACCTAAACTATTTTAGCAGTGGGTTGTGAACACACAGGTTACAAGTCTCTTATGGCGGGACTTGTAACTGAGTGGATTTACGATGCCTTTGCTGTGTGATCATTTTTTTCTATATACTTTATTTGTTAAACAAACCCTATGAACTCACCAACCTCGTGTTGACACTTTAGCATGTATTTTCAGGTTTTAACCTATGGCACGCTACTGGAGGTTTTGGCAGGGCATGGCATGGTCATAGAAGACTCTGATTATTTATATGGGGACCGTTTTAAACTACTTTTAAGGGCCTACTTCCGAACTATTTTTAACGATGTAAATTCAACATTTTGATTAAACGATTTTATTCTAATTAATTAAAGTGAAAACTATTTTTGTACTTGTGTTGTGTTACCGATTGAGTTACACCCCAGCTACACGTATGCTTCCGCTGGACCCGATCTTGGGGGTGTGACAACCATGATATGAAACACTTACCTACTATTATAGAGGACTTAACAAGGAAAACATAGCAATTTGAACAACCTAAAACGAGTACACAAGTCAAAAGTTATGGCCATAAGAAGTTAGCGAAACCAAAACGCCGAAACTGCCTAAAAACAACCTGTTAACATTATGACATTTTTGAAAGCGGCACTTCTGTTCCGATTCATCAAAAAGTTAAAACACGAAAGTTGTTCGTAACGACGTTTTCATTCAGGAACAGAGAAGATCAAGCCCTGAAAACGCTTTACGAGTGATATTTTTCTTCAAATTCTTAACAGCCCATTTTAAGACCAAATGACCATGTAATAGTTATGGCAAAGCCACGGCTAAAGACCATATAAACTTACCAAGACGAAAACATGAACTATAGAGTTAATGGCAACATAAACATCCAATTTGGATCTACTCCATCAAAATAACCACGAGACTCATTGTAATAAAAATCTTCATCCAAAAGTAAACTTTCCTAAGTTTATTCAATTATTTGGACATGTAACTTTTCGGATTAAAAACTTATATATATTTTATCAAATACTACAATAGTAGGGAGCCTCATGTGAGGGGTTCATTAAAGTAAGCCGTCGAGATGAGTTGTGGATTTACGAATTAAAGTGTCCTGGCTCCTCGAACGTTTACTACATGACCTCTGAATTATGTCGGCCCGAACGGTAGTATTACATCATGGACTAAATGCAAGACATATATAGGCAATCCATCATATTCTTTGATATTACTCCAATCCTAAGTCGCAACATCCTATTATAGGTTGCTCGTTGAAAGCTTCGCGATTCGACCATCATTTTCACTACTTACTACATAACTTAAAGTGAGTTCATAGCCCCACTTTCCATTACTTAATTGTTTTACAAACCCTTGGGGGGAATACATGCTATTATTTTTCAACCGAACACAATGCTTTTCAATTGTATGCTTGCCTGATTGTTTTATTATCACTAAGTACCATCCTTTCCAATCCAAGATCCCTTATTATGAACCATTTAATCACTAGTAATAGTGAGCGCAAATATTGTGAATAGGCCTATTGGGATTGACGAATCCCATTTGTATTGACTAAGTTCAAACAAATGCATTAATATTTGAAACATAGGTATGACGGCAAAGTACCTACCGGGATAACTCCGCCGATTGATATTGGTACCCGTTAACATTTTGGTGTCATAAGCTTAGTGTAATAATAATAACTGTTTTGTTTTCCAACTATTGGTGTGAGTCTATAGCTCACACTACCAACATATTGTGTTCAACCATTAAACAAACTCTATGAATATCACTCAACCTTTGTGTTGACCTCTTAAGCATGTATTTCAGGTCCATGATGATCAAGGATGGCACGGAAGGGCACTGATATTCAAGAGGGCTATAAAATTTATTATCATTCGAAAACCCATTTAATGTAATTTGTAAACATGGAACCATCTGGGACCTCATTTTGTAATCTATGATATTTATATAATTTGAATGATAAATCTTTTAAAACGACTCAATTAGAGATCGTTTTCTATTATTATGACTGTTGTGCCGTCGAGTAACACCCAGTTTGAATTCCGCTGCATCATTGAATTGGGGGTGTTACATTGGTGCAACTGGAAACACTAAAAAAAGTCAAAACTACCCGTGCTGACTTGCTGTCATTGTAAACCAACAAAGGTCCCTACTCCATCTGGATGTAGAGTAACCCTACCTATGAGTAATTATATATATACTAAAAGGAAAGAGGTTACTGTAGCAATCACTGTAGCTGCTACAGTGGATGCTACAGTTTTTTTTTTTTTTTTTTTTTTTTTTTTTTTTTTTTTTTTTTTAATACTAACGGTCGTTAGTTATTTAACGGCTGTTAAATAACGACCGTTATCTTTAACATTTTAAAAAAAATTTTGCATGCACTTTGTCTTTTATCTCAGTGGTTCATTGTAAATTTAGTTCTCAAATAATTTACATAAATGGTCATTCATGTTATACATCAATTGCAAAGTCAGTCGTAGGTAACTAACTTCACGTTAAGTAGGTAACGGCAACAAAAGAATTCCGCAGCAACGCGCGGGTACCAAACTCGTTATTACTAAAATCACTTCTATACTATATAACTCTATAATCTTTAAAAGATTCAAACCCCCGTTTTTGCCAGTGACTTGGAATGTTAAATGTACATATAAAGGAAAAAAGGCTCATGACGAATGAGAAGGAAAAGCAAAGGTTAGAGTGCAGAGTGAATACTCTTCATACGTCTGCTTTGATTTTTTTGCTCAATAATACTTATTACTTCATAGAATATCTGTTCTATATAAAAACTATGAATGTACATCAAAACTGAGAAGCTAGGAAAACTCAGTTGAGTTAATACTTTTATATATCTTTTATGTTAATGAATGCAGGCAGAGGGATGTGGTTGGAGTATTACCAGCTGCAGTGATTGACATTGTTGCTCATTCAGATTCATTGCAGCGTCTGTACATCCAAGAACATTACAGGACAATGTATTTGGAAGACTTGCTTAAACGTTTGTAATCTGTTACATCTGTTAGGTTTAAGTTAAATAGTTTTTAATGTGTAGAAATTACTAATGTTTATAAGAGATCAACTTATGACAATGTCTTTATCATTTGTTTCATACAAACGGGCTTCACAAGATGCCTTAATTATAGCATCCCCGTAGCAACGCGCAAGTTACCCCGCTCGTTATTTGTTAAAATTTTCCTTTTAATTTACTAGTAAATCAATTGTCCAGGCAAAAACAATTCTGTCAAATTTACGATACTTATTTGAAGTAACTATTTTACAATTTTTTTTAATTAATTAGTTAAATTAAAATTACAATGTAAGAAAGGCAAATTGGTTACAATTATATTTTTCTTAAATGATGTGTTTTTTTGTTAATAAACAATTATGTAGAATTAAAGGATTAACTGATTTATACTTCCTTTATCTACGAATATGTGTACATTTATCTGTTCTTGAGTATAAAGCGGAAAGAAAAGAGATGGAGAGAAAAAAAAAGTGAAGTAAAAAGGAGAGGAATAAGAAATTATTTTTTTTTATCTTATGTTCCCGAGTTGAAAAGAAAAGAGAATGAAGTAACAAAAAAAAGCTTTAAAATCAATTTCACTCAATTTCATCCCAATTTGAGAAGTAAATTAGGAGAGTAATTTTGATGTAATTTACTATCCTTTACTTTCCTCTCATCTCCTAAAAAATCTCAGGAACACAACTTTTTTTACTATCATCCCAAACCTTTCTTTTTTACTCCAAAAAATAAACTCGGGAAATATACATGGTTTAAAAAAGATTAATATACAAATGAAGTTATTAAAGTTTGCAAAAAAGTTTTTTTAAGTTACTAAAATACTATATCTAGCAAGGCTGTTTTGATTGTTTGAAATATACAGTAGATTTTATTTTGGAACAACACAAAATATTTATTTTGATCGCTTTATGTGGAACCACCATGGGGCGTCGTCACCCACTGCAACCAAATACTTTCATGTTGGCCGGCCAATTATGAAGATGGTTTAGTCATCTGCTTCAGTGAAACAAATTTTGGCTTTTTTGTGTAGATGTGAGTGTATTGTGAGATTTGTTTGTATGATGGATTTGGTGTTAAGGATGAATATTTATGTGAAGCTAATATAAAAATAATGGAAGGTAGTCACCTAGTGCACCCGGTCTAAGTTTATCATGTAATTCTTTTTTTTATGTTAGCATAATTGTCTCTGAAACACCTATGAAATTCTCTTTTTATACGATCATAATTTTTTTTAAATGAATGTCAGATTTCAGAATATCATTTTCTTAACCTAAGAGCTTCACTTCGTAGGTTCAAATCCTAACCTAGATATTTAACTCAGTGTGGAGCATACAACTTTATCATGTAGCACCAAAATTGCATATCCCCATTTGCAGTTTTGCATCAGTTTTATGACATACCCATATCTATGCGCTAGAAGCTTTGTGTAATTGGGCACTGGCTGGATTTGTTTCGGCTATTCTAAATGTTTTGGGCTAAAATCATTTGACCCAAAATTTACAACATAACACCAAATCAAGCCCATTTATATCCTATTATATTTGACCCAAAAATAAATAAAACAGCCAAACAGGGCCTCGGGCAATCGGATATCGGAAATCACCAAAATTCGCCGTATATGGGCAATTGGGCACATTTTATTAGACTCGTTTTACAGTATAATAACTTTTATATTTTGTTTTTTTTTTTTTTGGTATTTTCACATTCCAAGTACATATGTTTGGATATTAAGCTTTACTTTTCACTGCATAAAATAATAAAATCTTCAATTTGTTAATATCATAAAACAAGTAATTTTGTATGTTGCCACACTAACAAAAAACTTTTCCAATTTGATGTCTGATTTAATTATAAAACTTACCAAACTCTACTACTGAAACCCAAACTCACCTACCTCTCTAACCGAGCTACACACTTGACTTGTGAATCACCTACTACTCATATATATATACAACAACAAATTACATCTCAACATCACTCTTTCTATATGATTCCATGGATTAAGCTCAAATGTTTAAACTTTAAACAACACATGTCTTGGTTTCTTCCAAAAAAACAACAAAATCATTTAGCATCTTCACAAAAGCAGCTAAAATCTTGTGGATTTATTGGCCAAAAGGGTCACACACTTGTCCTAACATCTTTAACTTAAATTGCATAGCCACAAATTGATTTTTCACTATAACACGGATTTATAATGTTTGGCTAACAAGGATTTGAATAAACACGTACGAGCCTTATTTCTAAAGTGCAGTCTATGTGTGACTGTATGAGACTAAACAGTTTTGTGTATATATGCTCTCGTATCTAAGTGCATCATCAGAAGTTTTCTAGGACATCTCCGATGCACGTTTCGCTTTTTTTTTTTTTTTTTTTTTTTTTTTTTTTTTTTTTTTTTGGAGCACAAAACTTTCTTATTCAAAAACTTAAACATTCTCAAGTATCCAAAAGGAAAGACTTGATAATTTGATATAGACACTCTCATGCACAATACGTATTTTAGTTGTAGAAGTATAAAAAAATTAGAAAAACTTTATTGCATATTTGCATTTGAGGTATTTTGAGTGATATAGTAGTTTTTTTACTTTTTTTTTTTATTAAAACGTTTTGCATGGAAGGCAAGATACATATGAAAGTGTAAAGTCTGGTCAAATCTCGAATATCACGTAGGGACGTAGAAGATGGGATCCTGACATAAAATAGTTTAGTGCACGACATATGTTTGACATACAAGATTGTTGAGAGATTGTGCTTATTTTTAAAAAAAAATAAGCTACTTAAAAAATAATATTTGTTTGGCAGACATGACTTATAAAATATTTTAAAAAAAATAATCTTTCATAATCTCTTAAAACCAAAGGTTACTTCATGTAGCTTATAAAAATAATCTCTTTTTATAATATTCAGCACCAGCACCATCTCCAACACTAGCACCAGTTCCAGTAACAATTACTTTCGCCAAACATACTCACATAGATAACTTTTCTTATTTTGATGATTACGAGCCATTCACTACAACGGTTTTGCTAGCATATATGTGAAAATAACGATCTTCAAACTTCATCACAAGTAGTTTATAACTATATACTTGCGAAAATAAACGAAAATAGGTTAATTTTTAGTGTGCTTCATTTTCTTGAGAAATAGTGTAATTGGTAGCATAATTAAAGTTGTGTTAGATTTGCGTTTGGTGGGTAAGATATTGTCTAGTTGTCTGGTATTAGAGTCCTACCACTTTTTCAACTTTGAAAGCCACATGTATCGTTAGCCCCATGCCCCCATTGACTTACTTTTGCCTTTCTACTATTCAAACTCGTGAAATAATTAAATCCAATCGTTACTTAAACTTGCTAGCATTATTTGTACATGTACTTAACATTTATTTGGAAGGGGAAAAAAAAAAAAAAATCCAAAGTAGGTGAGCAGTCACCTGAAAATCGTCAAACTATATTTCAAATTGATTGGTTGTACATAGAGTAATCGTATTAAATTATTAGTACATAACATAAAGTGTCGAAGCCAAAACCATAGTTGTTAAAATTTCGATCTAACTCTTAAGATTTTTCGATTTTAAGATCCTGTTAAGCAAAAATGAGTCGATTCTTCGTAGGATCTTAAAATGCATAGGATCTTATGTATGAACTCGATCTTACCATTAGATTGCAATATCTGAATTCGATTCGATCCTACTTTTCTTAATTTAACTAACTTACTAACAACTATAAATGAATTAAATTTTATCAAAATAGCAAGCGCGGTTTATTATAAAAAATAAAATATTTAGATTTTCATATTAAAAGATTCAGCGTTGTTAATAACCGATTGGATATAGATATATTAGTATTTTAAAGAATTAAGTTGAATTTTCATATAATTATAGCTTTTAGAACTCTTTTTTATTCATAAATTTGTTATACAATCAACTTTGAATAAGAATTATTAGACAAATAAGACTTTTAAACATTTAAGCAGGATTTTTTGATCTTGATACGATCTTATTGTTTTAATCTTGCAAATATAAAACTGATCTATAATAAGATCTCGATCTTTAACAGTCAAAACAATCAGATGTAGCATAAAACGATAGGCGCATCAACAGTCCGAATACGAAGGGCGGAATGGGCATGATGTGTTACAACAATACGTTACGACAAATACTATCGATAATTTAATTTTGTCAGTAAATTAAGTATACGGAAAAAGTTTTCTGATAAAAGGGAGTGTCGATAAAATCTCTTTTGTCGTTTATTTCGTGTAATTTAAATATAATTTTAGTAGGATAATTAAAGGAAGACCAAGATTCTTCATCTTAACGGTCACTGAGACCAAAATAATTTAATTTAAGTTAGCCATAAATTCTGGTGCGAAAATAATAATTTACACCTGACTGAATCAAACATTCGGTTGTAACCATTATCCCTTTTCATTAAAAACTTCGTTTAATTAGTAGGAGTAGTACTATTTTTTATTTGTTTTGTTTTAATTATTCAGAAATAAGAAAACCTTCTGTATAGGATACTAGGATTAATGAGATATATTGTATGTTGAAAGTAGCCAAGACAAAATATAAAAATTCATATATTTAATGAAACTATGCATAATGCGGCATGATTGCCGGAAAAACAATCCATAGAGTACTATTGCTTTATTTTCTAAAGCAATCATAAATTTCTTTTCAAAACGTTTATTTTTTAATTTTATAAAAATATAAGATATTTATTATTAATATTCCACACAACATTATTGCATTCATATATACCCATGATTCATTGGAATCACATTCTAGTTATCTCTACTACCTCCAACACAGCAAGTAAGACATGACTCATCAAACTCTCCACCTCATGAAAATTTTACTTTCTACTCAATTTTAAGTTTTTGTTTATTTAGTCATATTTTCAGACCAGTTTAATACTTTCAGCTATAGTAAATATACCGACATCGTTCGAAAAAAGGTTCTTTGTCATTTTGTACAGAAAAGCATATAGTCGTGTACCTTTCAATCGACTTAAGTCAAAGAACCTAAAATAGACCGAAATATACGGCATTACCTAAATATTACTATTTGGCTTAGAAAACAAACTGTATTTGTATGCATTTGATTACATACTTGTAAACTTTCGAATGATATAAAGCTTTTCAAAAGCATCTACTTTGAGTACTCGTATTACTGCAAACAACCAAATCTATATATTGAAATAAGGTGAGCCCTCTTATGTAGTGGAATCAATTGTTTCTCATAAAGCAAACAACATCAATTGAGTATCTAATAAAATGATTTATATATAAAAAAAACTTTACTTTAAATATCTAATAAGCTAAACCATCGTCAAATGATATAGAAATAAGACACTTGACGTAATTCACTTATTCAAAAGAGGTATATGGTTCAAGTCTTGCTATGTACACATTTAGAGTGGACGGGGGAAAGTCGGAAACTCTTAAAAGAAACCTCGATTAAGTCACATATATCAGAGTTAAAAGACTTGCCCTTTTGAATAACTTAAATCGGGAAAACTTCATCCATTTATTCATTTAAAAATTAGGTTAATATACAAAGATGTCACTAAACTTTATAAAAGAATTTGCTTAAAGTACCGAACTTTTATTTTATTCATTTAGGTTACTGAACTTATAGAAAGTATACTATTCTATAATTTTAATATTAATCAGAGTGACTTGAACCTATATTTTTGGATAAGCTAACTAATATAAATGTCGTGTTTTTACAAGTTTGACATGTTTACATATATTTTTATAACTTCATTTACCTCAAAATGTCATATTTTAAAAGTTCAGTAACCTAAGCGAAAAAAATGAACCGCATTAACCCTTGAAAAATGTAGCTACCCAAAACAACTTTTAAAAAGAATTTTAAGCAAATGAAATACACACACTTAAAAAATAAAGCCAACAACATAATCAACATCAACAAAATATCCACAACATATGTTTATAAAAACACACACACCCCAACAAACACTTCACTTCACTCTCTTCACCACAATGTCCCCATTATTCCACTGTATCATCATCCTCCTCTTCACCCATGCCACGTCATCATCACCAGATCCACCACCACCCTTGAAAACCTACATCTTCAGGGTAGACTCATCATCCAAACCCTCCATTTTCCCAACCCACTACCACTGGTACACTTCTTCTGAGTTCACCCAAACACCCTCTTCCATTCTTCATATATACGACACTGTTTTCCATGGTTTCTCAGCTTCAGTCACTCCTGAGGAGTATGACTCTGTTTCCAAACACCCCTCTGTTTTGGCTTCTTTTGAGGATAAGAAAAGGGAGCTTCATACTACACGGTCGCCTCAGTTTGTGGGCCTGCGGAACCAACGTGGGTTGTGGTCGGATTCTGATTATGGGAGTGATGTCATCGTTGGTGTTTTTGATACAGGTGGGTCCCACTTGAATCTTTGTTTAAGGTTATATAACGGGTTTATGGTTTTATGTTTTGTGTTTTTGAGATTTGTCGGATTATATAAGGTTACTATGATATGATAAGCTTGTATAAGCTAAAAAGTTTAAGAGTAAAAATGAGGTTATGTTTTGTATGCTCATTTTTTTGTGTCTAAGCCGAAAAAGTTTTAAAATAAGCTAAAAAAAATTAGCTTGTGAAATAAGCCATAAGCATGTTGTATAAGCTTAAACAAACACCCTTTTTAATTATTGTGAAAAAACTCGATTTTTAGTAAATGCACCTAATCCAAAGAAATTGTGTTTCTGATCTAGATTTTTATTTTACTATTATTATTATTATTATTATTATTTTATTTTATTTTTATTTTATTTATTTATTTTTGGGGTTAAATGCACCTGATTAATTTGAAATTTTGTCACTGCAGGTATATGGCCCGAGAGGAGGAGTTTTAGTGACTTGAATTTAGGACCTGTGCCAAAAAGATGGAAAGGAGTGTGTCAAGTAGGAGTTAAGTTTACTGAAAAGAATTGTAATAGGAAAATTATTGGAGCCAGGTTTTTTTTAAAAGGACATGAATCCGCTTCGGGCGGATTCGGGATTGGATTCGGCGGTGCCATTAATGACACCGTCGAGTTTAGGTCAGCGCGTGACGCTGATGGACATGGGACGCATACTGCGTCCACTGCTGCCGGGAGATATGTGTTTAAGGCTAGTATGGCTGGCTATGCTTCAGGTTAGTTGGCCCAACTACAGCTTATTTTTTCTTCTTGGCTTATATAATTTGTTATGACATACTAGTAATAAACTTAGATAACGACATAAGTCGAAAGTTGATTCATAAGCCTTTTTTAGGCTTATTTTAAGACCTACTGTCTTAAATAAGCTTGCTATCCAAACTTGTATGAGTTTAAGTTTTATAATAAGCCGGAGAAAATTAGCTTACGGACTTTAACCGAGATCACATAAGCGGTAAGCTAAAAAATTAGCTTAAACAAATACAAATATAATTATTTGATCGATAAAACGTACTAATACCTATGGGGATTTTGGTGTTTAACAGGTATAGCTAAAGGAGTTGCACCAAAGGCAAGGCTAGCAATCTACAAAGTTTGTTGGAAGAATTCAGGGTGTTTCGATAGCGACATACTCGCGGCATTTGACGCTGCTGTAAATGACGGAGTTGATGTTATTTCGATCTCGATAGGAGGTGGAAACGGGATATCGTCGCCTTACTATCTAGATCCAATTGCTATTGGAGCATATGGAGCTGTTTCTAGAGGTGTTTTTGTTTCGTCGAGTGCGGGAAATGACGGACCGAATGGAATGTCAGTTACGAATTTAGCGCCCTGGATTACGACAGTAGGTGCGGGGACGATAGACAGGAATTTCCCTGCTGAGGTAGTTTTAGGGGATGGTAGACAACTTGCTGGTGTATCGTTATATGCTGGACCAGCAATTAGCGGTAAAAAGTATCCGCTAATTTACCCCGGGAAATCTGGGGTGCTGTCCGCTGCTTTATGTATGGAGAATGCTTTGGATGCAACTGCCGTAAGGGGTAAAATAGTAATTTGTGATAGAGGTAGTAGTCCTCGAGTTGCTAAGGGTTTGGTTGTCAAAAAAGCGGGTGGTGTTGGTATGATTTTGTCTAATGGTGTTACTAACGGTGAAGGGTTAGTTGGTGATGCGCATTTGATTCCGGCTTGTTCTGTTGGTTCGGATGAAGGTGATAAGATTAAGGCGTATGCGGCTACAGGGCGAGGTACGGCTACCATTAATTTTAAGGGGACGGTGTTAGGGATTAAGCCTGCGCCTGTTGTGGCGTCTTTTTCGGGTAGAGGACCGAATGGGATGAATCCGGAGATATTGAAACCAGATTTGATTGCTCCCGGGGTTAATATCTTGGCGGCATGGACAGATGCAGTTGGGCCGACGGGTTTGGATTCAGATAGTAGGAAAACCGAGTTTAATATACTTTCAGGTACCTCTATGTCGTGCCCTCATGTGAGTGGTGCGGCTGCATTGTTGAAATCGGCTCATCCTGATTGGTCTCCTGCTGCCATTAAGTCCGCGATTATGACTACTGCTAGTACTGTGAATAAACAGCTTGAACCAATGACGGATGAGTCAACAGGAAACGCGACCACACCTTATGATTTTGGTGCTGGTCATTTGAATCTTGATTTAGCGATGGATCCAGGTCTTGTGTATGATCTGACCAATGAAGATTATGTTAGTTTCTTGTGTTCAATTGGGTATGGTGCTAAGACAATCCAGGTGATCACTCGATCGCCGGCTGCTTGTCCAATGAGAAGAAAACCAGTTCCTGAAAACTTGAATTACCCTTCAATTGCTGCGTTGTTTTCGACCGGGAAAAAGGGGGTCTTAAGGAAGACTTTGGTTAGGAGAGTAAGAAATGTTGGCGATGTTAATTCAGTTTATACAGTTAAGGTTCAGGCACCAAAGGGTGTCACGGTTTCGGTGAGGCCTGCAAAGTTAGTTTTTTCGGATAAGGTGAGGGAACTAAGTTACTATGTGAATGTGAAGATTGACGGGACGAGTGTAGTGATGGGTGATTCTGGCGCTGTGTTTGGGTCGCTTTCGTGGGTTGATGGAAAGCATGTGGTACGAAGTCCTCTTGTAGTGACCCAATTAGACCCGTTGTAGTTTGCTTTTCAATATTGTGATCGTGTGGAGGTATTTTTGCCTGGTAAATTAATCCGTTGTAGGCGAGTAGGATGGCCCCGGAGAAAATAGATTCTCCGTTTAAGAGGCGAGGTGTTTCGCTTTTCTATTATTTTTTGGTTTGTTTTTTCTTCGCTTTTTCCTAGTTATGTAAAATATAATTATATAGTTTGATGTCATTGCAAAATTCCCAAAAACAACTAAAGGAAGAGTCAAATGGTTGCGACTTCTTTCATATAGTATTTGTGGTTTTGGTGGTGGTTCATGGAGTCTATATGATGGTTTAGCTTATGCTTAATCAGCCGTAGCTTATTGACTTTATATAGCTTTAGCTTCTTGTGACCAACGTCAAGTAGATCGGCCGGGTTGCAAAAAGTCAAGTTTGGCGGTGTTTGACTAAAGGTGAGCTTTCGGGCCTTGATGAAAATACAAAACCAGTACTACACCGAGTTTACACTTACCAAAACACCCTTAAACACGGCCTTGATTTGGTAGTTCTATGAGCTATATTTGATGCAATGTCAAGCTTTATTTCAAGAGCCTAAATACATATTCATTAAAACCATACTTGCTATAGTGAGCTAGATCCAAATCTAAAGTAGTACTAGTACAAAATCTATAGGAATCTATATTGAGTTAATGACACATCATTTAATCTTAACCTAACAATTTGGTTTGATACAAATTTTGAGTTTGGAAACGTCCCTATTTGACATGAAATGACTGAAGACTTGTAACGTTATGACATTAGCCTTGGCCATTTTGAAGGTGGGCCATACAAAGCAATTACACCCTACCAAAAAGTCAAGATTTTGATGTTTTGTAAGACGGATACTTAATGGATTACTACCAAATTTCCACATAATTTTGCCTTTTTGTTCTTCTAGTAATTTTGGATTCTCTTATAGTATAATTTACGTTCTTTAACCCTTAACTTTAATGTATGCTGTTTCAATGGTATTTCAAGAATATTTCAGGAACTTTTTTGGGTATTTCAAGATTTTCACTCAACGATAATTGTGTTGAGAATCAGTCCCTTCCCCACCCCAACTCACACCCGCAAACACCAATCAAAACTGCAAGATTGGTTTTCAATGCTTTGTATATTAATAAGCTGGAAGGAACTGAATACTTGCATACATATGAAACCTACTACTATTTATACTTAAACTAACCATGCAACATGCACCACTAATAAAATACTCCTAAAACAACTGGTAGTGGGTAACTGACCCACGTACTTAATCCCATAATATTAGATCAAACACAAGACCTGGTAAAACTCACAAACTGGTAAAACCCACTCACCCATGACCCATGGACTTAGCCATAACTTGACCCATCAAGATTATACCTAACATTCACCCCCGTAATCTTGATGTCTATCACGGTCTCGACTCCTACGATCGTACTCACGAACACGGTCTCGCGGTTCCTTGCTTGGTCTCAAACTTGTTTCTTGCTTCTTGCTTGCTATCTTGCACGTATTTTCAGAGTTTCAAAAACTTTGTTCTTGCTCTTACTATCGAGTTCGAAAACGGTATTGATTTCTTACAAAAATACCGGTCTTGATCTCGTTCTTACTTCTTACTTTCTTACTGATCGATTACTTGCTTATCGATTATTGTTTCCTTGCGTTTGTTTCTTGCTTGCTACTTGCTACAAACCCGAAACATTCTACTTGCTATGGTTGTCTTGCCTGCTACTTGCTACAGACTATGCGACAACCATGTTGCTTGCTTTCTTTCTCGTCTGCTACTTGCTACAGACTACTTGTCATGATTTCTTTCTTTCTTTCTCGTTCTTCTTGCTGTGATTTCTTGCTACTTTCTTGCTTTTGATTCTTGCTACTTGCATTTTGTTTCTTGCTTGCTAACTTGCTGTGATTTCTTGCTTGCTAACTTGCTGCTGCTTTCTTTCTTTTTGATCACCACGTGATCAACCTTGCTGCTTGCTTT
Source organism: Artemisia argyi (assembly GCA_030686995.1). NCBI lineage: Eukaryota > Viridiplantae > Streptophyta > Magnoliopsida > Asterales > Asteraceae > Artemisia > Artemisia argyi. The sequence continues at coordinate 98,651,454 of CM060698.1, read as the reverse complement.
GTTTCTTGCATGCTACCATTCGATAAACTGCTGCTTCTTCTCTTTGTACTTTGCTTTTACACTTGCTGGTTCTTCACATGCTGCTCTTGTTTTTAACCTTTCACTGCTTGATCACATAAGTTGCAATCATCCCTTTCTTTCTTGCAACACACCAGGTATGAGCCCTTGTGGCTCTCAAACCCGCCCTTCAATCGAACTCAGCTCTGATACCATGTTGAGAATCAGTCCCTTCCCCACCCCAACTCACACCCGCAAACACCAATCAAAACTGCAAGATTGGTTTTCAATGCTTTGTATATTAATAAGCTGGAAGGAACTGAATACTTGCATACATATGAAACCTACTACTATTTATACTTAAACTAACCATGCAACATGCACCACTAATAAAATACTCCTAAAACAACTGGTAGTGGGTAACTGACCCACGTACTTAATCCCATAATATTAGGTCAAACACAAGACCTGGTAAAACTCACAAACTGGTAAAACCCACTCACCCATGACCCATGGACTTAGCCATAACTTGACCCATCAAGATTATACCTAACAAATTGAATCCTAGTTTTGTTATGTACTTCAATGGTTGAAGTCCAGGTACACATCTCATATTTTTAAGAGGGTGTTGCACAAAAGAAATATTGAGCTAACTAAAGTTACATCGTAAAAAACGAAAGTAGCAAAAAAAAAAAAGGGGGGGGGGGGGGGGGGGGGAGGGGGGGTTGCACATACATACCACAAAAATGGCAGTTTTGAAATACTTTTGCATTTAATAACCTAAAATCATGTGACATACATGTGGGTCCGTCCATGCGGTTAAACATTATTGTATAATTAAATCTTTGGAAATATGCTTAAGTTTCCATTAAAGATTGTCAAGCAGTCAAGAACTTTAGAGCCCATTATATAGTTGCTACTCCATTTATGGCCAACAAGTATATAAAAGAATTTCTAAGCAAATAGCACAAAAGGGTCATGCAATTAATTAATACTACAGAATTTAAAAATTTCCAGGAACAGAATTTCTTGCTTCTTTCTTTTCCAAGACAATTTCTTTTATAAAGATCGTTTCGAATGATTACCTATAGCTTTCTTTTACTTTTCTTCTTTGTAGATTATTAATCCAAAATTTATTCTTTTATGATATTTAGTTTGATTTCTTATATCATGGTATGTAACTTTTGTTTTCCTTGGTCTATGTTAATAAAGAATGCAAGTATCTTTTGTCCAGAAGTATTACGTACATATCGAATTTTTATTTGTTTAGTGAATTTAGTATTTCGTTCGAGATGTTAATTGTGATTCTGTTTGGCCACAAGAAACAAAGCTGGCAAACTCAAAGGGTTCATTTGATAAAAACTAAATGAATTTGATAGATTTTTTGTATCAGAATTAATGCTATGATATCGCCGTTATGTTAGGAATACATAAAAAAAGAAAAAAAAAAAAAAAAAAAAAAAAAAAAAAAAAAAAAAATTGCATAGTTTTGTTCGTGTAAAGTATTAATTTTTTTTTTAAAGAACCACATCACACTTAAAATCCGACGCCCGAATTAAACCATTCAAATGGGTAGGCCCCGAGACTCGAACCACTAGGAGAGACCCACGAAGGGAAACACCTACAACTCACGACTTCGCACTAAAAGAAAAATTTAGATTTCTTTGTCTCTTGCGAGACTTGAACCCTGGGTAAAACTTCCCCCAAGCTCAAGAAGGAACCCAATTAGTAAACTAGGAATAGCGTGTGTAATGTTCAACTATAATCTTATTCTTAAAACGCTTCTTTAGGATTTGGTTGAACCTTAATCATATAATCCAAATAACTTAATAAAGTATTATGCAAAACAATTCAAACAATTATATTTGTTGTTTACACCGTATTGAGATGATTTGTACAATTGTACATATTTAACTTTGATTTGCATACATCAATATATAAGCAATTTAAGTATGATGTAAATATGATATAACTACTTAGTTGGTGCGTAGTATTTTTTAATATGCAACAATATATAAAGATATAAGTTTAAATATATTGATTATGTATAAAATTTGTTTTAACACAAGATCACCCGGGACAACTGAGAGCTGGGTATTGTGAAGCAAAACTCATGCCATTCTTATGTGGCATGACGCCAAACCGACATTACCACATCGGGGGTATCTGCGTCAAACCTTAAGCCAATGTATTGGTGTCGCATGAAATAAAGAAAAGCCAAAAGTTATATTCGAATAATTAAATTGGTGTTGTTGTGCGTGTAGTGTGTGAAATGTGTGGTGGCTAAGGTATATATGAAAAAGATGATATTTTTATTTATTTATGTATTCTTTTTAAAAATTTTAAAATGTTGAATTTTAAGATATATAGTTTCTTTAAAATTTTGAAAGTTTGTAATTTGTTGTAATGTAATATTTTGTAAAAGCTAGAAAGTTAGAAAATGTAATTTTTTTTTTAACTTTTATGTAATTGTATTTTTATTTAAATTAATGAAAAATTAATTGTTTTGATAAAATTATAAAGTAAATAAAATGGTATGTCTCAAAAGGTATGTTTTGCTTTATTGATGAGTAAGCCGGTATTTTAGTGTATGAAGTTAAAAAAAAAAATGTTGAGATGATGTTGAGTAACTATTTAGCGTCAGCCACTGCACCTAAGACGGAAGGACAATTAATAGCTTGACAAATTATATGAATTGACATGTTGATTGACAGTTGCACCAAACTGCAATCATAGAATTGTTCATGTTAAAAACATTTTAATTCATCATTATTCGTGTAGGAGTAAAATTACATTCACATGACTAATGAGCAAGGACTCTAGATGAACTTAACAAATCTTGCTAACATAAAAGCATTCCTCTTTTGAGTTAAGATAACTAACATTTATCCGATAATTGATGTCGTATGCAAACCGATTAAAGTTACCAAAAGGTCTAAACCAAGCTCTCTAAATAATGCTTAATGGTGCGGAGTGAATATAAGAGGCAAGGCAAACGCTTTGTTGTTTTGCCAATGGCAACACCACCTCCTCGATTCTTTTGCCTGCAGTCAATTTCGCACAAACTTTAGTGACTTCTTTGTATAATAACCCGCAAAAGATTAACATGATGCGAAGATATATGTCTGTCAAACACAAAAGTTATAATTGAGTATGATGTTGCCTATGGAAAGAAGCGGGAAGAGAGTATTTTCTTGCGGGAAGATATTGAGCACAACACCTTACCTTGCAGGAAAATTGTCTATTCTTCCTTTTCGGGACTCAAGTCCAGTTTCATAACTTTTGTTTCCCCAAAAAATTCAACCGTTGGTTGGTCAAAACACATTTATTTATCGTGTCTCATCACTTCAATTGAATTGAAGTGTTTCATTAAAATATAGTTAGTTGTGAGGTAAACTTGAAATGGTCCCATCACTTCAATTGAACTGAAATGAAGTGTTTCATCAAAACATGTTTATGATACCGTTATGATAAATATGAGATTGTGATATAAACTTGACATGTTTGAAAACATGCGAAATTTATGTGCAAGTTACATGTACTCGCAAATGTTTAAATTCAAATTGTAAAGCTTCAAATTAAAAAGCTTTACATTTATAGCCCTCAACTAACATTTACGTTTTTCACATTTTCTAAACCTTAAATCTATCCTATAAACATCTTTCAAATATTATACATTTTTCACAACTTACTTTTTATTTATCTACATTTCCTAAAATAAAATACAGTTTTATATTTCACTTCAAATTTCATCTCAAATAAAGCCAAACAAATCAAATCAACACTCATTTCATCTCGACGATACCGTCACAAAATCACCGTACACCGTCATCACCTATTCCTTATTATCTCGATACATCACCCGTTCGATTATAACTTTTTATTAAGTTTTAATGTTTTATTTTAAATTAATGAATAAATGTTTTATTTTATATATTGTGTTATTTAAATTAATTAATAATAATAGAAAAAATAAAAGTGAATAAATGAGAGAGATGTTTTTTTGTTAAAGGGTTACCCTGATAAATGATAAATGAGAGAAATGTTGTTGCAAAAGTTGAGGGAAAATTGATGTGAAGCTGATGTGATGAAAAAAAACTTCTCATCAAATCCTCCACCTTAATGGTGCGTTTGGTTGGTGTATATTAAGGGAATTTCATGGCATTTACATTTTAATTTTCTCCAAATATTGTGTTTGGCATTTCAAATAAAAGAATTTAAAATTCTTTGATTTGCCAAAATGAGGAGAATTATAACGCCTCCAAAAAGTAATGAACTATAATTTACTTGCAAACATTTTTTTATAAACTTTTTTTTTTCTTGTTGTTTTTGTTTTATTTCTTTTTAAACCAAAGGAAATCCGTCTTTAGGGGTGTTTGTTGGGTCGGGTTCATGTCAATTCGGGTTAGGTTAAAGTCGAGTCAAGGTAAACAATTTCATACCCCGAACCTAACCCTATTTGTATTCGGGTTAGTCGGTTCGTGTTAATTCTGGCCGATTCAGATCAATCTAAATATCAGTAAAATGTAATAAAATTGTTTTCTTTACTCGTTTAGATAAAAAAAAATTATAAAATCTATATTCAAAGAATAAAAAATATTTATTCGGGTCAATCGGGTCGACCCGAACCCGAGTTACAAAAAATTTCCAGCCCGATACCTGACTCTATTTTGTATTAGGGTAACTCGGGTTGACCCGAATAAATTTTTTGACCCGAGTAACCTGACCCGAGTAGGCTTAATCGGTTCGAGTCAATTCGGACAGGGTTAAAGTCGAGTCCATGTAAAAAAATTTCATACTCAAATCTGACCCTGTTTTAATTCGGGTTAGTCGGTTCGTGTCAATTCGGTCATGTCAACTCGGGTCGGGTCGATTCGGGTCAATCAAAATATGAGTAAAATGTAATAAAGTCGGTTTTTTACTCGTTTAAAAAGAAAAATTATATTAAAAAATAAAAAAAAAACATTTATTCAGCTCAATCATATCGACCGAACCCGAGTTACCAAAAATTTTCAGCCCGATATCCGACTCTATTTAGTATTCGGGTTACTCGGTTTGACTTGAATAAATTTTTTGACCTGAGTCACCCGACCCGAATAGGCTTAATCGGTTCGGGTTTGGGTCGGGTTTTTCGACACCCATATCTGTCACTCATACGATGACACACGAGATCAGAATATACTCTGTATCTAAAACGTGGTCGTTTATGCCGCTCGTTATAACATGGAAATATGTCTTTGATGCTTAAAGGACGTTTTATTTTCAATGACGGGAGTATTTACATACATTCTCATATATACATCATTATTTACATATTTTCTCAAACATTGCTTTAATAGCTTTATACATCATGCATTAAAAATTTATGTTTGGGGAAATATGTAAATATTGATTTATACATGAGGATGTAAAAAAAAAGGAGGTGATTGGGACACACACACTTTTGATTGGGACACTCAATTGTACAAGCAATTAAAGCACACTGTAAGCACTGTACAAATATGTAATGCACACAGTGGGGTGTCCCAATCAAAGTATGAGTGTGCAAATCATTTCCCAAAAAAAAATGCACTACATTATAGCAAAATTTAATGTACAAGCATTTAATTTTTACTAACAACGGTACCCGCGCAATGCAACGGCGGGTACCAACGTTTCAATAGTTTTCTTTTATTCCAACGGGTCAGTTTGTGAAAATGGGTAAGTTTGTCAAAATTTGTAAACTAATGTGATCAATCTAACCAACTGTGGCTTCTGCAATTAATGTTTCAAATCTTTCTATAATAAGAAATAGTAAAAAGTGACTTTTTGATTATACAATAGTTTCAAGTGCATTATAATATAGTATAGATAATAAGATTTTTTTTTGGAAGGTCTTCATATGGCTTTTATCGACGGTGTGGTAGCCAACATGTTTCATGGAGTCAAGATTGGGTCCTCGGGTATTCATCTTTCCCATCTCTTTTATGCCGATGATGTCATCAACCTCTCCGAGTGGAATCAAAATGACATGGAAAATATAATCAGAATCCTCAACATCATTTTCTTTGCATCTGGTTTCAAGATTAACATTCATAAATCGAATGTTTTTGGAGTTGGAGTCTCGAATAATGAGATTGAATCTATGGATGCATGTACTGGTTGCGAAGCTGGTTCCCTTCCTTTTTCTTATCTTGGTTTACCCATTGGTTCGAACATGAGGCGTATAGCGAATTGGCAGGTTCTCACTGACCGTTTTAAGGCTAGAATGTCGGGTTGGAAGGCAAACCTCCTTTCCATAGGTGGACGTCTTACTCTCATTAAATCCGTGCTAGGTAGTCTTGGTATCTATTACTTGTCTATTTTCAAGGTTCCCGAAATGGTTGTTAAATCTCTTGAAAGCTTGCGTGCTACCTTCTTTTGGGGTGGTCAGGAAGACATTAAGAAGTTTTCTTGGGTTAAATGGTCTAATATTCTTGCTTCTCTTGATAAAGGAGGCCTCGGCGTTGGAAGTCTTAAAGCTTTCAATATGTCTCTTTTATTGAAGTGGAGATGGCGTCTATTTCAAAATCCGAATGCTCTTTGGGTTCAAGTGGTTAAAACCATTCATGGTAATGAAGCTGGTATTGATCTTAGAGGTTGTCAAACTAATGGGGTATAGTCTAGTATTGTTTGAAAGATTAATCATCTTCATTCGAGCGGTATCATTCCTCTTAATTCCATTCGCTTTAAGGTTGGTGATGGCTCGTCCATTCGTTTTTGGAAAGACACATGCATGGTTAGGGGACGACCCCCTTTACATCAGATATAACAGGTTATTTCACCTTCATAACAACAAAGATTGTTCTATTTGTGAGCGCATTGTCAATGGCTCTTGGTCTTGTGGTTGGAATACGCCGATTACAACAGGTAGAACAAAAACTGAATTTGATAAGCTTATTCTTGACATTGCTGGGTTGGAAAATGATGATATTATAGAGTCCGACTCTTGCATTTGGAGTCTCTCTAATGACAATACTTTCTCAGTGAATAAGGTTAGAAAGCATATTGATGAGCATACTCTTCCATCGTTATCCTCTAGCACTTGTTGGTATAAGATAATCCCCAAGAAGGTTAATATCTTCATGTGACGGATGTTCTTGGACAGGCTTCCTAATCGATTGAACTTGTCCTCCCGAGGTTTGGAACTTGATTCGATTTCTTGCATGGTTTGTAGCGGGTTTATAGAATCAAATGCGCATACTTTTTTCACTTGTGACACAGCTTCTTCTGTTTGGCATCTTGTTCGCTCTTGGACTGGCTTCTTGTTCCCGATCTTTTGCTCATGTGAGGACTGGGACACTTGGTTTGATACTTGGCACGCTTCCAAGGACAAGAAGTCTCGTGCTTATACCATCTTCGCGGCTACCTGTTGGACCCTTTGGCGTTTTAGAAACAATATCATATTCAACTCTCAATCTATGAGGAAATGTGATATTTTTTATTTTATTTGTCTTGTTTCATTTTCTTGGCTTAAATTTAAAAGTAAACTTTGTATTAACTGGAACGATTGGCTGCAGTCGCCTTTGTAATTTCTAGCGCCTTGCTAGTTTTTTTTTTTTCTTTTATATAATCTCCATTGTTGTTAAAAAAAAAAGTTAAGGTCATGTCACGTATTTGTGGTTTAGGTCTCGGTTATAAATCGTGAGTGAAATCATATACCTTATAGTTTGTGTATTTGATCGAATATATATAATCACGAGCGGGGGCACCCACGCGTTGCTGCGGGAATGTTGTGTCTAATAAAAACTCGAAATAAAACGATAATTTTTTTAAGGACTAAATTTGCAAAAGATCGCTAACGGGGGACTAACGGTGCAATTTATAGCTAACCTGAGGGACTAAAAGCGAAAATCCTTAGCTACAGTACACACACTATTCCCCACTGTTTTCACTGTAGCAACCACTGTTTGGCACTGTAGTAACGAATTTTTCAGTTTTAGTCCCTTAACGTGACGTTCTGTTGCAAAGTTAGTCCTTAGGGACTAACGATGAAAAAAAAGTTAACGTTAGTGGCTGTTTTCGTTTATTATTTGCACAGAAACAGCCCCTGAAGTTACTGGTCCGTTGCAAATTTATCCACGTTTGTTAGTTAACGATCGTTAAGGACTAACTTCGTAATTGATCATTAACCTCAGGGACTAAAATGGGCAAACACGAAACTTGCGTGGGTACTGTTGCTACAATACACATCACACTTTTTAGTATATTAATAAATTAATGGGTAAATTGCAAAAATGGTCCTTAACGTTCCACGAAATTGCAAAAACGGGGACCGAGACAAAAAGTAGCGCAAAAAAGACACCAACGTTCCACATTTTTGCAAAATCGCCACTGAGAGGCCTTTTCCGTTAGTTTTATCGTTAAGTGCCATGTCACCGAGGGTATTATCGTCATTTCACTGCTTTAAGGTCCACGTGACATATCACTATTGATTCAGGGACTAAATTTGCAAAGTTATTTTTATCTTTTATTTCACATCTACCACCACTACCACCACTCTCTACCACCACACAACCAACACCACCACCCTTTACCCTTCATCTTCATCTTCTCCGGTGACCAAACCCAGATTCCGGTCATTTGTTTTGCTTCTGATGCTCTTTCATTGCTCATGGCATTCGGTGTAAAATTTGTATATGTATATGAAAGAAAAAAAAAACAATTAAGAATAAAGAGGTAATTTTTCATTTAATTATGTGATTTAATCTGTTTATTTAGGGCCAATTCTTTTGCATCCATAATAATATCATGCCACCTTATAACTACAAATGTACCTACGCTTTGAGTCTCCTATATGGCTATATGAGTTTCTGTCATTCACTAAAAGTAGAGTAAATGGAACGCATGATCACATCTTTAGTTTTTCTCACATCTCATTAACGGACATCACAACATTGAAATCACACTTTAATGCTCTTTTACTTCAAGTTTTCATTTGATTCCTTGAGTGTAAATGTGTCTATGTGAAATGATTCCTTGAGTGTAAATGCATTTGTGTGAAATGAAGAATGCTCTGTTAGCTTTATATTTCCTTGGATGGACTTATGGTAACCAGCAGGGTATAGTTTAGTGTCACATTATAGCATAACAAGTAAAAGATGATAGGTACCTCAGTACCTAACTACCTATAGCATAAGAATGATGTCAAAAGGAGTGTTTGATTCACATAATCTTTTTGGAAGGAATTCGAATAAAATTGAATCCGGCCAAATCACGCATTTGGTTAGCATGGATTAACTTTATTCCCATACCTTTGTAAACATATTATTGGAATGTAAAAAAGGGCGAAACGGCATTATTATCCATTGAATTAATATGTCAAACATGACAAAGAAAGTCATGGATTTTAGTAATGGAAGAAATCTATTTACAGGCTGTAAAAGAAAGAACGCGTATGAATTCTTCCCTAGTTCTCTACTTGAACCTGACAAAGTCAAGAAATATGAAGTCTAAGATACGCTGTGGGCTTTACATTATCACATTAGTTTTCTTTTGGGCCATTAGCATGAATATTTCAGTTGACTTAAGGTTTGCTTACTGTGCATTTTTAATCTGTGCTGGCAAGCTGATGAGTTCTTTTTGGATGTTTTGGTTCCTGTAGGTGATGGCATTTGACGAGACTATTTAGGATTAACATGAAGCGTTCCTGCTGGAATGGAACCCGGAAATAAATGGATACGGTAAAGAAACTGAGAAACCGGATTGTAAAATTCATTGTGAATACCCGCCCGAATGTTGCCATTGGTCTTTCATGTGTAAAAATTTGAAAATTGTTCGATATAAGCTCTGGCATTGTCTGCAATTTTCTTTTAGTGAATATTTCTTCGATGTAATTTCTAATGTTCTCTTCAGAGATGTTCCAATTATACCCGATTAATTGAAAAAAATTGTTGGATTGGTACATAAACACGTGTCCGTTACAGGGGAAATGCTCTCATGTTCATCATCATATCTGTATCTGTTTGTATGCATATCGTTTTGAAAGATTTAATGTTCTTTTTAAGATGTTAAATGGCTTAGACCTCTTTATTCTTAATTGTTTTTTTCTTTCATATGCATATACAAATTTTACACCGAATGCCATGAGCAATGAAAGAGCATCAGAAGCAAAACAAATGACCGGAATTTGGGTTTGGTCACCGGAGAAGATGAAGATGAAGGGTAAAGGGTGGTGGTGTTGGTTGTGTGGTAGTAGAGAGTGGTGGTGGTGGTAGATGTGAAATAAAAGATAAAAATAACTTTATAAATTTAGTTCCTGAATCAATAGTGATATGCCACGTGTACCTTAAAGCAGTGAAATGACGATAATACCCTCGGTGACATGGCACTTAACGATGAAACTAACGGAAAAGGCCTCTCAGTGGCGATTTTGCAAAAATGTGGAACGTTGGTGTCTTTTTTGCGCTACTTTTTGTCTCGATCCCGTTTTTGCAATTTCGTGAAACGTTAAGGACCATTTTTGCAATTTACCCTAAATTAATCAATACATGTATGATAAACAGTTATCATTAAAAATGGCATATTAAAGATCAATTATTAGTTTTTAAAGATTGAAAACAGATAAAATGACAAAACTATGTCGTGGAATGATAAGTGTTACATGCAAAGGCTTTGGATTCTTGCTGTATGAATGGCGCATGATCCAAATATTCGTCATGCGCACACTTTTGCTTCACCAATACTCATGAATAATGATGGATCCGAAAGATAGGAAACAACAAAAATAAGTTATATGACAAAACCTATATGTTTTAGAAGACGATTGTATCTAAGAAATCGTATATTTCGTCGTAAGTCTGTGATATGTATCAAGTTAGAATATATCGAGTGATCGAAAAAACACTCAAGCATGATGGAGACTGTGACTTGGAGTTTTCTGGATGTGACAAACGACGTGTTCATAAATTTCAGTACAAAGATCTTTATAACTTTTTCTTACGAACATTGTTAACACGTTTGATTAGGCTGGTTGTGGCATGATTATTTATCACTTCTGAGTTTTGATTTACAATAAAACATGGAAGATTTAGACTCGATCGAGTTTGTATAAGTAAATCGTTTATAGTTTTGGTCAAATTTTGTGATACTAAAGGTGATGTAAATTTAAATCCAATCAAGTTGTCACGACCTTTAAGAAATATAAGAATTGAAAAGTGTTAACTAAACAATCTTAGTTGGCTATTGCTTTTGTAATCATAATGACATATGAAACTTAAAAAAAAAAGTGTACGATATAAGAAATCATCGACTTCTCTTTTGTTCATGGTAGTGATGGTACATTGGCACTAATTAAGTCGATCTATCACTACACCCTTACGTTTTAAGTTTTCAATTTCATAGTGCTAAACAATAGCATATAGACATTTACGTGATGGTGAACGAACACCCATCCCATGAACGAAAAATTGTTTGACTCTAATGCAGTTATCGTTAGTTGTTAGACGTTTCTTGCAATTATATTACCGAGTATATATATCAATGAAGTGACGTGCATGACGACTTCTATCATTACTGTAACTATATAGGGCAAACTAACACCAAGTCTCTAACCAAATTTGGTCCTTACCAATCATGAGTGTGTCTCTTTTTCTTGTAGGAAAGTTTGCAAACCATCATGCTTTGAGCAACGGCATTTTTACAACTTAAGAAGATTATAAAAGACTATCTGGTACTTATCATTTACTGTACAAAGCTAACCTTGATTGTCAGTAAAATATTTTAATGTCAATAACTACTGTAATTAGTAAGGAGTATTCACTTGTCTGATATGTTTAATTTTTCATCACTTAACAACGTGAAAAGGATCCATATGCAAGCTTTTGCTAATTTAATGGACTACGTACATACTGAAATAGATTGGGCTCGGTAAGAAAACAAATATGAAATCAGATTCGTTGGGCTGGGCTGTGTAGAAAGATACATATCACTAGCCTTCATGGTGTTATTAAAGAACTTGACCCCCCCCCCCCCCCCCCCCCCCCCCCCTCTAAACGTGCGTGAGTTTCGACTCGACAATTTCGGGACGACTAATCCCAAAGTGATCACCATTTTGCATAGCCCGGAGTTGGCGAAGGGTAAACCTCCGTGACAACAAAGGGAACTTGACAACTTGTGTAGCACAAGGTGGTATATACTAATGGACAGACCGGACCGCATAAGACTACTAGAACAGAAAAAGAGAAGGGATTCACAGCCAGTGAAGGCAACCAAGGGAGAATAATCGTTCCATTCAATTCTGAAGCCTAACGTCTCTTGTAAGACTCTATCACCTTAATTCTTTTGTTGAGGTTTTGGAATAGAAAGATAGATAGCAAAGAAAGGTATCGTATATTGTGTGAAGGTTAGTTTGTTTCTAAAAAAATACTTTAATTGTTAAGAAATATTATGTTACCCTAAAAGGCTGCATAAAAAGTTTACTAACCACAAGGAAATCAGTTACATCAGTTAATCACCATGATCAAATACAGTGAAAACATCACATACAAGTTCATTGTTGCATGATTGTTTCAGCTTTAATCATCTTGGTACCAAATAAAGAGATTAGTACCCACCCATATGAAAGATGCCAAAAACATGATTGACATTAGTAGGGGCTGATTATTAGACAATATATTATGGTGGGTGGGTAGGGCATGATGTTTGTTTGGTTGATATTATTTGGCTCTATCTTGAATGATGTCAAATCCCATTTCACTTGGATCAGTTGCTTGGACTTCATAGTGAATGCCATCCAATGCTCTTCTTAGTCCATCTTTAGATGTTGCATACAAGATTTTTGCTCTTATTTTTGATGCACTTGGAGCCCTGTCAAAATCATATAAACATTCATAAATGATTTTACTTATGGAAAAGAATATAATGCAACCAAAACTGGTGACATTTGATATTATTATAATTATGGTAAAAGTTTGACTATATGAACAATTATGAAATTTGTTGGAGTAGCATATCACCTTGTCACATTTCAATAAAGTCATTTTTTCTTTATTTCTCATCCATAAATTTGCACTCATTTTTGTGAAGTCGTATAAATGTGAGACACCAAAATCACTCAACTTTTTGTCTTTTATAGAAAACTAGTCGGATACCCGCGCACAGCTGCGGCGAAAAATATAGTAATATGGTTAGTGAATGAATTGATAGCCCAACTCTCCCTGCAATTCCCTACCCGCTTAGTCGTTTCACAACACTCCGAACGTATATGTGTTTGTTTGGGTTTTCCATAGCTTTCTCGTGACATCATTATTACCGTATATAGAAAGATTCTCGCAATCTCTTTCCCATCAAACACTCAACCAAAAGTATATGATTTTAACGAATCAAGATTGTATTGATTGAAATAAAGGTTAAAGTTGTAAAATTTTGAATAAAAAACCCACTAAAAATCTACAAAACAAAAAACTTGTAAACATATATCAAAGTGGATGTTGAATTAAAGAGCACAAAATTTTAGAAAATATGTTGAAATTAGATAACAAAGAAAATAAATAGATAAAAAGATATTTCAATTTGAAAATAAAGGTGAATTTTAAGTTGGGAAGTGACACATGTCACCTTATTATTAGAGCTCCTTATCTTAATTTTTGGTTAGGAGTTAGGCTTGGAGTTAGTTGAGAAGTGACACATGTCACCTCATGATTGGAGCTCCTTATCTTAATTTTTGGTTAGGAGTTAGGCTTGGTTTATCCATGCATTATATAGTAGTATAGAAAAAGGCAATTCACTAATTCTTGTAATACCATCACATAAAAATTATGAGGAATGCTACATCCACTCACAAATTCCACACAAATCACCCACACGCTGAGGTGTCACTCATTGATTGGTGGAGGTTATTACACTTTCTCTCTCTTCTCTCTTATACCACCAATTAGTGAATGACACCTCAGCGTGTGGGTGATTTGTGTGGAATTTGTGAGTGGATGTAGCAATCCTAAAAAATTATACCCTTTTTCTTTCAAAACAAAATAAAGCTTTTTAGATTCACCTTAAAGTATCGAAAAATTTATACTTTGTAGCAGAGTATTGATTAGAATAATCCCTCATAGTAAACATTACTCGATATTGACTGCTTAAGCTCATTTATTAAAAAAAAAAAAAAACATTTCAATTTCATATAGACACATGCTCAAGTCACTTGTCATGAATACAATAACTTTGAGTTAAGCTTGATGCCTTAATAGATCAAACACCATATAACTATGATTGTATACGGAGTACTAGTTTTTGAGCATCACCTAACTATAGAAAACATTTGACTTAAATTAATATTCAAGAATCTTGTTTGTTATGATAAGAAAACTAATATTGGCATTTTTTTTATGATTATAATGGTTAAGTTAATAGATTAGATTGAATATTTGGTATGTAAGTTATACCAAAATCATTGTGGGACACATTAATCATGTAATCTCAACATAAAGGATCAATATTAGTTACTAATAGGACGAGTTAATGTATATAGTTTATGAAGAATGCTAGACCCACATAAAAATTAAAATAATAATAATAATAAAAAAAAATCACAAGTTTATACGTAAGTGATTGGTTTATTTTGCTATACTTTTTCTCTCTTGTCTCTATTTAGACCAATCACTGCCTATTAGATAAAGTTTTAGGAGGATGTACAAGAGTGTTTTGTTCAACATACGAACATCTTAGAAAAGTTATTTTTTTGTTTAATTGTTAAAGAAAATATTCCCCTCTAATTTTCTAAGTACTTATCTGTAATTTTGTCTAATTAAGGTCATTCAAAACACTATGTTTGTTACATGACTCGAGCAACAATCTACTTCTATTACAGCACAATTTATAGCTCTTACTATGTTAGCAAAATTTATAAAATTAAAACAAAGTTAAGAAGAAAAATAAGTATATAAGATCCCAAGATGTTTGGTGCTATAGGATTGGTAGGTGCCTTATAACGCGAGCCTTATGGCTCCATTCCACACCCCACTCCAAGCCACAACACTTTGTGTCAAATTCACCAGTCGTGCTATACGGCATTTTTTTTTTTTTAGTTTTATTTATGTGTAGTGTAATTGTGTGTTATTGTAGCCACAGATTGTTCTATACCTTGAGTAATAGAAGATGATAATTTTAAATTAAGTTATAAGTTTTGAGTTATAAAAGAAATGATGTGCAAGCACTTTTTACTACTCCTATAACATTATCCTATAACTCTCTTTTGTTTTCTAGTGCTCAAAGATGAAATTCTATAATGACTTTTCCTCCTTTTGCTTTCTAGTGAATGCATCTTTTTATAATTACCACTTCACTTTTGTTTGGTTAAAAGTCATAAAAGTTCAAAATGTGAACCGCGCATTTAATCACTAAACCATTTTAGTCACAACTATCTCTGGAAATGCTTTAATGAACACAATTTTCATTCTTTCCTTAGTTCTTAAGTAAATATTCACACTATAAATAGAGTTATATTGACCTAAGGGTGAGCAAACGGACCGGACCGACCGACAAAACCGACCGGACCGGACCGGACCGGACCGACCACATTCGGTCCGGTCCTCGGTCTAGTCTTTTTGGCTAATTCGGTCCTCGGTCCGGTCGGTCCGGACCGACCAAAAAACCGAAAAAACGTGCCAAAATATGCGTAATTGGACCGGACCGACCGAAGACCGGACCGGACCGAACCGGACCGAGACCGGACCGACCACATTCGGTCCGGTCTCGGTCTATGGTTTTACCGGTTCTCGGTCTTCGGTCCGGTCCGGTCCTGGTCGGTCCGGTCCGGTTTTTGGACCATGCTCACCCCTATATTGACCATACATTAATTGCAAATGAGTTGATAATTTGATATTGTTACAATGTCCTTTGAAGAAACATTTTAAATACATAAAAACCATAGAATTTAATTTATTTGTTTAGCATGTGCAATAATTTAATATGTAATAACTAAAAGAATATATACTTATATAGTGATAGATTACTAACCATGCAATAAAGAAAATCTTGCTCTTTCGGCAATTATCAACTGTGACAAAATCGAAATCGAACACTGCATAGCGACAGTCGTCGTCTGGCAACGAGGCCGTAAGATCCGAGTATCCTTCTTTGGCAGCACCAACTTTATCGACAGTAACTAGCTTCGATTTTTCATCGATTTTAAACACTATGTAACGATGAACTTTTTTCCATTTCATTTCCATGAACGAGTTCTTGCATTCGTCCGCTACCCACATCCCCGTTGTCGCCTGTATCATAACGAGGCGATTTCAGTGAAATTACATTTGTTTTTAAAAAAGTTACCAATAGATTCGTTGCTTGTTGCTACTGTTCTGTTATAGAAAAGTATCATTTGATATATATGAAGTAAAGTTTTCCATATTCAAATTACATAATCACAAACATCTTTTCTTAATGTTGTTACCATTTTATTACAAATTGAATCATAAAATGCTAAATCTTAAACACCATCCAAGTATCCAACCTATCCTAGTAATATGTATTATTAAAAAAAGAAAATTACACAGAGGCGGAGCCAGAAGAAGGTTATGATCGAGGGGCAAGTTTTGATAATTTTTAGAAACTAAATTATAAATTAGTTTGATAGGAAGGCAAATTACAAAAATAACTACATATTTTTTAAAAATCTACACTGCAATTCTTTTTGCTAGGGCACGTGCCCTCTATATACAAACTCTGAAATTATATCAATTACATAAAATCACTAAAGCATCAACATATTTTTTTGGTCATTGATAATTTCTACTAGAAATGATGGTGCATGTTATAAAAAAGTTCACACATAGATAAAAGTTAGCTATAGAGTTATGGATGAATACCATCTTGAAAGCCATAGCCATGGTGCTGGTAGGTGATCGTACGTGTTTTCGGGCCACCGGTGGTGGTGGTGGTTCGAGAGAGAAACGTGTGGTTTACGGTGGTGTTAGCGTGTGAAAAAAAGGTGAGAGTTGAGAATATGGAATTATGGGTCGTGGTTTTTGTGCTAGTGTGTATGGAGTTTATATAACTTTTACATTGTCAAAATGCCATCATAGTTGAAGTTAATTACAAGTTTGGTATGCTAGGGATAAAGTATAGAACACTTGGCACTAAGGGTGAGCAAACGGACCGGATGGACCGGACCGACCGACAAAACCGACCGGACCGGACCGGACCGACCACATTCGGTCCGGTCCGCGGTCAAGGCTTTTCTGCTAATTCGGTTCTCGGTCCGGTCGGTCCGGTCCGGACCGACCAAAAAACCGAAAAAAACGTGCCAAAATATGCCTAATTGGACCGGACCGACCGAAGACCGGACCGACTACATTCAGTCCGGTCTCGGTCTATGGTTTTTCCGGTTCTCGGTCTTCGGTCCGATCCGGTCTTGGCCGGTCCGGTCCGGTTTTTGGACCATGCTCACCCTTACTTGGCACAATTCTTTTTTGTACTAAAGGGGTATGGATTGAGTATATAATTTGACTAGTTGGAAAATGCGTTTATTGTTCAAAAGAAAAGAAAAACTTGTAATTTTGAAGTTGCTTATTGCTAGTTTGCAATGTAACAAAAACATAGCTAAACATGATTTAGAGAAAAGTTCAATGCATACTTCAAATTCTCTATATACTCAACGAAAAAATTCTGGTTATCAATTTTCTATAAAAAAAAAAAAAAAAAAAAAAAAAAAAAAAAAAAAAAAAAAAAAAAAAACCTCACTTTATTCTTAAAAAACAAAAAAATTAAACATCTTATAAACTGTTAATTGTTACGCCAAAAAAATCATACCATTACGACGGAAAATGAAATCATCTTTTTATAAAGAGGCACTTCTATATACTTTTGACAAACTTTTTTCCAATTTTTTTTGAGGCTATGTTTGGCAAAAGTAGCAATTAGTAGTAGCAGTGAGCTATGAACAGTAGCTGTGAGCTGTCGCCACAGCTCACTGCTCATAGCTTCTTAAAAAAGCATTGGCTCATCGCCCCCCCCCCCCCTCCTCCCCAAAAAAAAGCTCTGCGCCAAACATAGTATGAGATTGTTGAAATTTACGTCTGAAAAAATCACATGTGATTTATTATTTTAAAATCACATGTGATTTATAACATACAAATCACATGTGATTTATCCAGACGCAAACTTTAACAATAAAACAAAACTCGAAAAAAAGTTCGTCGAAAGAATTTCAAAGTGTCTGTCTACTCAAAGATAAAAAAAGTTCTCGTCGCGAAAGTGTATTTTTTGTTGCTTAACGATTTACCGTTTGCAAGATATATTATTTTATTTTTAAAAAAATATGAGGGTTTTTTTATTTTTTTATTTTTTTAATAAAAAAAATTGATGTCTATAATTGGATTATTGGGTCTAAAGATAATATGGAGCGTATACAAATCACATGATTTAAGTGACAACTTACAGTATATTTTCCATATATTGGTTATTATGATAGGGTTTTTCCTAACTTGTGCTACCATGACACTTGTTAAATATAATTAATAAACTTAAATTACCATGTTTAAATGTTAGATAACATTAATAATTTTCTTATTCTCTTCTAATTACCATGATTAACTTTGTTTTATTTAGAAATAATTTTATTTTAAGGAATAATCTATGATATTTATAAAGCTTTTACATTGTAAGGGTATCTACTATGATGAACCTTTATAAAGGTTTATAATAGTGTCTAATTATTTTAAATCATAAATTCATAACACTTTTTGTTGTTACAAACATTTTTTCACTATGCATAAACTTGTTAAAGCATTATAAAACCTCATTAAACACAAAAGCATTAAATTTTGAAGAAATTCAAGATATTAAACTTTTTCATTTCACATAAGCATGAAACATATTTTCACTATGGTTAATATATTGATAGACCTCTTCATCTTTTGTTAGACCTTTTTATAAATTACCATAGTTGATGCTCTAAAGATAGGTTTATAAACAAAAAGGTTTATAAACTAATGTAGTATAAACTTTTATACATGTTTAACATAGTGGATGCTCTTACATGTTATAAATCTGATATTAGTTTTTGTGAAAACGTAGAGGGGGGGGGGGGGGGGGGGGGGGGGGAATACATTACCGTTTGAAAACTTTATACTTGTTGTATCAAATGTCCATTTTATAGCTTGTTCTAATATGAAAGATGTTATGTTTAGTTAGTGACTAACATAACTTAAAACATGTTATCATCCAAGTACAATCGACAAGTCACAACACAAGCAATCACATAATGCAAACATTAATGTAAAGCAATAAGTAAAAGAAAGAGCAAACCGAACACGAGGATTTATAGTGGTTCGGTCACGGATCTCCTCTGCCCTACTCCACTCCTCGAGTACCCAACTCGAGAGTTACTTCACTAGATCAACAAGCTCCCTTCTCGGCGTAGAAAACCTTACAATCGTCGCTTACACTTTATCCGGTACAAAGCTAAATACCGGGTTCTTTTACAAAGGTACAACCACTCCTATCGTCGCCTATAATATTTCAAACACTAAGCTAGATGTCGAGTTCTTTCCCAAAGGTACAACCACTCCCACTATGTTTTGTGGCCCAACATAGAAACCTTGTATTTTATGGCACAAACACATAAACCATCTAATCTATATTATGATGATACAATGATGATCCAAGACATACATGTCTAATGGATATGGATGCCTAATCTAAATGAACTTCTTGAATAAGAAGTCTTCAATCATTGAGGATGTCAAGTGCCCTTGAATCTTCATATGTTGGTATGCTTGAATGAATGATGACTTCAAGATCTTCTAACCTTCTTGGTGGATCATGAAATATGCTTATAACATAATGAGAGTTAGTAACATTATGATCATTAAGGAAAAGGGTGATTCATTTATGTTTCTACATGGTTTTCTACTAATCTATATGTGTGTGTTTTTTCACCATCCATCATCAAGTTATGAGAAAACCATGGACTACTATTTATAGGAAAACAAGTAAAAAGGTTTTTCCAAAACCATGTTCCAAAACTAGTAAAGATATCTTCCAAATATCTCTCCATATCTATCTCTAGTCTTATCAAGATTTTCTAGTCAACTACAAGATTGTAGTGTGTAAGTCTAAACAAAATCTATGACATATTTTACAAGACTCTTTCCAAGTTTAGACATGTCAAATCAAGATTCTACAAATCAACACACAATAGTTTGAGTGAGAATCTTTCCATATGTGTAAGAACTCTTACACATGATGTCATATATATATATTTCTATTTTTAGATTAAGATATATATGAAAGTAAACTTTTAGAATGTATATATTGCCTAAGTAATATTGTTTTAGTAAGTTAATGAGTTACTAAAAATGTTTGATTACTAATGTCATCACATTTTTATCATTTGTAAAACTTACTAATATTACTTTAACACCTAAAGTGACACTTATTCTATTTTGCACCTAAAGTGCACTTTGACACCTAAAATACTTAAAGACTCTAAAAGTATTTTAGTCATTCTAAATGGTTAGTCAAAGGGTTTGATCATAATGCCACATAACAAACATGTACGAACCTGTGTTGTAGCATACGATGACTCGAGACGTTGAGAGGTGTTGAGTGTTTGTTGTGACAAAATAAGATTACAAGTAACTTGTACATTTTACGTTATGTATCAAGTTATATGTTTGTCATCAATCAAAACAAACGAGACTGTATAGATTAAATATCATAATATTTGCACTAACAATCTCCCCCTTTTTTATGATGACAAAATATGTAAACAAGATAGATAGTAAAATGTAAAAAGTTACTTGTGTTCGTATAACTTACTTGTATCCGCAACACCTTCTACATTTCCTTCTCCGTTTACACTCTTCTCCCCTTTTTGTCGAAACAAAAAGGGTGTGTCCTTGGAGTTAACTTCATTCCTCCCCGAAATGGCGAGCTTGCATCATCCCTAGTGAAGTTAAGTAATCCACTCCAATTTCCTATGGTTGTTGCGTCCCTTAGGTTATTAGCGGATCCATGGATCAAATTAGAGCTTAAACCTACATCAAAGTTAGTGTTGTGGAACATAAAAATGATATGAAATGCATGTTGGACTATGTTGACTTATCTCCTTCTTTTTGTCGAAACACAAAAGTGTGTCGAAGAATGAGAATAAAAATGAATGCGTGCATGCTCCCCCTTGAATGTAGCTCCCCCTTGATCAATACTCCCCGTTGCTAGGGTACCAACGTATATGATGCAAGAAATAAGAAAGCTAGAAAAACAAAGGTTAGTGCATGTTCGACTCCCCCTTGATTAATACTCCCCATTGCTAGGGTACCAACGTATATGATGCAAGGATGAAGAATCCTACAAAATAAAGGTTAGTGTAAGATAGTATAATATGCATTTCAATAAATGCTTGACGGAAGCTCCCCTTGCTTTAGGGCATCAATATGAACCTACAAACAAAATATTAGTAGACTAGAAGCTTTGTTAGTGGACACGTATGTCATATACAACCAAGTGTATATGATGGTGAACCTACAATGAAAAGATTAGTGCAATATATTTCATCTTAAAAAAAATAAGGTGTATTCTTCTAATAAGAATTACAATTAAAATAAAAATGCGAATATAATATGATAAAATCTCTCAAAGTAATGCCTAGAAGAGAAATTAAAATATTGAGAGTTAAGGTGAGTGGTGCACGTGTTGGTGTTAGAGAGAATGCGAAATTGTGAGAAATATAGAAAATTCTGCAGGTTACTGGCGGCACCAAACGACTACACGGGCGGAACCCTGGTTTTGGTTCCGCCTGGTCCGCTGGGCCAAAACTGGGAATACCCAGAAATTACACGGGCGGAACCCAAAATTTGGTTCCGCCATTTCCGCCAGACTCAATATTCTTAACAGACCAGCTTTTTGAGGATCGAAACGATTTTCTAATTCCGCAATTTTTCCTAAAACAGAAGCACAATATTAAATTTGATTGGGAAATGACAAAAAGGCAAGTAAAAACACACGTATCGATAGAGTTTGAACGAGGCCTAACGATTTTCATTATACTTTAGTAAAAGTATTGAAAATTTGACTATATCACAAGATTGATAGAAGCAGGTTTTATGCTAATCCATGGTGGTGATGATTAGTGAAAGAGTTGATGAAAGGTGGTGGTTAAAATGCATGAATTTAGAAACTCGTATGTATAGCAAATGCTATAACGAATATAAAGATTGAACATATGGACTTATGCAATCCAAAATTCACAACTTAAAGGGATAAAGGAATATGACTTACGTAATTTCAAGAGAAAAGGAAAATGTGAATGGACATTGATATAAAATGACGGCTATGGGTTATGATTTGATCGATTAGGATTGACGCTAATGAAAACGAAATACGTTTAGAAATAATGACCTATATCGAACGACAATGGATGAAAGAGTACTAACATGGTTTAGTCCTACATGACCTTTAATGACATTATCATCTACCAAAGATGATGTATCATTCCATAATGTATGCTTGAATGGATTAAAAAAGAAGTGAAGACAATAAGCACCTAGAAACAAACATTTCATAAGAATTGAATAAAGAATACTAAGAACCTATATGAGGATGAGAATGACATTATGAGATGGGAGAGTGTTGGTTAAACCGATGTGTTGAGAAAGTGTTGGGAACGACGGTTTTGATTAATATATCCTTTGCACTGACAATGACGTGCATGATATGTGTTGAGTACGAAAGGATGAGATCCTATGATGGTGTTCTAGAAAATGAAGTTGTGAAGTCCTAGTTTAAGAAAGATCCTAGACTCCATTAGTTGTTGGTTGTGGAGATGAAGAACTTTGTCAAACACATGATGTGTTTTTCACTTGATGAGATATTGGTACGAACTAGTGATGTTGGGTTAAAGGGGCTTGAAACACTTGTGGTTTTGTGAACCGATTTTAACTAAATGGTGTGTACCTATATGTTGGTATTTTAGGGTGCAAGAAACATGAGTAGATGTTCTTTAAATACATTTTGACAAAATACAAATATGTGAATGAATTTCTCTCCGCCTTAATCGGTGGACATCCAACATATTGTGTAATGCATCGTATAAAGAATGACGATAAATTGTTTGGGAGGTTGAAGGTTAATGAAAGCGATGAGCTTAGTAATGTTTTTGCCGATGTTGGTTAGCATACAAAGAACTTCATCCATGAAGTCACGTAGCTCTTCTCTATCGATGCGAGTTGATCGCATGACGAGGCATGTGGTTTTCTCAGAGGAGGTGGAAAGGATTAGAGTATTGTTATAGCTAAATAGTGATGGAAGTAATTTTTGGAGAGCGGAAGCAATAATGCGATTTGGAAAGAGGTCGATTGAAAGATACCCAAACACAAATTTCAAATCTCTAAGACTCAATCCTATTAGCTTTAAAACTATATGCAGGTGAAGGGAGTACAATTATGCAAGATGAGCATATAAAAGCTAGAACAAAGTGAGATGGCAAGTAATTAGTTCTTAATCCACTAAAACAAATTTTTTATTGAGAAAATATGTCACCAAGATAAAAATCTAAAGATATTATCTTATTCAGACAACACATTTGACTACTAGACATAAAGTTAACACATGGCTAGATAGTATCAACAAAAACAATCATATTGAGCAAGAGCATGACATAATACGAAATACTTTCCTTGTAAAATTGTTTTGTTGTTAAGCTTAGACACTTAAGCATATAACAATCAATGTGCTTAATTTGTATGATAAAACGACTTCATAATGTTTATCATACCAAAAGTACTTTGATAAATTATAAGTGCACAAGTAGTGAACAAATATTGTGACAAAGAAACAAGACGAAAAATTTATGCAACCCATGTTTAAATGATAACATTTTGGAGCATGTATTGTATAGACCATCCTAAGCATGGATCCAATGAATGACCGAAAAAGACACAAGCATTCAAATATGTAGATATCATATAAAGACATCATGTATCAAAATGACATACCATGAGTTAACAAGTAACACGTTAATCATGCAATCATATACCTAAAGAATGAAAATATCATATAAATCATGTTAATATATAGTAACACGAAACATATAAGTATCCAGACATCATAAAGAAATAACCAAGGTTTACACATGAATCAATCAAGTAGTTATCATGGTTATGTTAAGATGTCCAATCATATCAAACAGATAACATATAATAGACACATGTATGTGTAATGCAAGAGATTTTAATCTTTATGTTTGGAATCTATGGTTGAATGATCTAAAAGGGTACATCTTTAAGCATGTGTTACGCAAGTGATTTGGTCATCCAAGACCAAGGGATAAGTTTGTGTCTGATAATGGAGTATGATAAGAACGTTCTCAAGAAAGCTCTTTGGAACAGGAATCTAAGTGAAGTTACCAACTTCAATAGATCTTGTGTATGCTCTAGAAATAGGGTTTGAACTAGGTTATGAGCAAGGTTTGGTTATGATGAACACTTGAAAGGAAATAGACACATATAGTGTCTTTCAATAAGTAGAATTATTACGTGAAATAAAGCCATCATGCTTATGAAAACAAAAATGACAAGATGATGAGGAAGCTCTAGTTCATAGAACTTGCGGATGTTTATTTAAGATCATTTACCCGATGAGGTAAAATGAAATCTCTTGTAACACAACCGTTCATGTCTCAAGGAGAGAGTGATGCATATGATATACATTATCCTTTTAACAAGATGAAAGTATGAAGCCAAAGTGTTTGAATCGGATAGTGCTATCCTAAATATACTTGGTCTCAAGATTATACTAGATGATGACAAGAGGAATTAAATCGAGTTTCTTATGTATACTTCTCAAGAGTCATTGTTGCTCGGGGTACTTGAGGTTGGCTTTGAGATTGCATTTTAACATATGTATTTAAGATGTTGATTTAAGGTTTAATGAAACTTATGCAAAAGTTAAAAGTATTACCAATACTGTGATAACTTGTGAAAGTGGTACTACTTAAACCTAGTGTAACTGAATGTGAGCTTCATGCTCATTTGATGGTAAAGGTTCTAATCCTATAGGTGGTAAGGTATGGTTGAGTGTTTGGACAAATGGCTTTTTGAGCAATGCACTCAATGAATTCAAACGATGGTAAGAATGATGGATTGGTTGATCTAGGTGGTAGGTCTTCTAGTGTGTCTTAATAAAGATGTGGTGATGTAGAGGTTTGTTGTGCTATGGAAGTACAAAGTAAAACGGATAGATACTAAGCCTTGTGGTCCATAACTAGTGAGTGAAGTTCTTGAGGTTTTGGTTATGTTTGTGAAGCTTAGGGGCTGAGATATATCATAGAAGTAAATGAGATGATGGTGAACTGATGAGGCGAAAAATGATCCATTTTTAGGGGGTTATTTAAGCCCGGAATTGAATTTATTTGATCAAATATTGCCCTAAATCGTTCCTTTTGTAATTTTAGGTACTTTTGGAGTGAATTCTGGAAAAGGGAGCATTTTGGACGTTTTTGGAGCATAAAAGTGAAGAAAACGGCAAAGTCTTAATTTTCTTTGCTGGGAACAGTACCTGATGGCGTCACCAAATTCTACATGACGGCGTCAAGAGTAAAACAAGAGGTGAAGTGGATAGAATACGTGACGGTCCAGAGAGTTTTTACACTAGGGCATGACGGCGTCACCATAGGCCGTCATGGTCCCTTTACACGTGACGGCCCAGAGGAAATTTGCTCTTGACGGCGTCAGATCTGGATCTAGGCAATCCGATATTATTATGGGCGGCGAGTTGACGGCGTCAGATTTCTCTTCTTGACACCGCCACGTTGGAAAATCAATATATAGTTTTGTAGTTTTCATTCATTAGGAGAGGACAATTAGAGGGATAAATTGGAGAAACCCTAGCACGATTTTATCAGTATTTTCAAGGGTTATTACCCTTTGAAACCTTTCATGTTCAATTAAGATAAGTATCCTTTCAATTCATTCAATATGTCTATGTGTTGTTTGAATATATCTTACGCTTGTCTTGATTTTAACATGCTAGGCTAGATCTCTTGTGTGTTTGCTTAGATGTAGTGAAACCTAGATGTTGATTATGGGTTGATTGCTTGTTTATAGTTGTTACGAATGAATGATTTCGATGTTAGGCTTAAGAAAACTGGCAGACTTCCATAGGGTAACTTGCTTGAACGTCTTAAGAAGCATGAACCAATGCGTACTAGGTATTTATGGTTGTATTTAATGCATGAGCGAATTCTAATGATCCCATGTTAGGAGCTTCTTGCAGGCTCGACATAGGAGTGAAGTAGGAGCTTATAGAGTTGGGGAAGTACGTACGCCACCCCACAATTGGTATTAAGAAATATAACCCGTCATCCACGCAATTGTAACAAACTATCAACCTGTAAAAGATATCTAGGGAGTAATGAAATCTAAGTTAACACAATTTTCTCATTTATTGTTCACACCACTAGTTTAATTAGCTTTATTTACATTTTTTGTTATTTTATTTTGATTGCATCTTTAGTTATTGGGTTAGTTGATTAGCAACTAATTCCGCCCACTCTTCCAAAACCTGAGATTTTAATTGATTTTATAAAAATATAAAAAATACAAAAAGAATCATCCCTCACCTCTAGACTTAATTTTTAGGCTTTCTAATCCTAGCGACACTATTCCTGAGTTGAACGATCAATCCCCCGGTACTTGTCACTATACTATACTACAACGATCAGGTACACTGCCTGGTGGGGGTTGTAAGCTTCTCGAGATCCCTTGACAGGTAAAACCTTTTGTGAGGGTGCAATTCCCACGCATCATGAACGAACAAGTGAACTTAAGTACTCAATGATGAAGACCTATTGTCATTTGTTTTATCCCTATTGATTGAGAGAGTGTTAGGATAAGTGTTTTAACATATGTCGTTAAAATACTTGGGTGTAGATTCTTTCAGATGTGACTTTTAATGACTACAATCATAAGTCAGATTTACTTGAATATTTCGGATGAAATACTTAAGTTGTCAATCCTACTTTGTTGAGATTGGATAGTACTAAAGGATACCAAGACTTGATAATACATCTGTAACTTAAGTGTAATTTATGACTTGATGTAAATCCTTATCGTCTTGAAGGATGACACATTACTTTCATGTTAACCAAGTGAGGTAACATATATAGATACAAGATAATATCTACAGTCACAAGTTAGACTTGTGATTTTGATATTATATGTAATCTTTGTAAGTAACGAGTCCGGATTAGTTAGGAAGTTGTCAAGTCACTAAATAAGTGAAGCTAATGGATGAAGGATGAGTTAAGGATGAAAGAATGCAGTAACCGTGGGTAATGATTACAAAACATTTGTGGTTAGGGACCCACGGATGGCAAAGAACCAAATAAAGGGTTCCTTCATTTATGTAGAAGGGTTCCTTGGGTAAGTTTTGTTTAAATTGAATTTTTGGCGGGAAGTGGTTTCCTATTGGTTCTAATGAGTAAAAATGGTCCTAATATGTTAATGAATACTGAGGAAAATGTTTCTCACTAAAGTAAATGATTTGGTGTTTGAGAAAATGTGAAATTAAGAAAAATGAAAAAGTTTCTGCAGGTGACTTGGCGGAACCAAACGCATACAAGGGCGGAACCCTGATTTGGGTTCCGTCTGATCCGTTGTGCCAAAACTGGGTTTACCTAGAAAATGCACTGGCGGAACTGACACGTGGGAATCGCACCAGGTTTTACCTCTCAAGGGATCTCGAGAAGCTTACAACCCCCACCAGGCAGTGTACCTGATCGTTGTAGTATAGCATAGTGACAAGTACCGGGGGTTGATCGTTCAACTCAGGAATAGTGTCGCTAGGATTAGAAAGCTTCCTAAACTAGTGATGAGGCGAAAAATGAACCACTTTTAGGGGGTCATTTAAGCCCGGAATTGAATTTATTTGATCAAATATTGCCCTAAATCGTTCCTTTTGGGATTTTAGGTACTTTGGGAGTGAAATCTGGAAAAGGAAGCAATTCACCCAAAAGGTAGATCATGTTTCTAAACTAAAAAGTGGAAATACTTTACTTTGTTGTTTAGCTTAGTCTTAACTTCACCCAAAAGGTATTTTTGCAAAAGATAAGTGTAAGGGGAAACCCCAAATATGTTTTTAAGAAACAAACCGATCATGATTCTTCACAATATTAAGTGAACATGTATATTCGTATTTGTTAGAGTCAAATGCTTGTATCGAGTCATAATGAAGTTTTGCAGGATTTTCCAGGAAGTAGGACCAAGTTTTTCCGGAAACTTAACATAAGAATTTCTGCAGGTCACTTCTGACGGCGTCATGAGTTTACTCTTGACGGCGTCACGTGTAAAAATCTGGAAATTTTACCAGTTTTGTTTTTCTAGCGGAGTCTTAAAGTTTTTGTTGAATTATTAGTTTTATAATCTCCAGGAAATCTGCAAACTTCATTCCACAAGCATTATATCTTATTTTGTTTTATAGGATTTAGTAACTTATGTAGATTGCCTCCGATTTTATGCGAGGTTGTCTTGTCTGTTTTCTTAGGATTTACAGGTTATGTATGACAAGAAGATGATTTATTTTTCTGGAAGGGAAGCTTTGATTGTTCATTTTCTTGGAGGAAGATCTAACCTGGCCACCTTATTATCCATACCGAGCGAATCAGGGGAGTATTTGATTTCATTTGTTTTACTTATTTCACTTTTACATTCTTTATTTGAACATTAGGGACAATGTTCATCCTAAGTGTAAGGGGAGGGTAAAATGATGATACCTTACAAATACACTTTCGCTTGAGTTTGTTTGTTTGATGGTAGATGTGTAATAAAACTATGAGAAATACTTGTTAGTGTAATTTTAGCGCCAAATTTAAAATTTTTTACAACATTTAGCAGTGAAACTTTAGCCATAGCAAGCGTCTCATGGATAGGAGATTGTATGACTAGCACAAAACCGTACGATTCAGAAAAATTTTCCACCCAAATATGTGAGGTTCGCCTTTAGATTTGATAGGAAAAACATTTACTATTAGTGCTTATGAGTGTACCGGTAGCATTTAGATTCTAGAACTTGCGTTAGTGATGCATCCCGAGACTGCTAGTGAGACTACATTCGTGTAGTAGGATTTACTACATGATAAGAGGCATTAGGATCACCCTTGTGTTAAACCCGTATCATAATTACTTGACCATTTAAGTCTTATTATTTGGCTAGTTAAGTCAACTAATTTTTCCCACACCTTAGCGTTGTACTCATTTTTAGTACACGAAACCCCTAGTACACCCCTCCGAGCCTATCTTTTCGTTTCTAACTTTAAGCATTTTACTTAAAGGAAGAATTTGTTACACCCCACTTAAATGTACACCCAAATCGCCTTAGCCTTCCGTGTATGCACTCATCTTTAGTGCATTATTGTTAAACCCTAAGTTAACTATCTAATTGATTACATGGTTGCTAAGTCGAGTCTTATCCTTGTACATATTGTTTTAGGACGATTGGGACTCATGGGTAAAGTACTTATTTTATGGAGTAATGGGGAAGAACATAATATTATTACCCCCATATGTGCGTTAATCTTAAAAGTGCTCCAAGTGTTTTGATTATCTTAATTCAAGTCAATAGATTAGTTTATTGTAAAGTATGTAAAAATTCAAGTGTAAGGGGAATTTCCATTCCCTATGATGTTTTATTTTGGATGGTAGGGTAAGAGTGTATGCAAAAAAAAAAAAAAAAAAAAAAAAAAAAAAAAAAAGAAATCGAAAAAGAAAAGAGAAAAAACATACGGACTACCATCCCGTTTCATTCTATGTTCATTTTATGTTTTTGTTATTTTTCATTTATTAGCTTAAGTCGAGTCTAGTCTTGGCTTAGCAACGCCATATTGTACATGTAATTAACCAAGATTGTTAACTCTCCACCAGTAAAGACTGCCTATATCCAACAAAACCGTGTATTTCATATCCCTACACCTAACGTTACAACCTTTTAAAAGACCTCTTTGATAGTTTATCATAGGTGCTTACGCCATGTGGTGGAGGTTTGATCTTTTCCCAAGCCTATGGTAATCTATTTTGCTATGACAGGTAGTGAGAGATATCTTCCGTTTCCGTATTGTAATTTATACTTTATTACACCCGAGAGATGTGAGTATCTAAACACTATTTGTGAGGTGCTAGTATATGACCTCCGTGCTTGTCTATTGGTCTTTAGTAGAACGATTATTTGTTGTAATTACTTTTATATTAGTGTTAAATGACCCCTAACTTGTATTTTGAGTAGAATAAAAGCGCATTTGCTTGAGGACAAGCAAATCTCAAGTGTAAGGGTATATGATGAGGCGAAAAATGAACCACTTTTAGGGGGTCATTTAAGCCCGGAATTGAATTTATTTGATCAAATATTGCCCTAAATCGTTCCTTTTGTGATTCTAGATACTTTGGGAGTGAAATCTGGAAAAGGAAGCAATTCGGACGTTTTTAGAGCATAAAAGTGAAGAAAACGCCAAAGACTTAATTTTCCATGCTGGAAACAGTGTATGACGGCGTCAAGAAGACTTTCCTGACGGCGTCAAGAGTAAAAACCATGACGACCCAGCACAAACATGAAGGCGTCACAAGAAGAGCGTCAAGAGTTAAATGTGTGACGGCCTGCAAAAGTGGACTACAAGACGGCGTCAGATGCAGATCAAGGCAGTCCGAGGATTTATTGGGCGGCGAGATGACAGCGTCAGCCATTTGTTCTTGACGCCGTCACCTCCTAATATCTATATATAGTTTTCTAATTTTCATTCATAAAGAGGAACTTGTGTGGAGAAACCCTAGGGCCGAACCTTGTACGAATTTTACAGTTTTTCAAGGGTTTTCAACCCTTGAATCCTTACATGTGCTATTGAGATAAGTCTTCTCTTAATTCAATCAATATGTCTATGTGTTGGTTGACTATATCTTGTGCTTGTCTTGATTTCAACATGCCAGGCTAAATTTATCTTGTGTTTGCTTAGATCTAATGAAACCTAGATGTTGATTATGTGTTGATTACTTGTTTATGGTTGTATTGGATGAATGATTTCAAAGTTAGGCTTAAGAAAACTGGCAGATCTCCATTGTGTAACATGCTTGAACGTCTTAGGAAACATGAACCGATGTGTACTAGGTTTTATTGGTTGTATTTAATGCATGACTAAATTCTAATGATCCCATGTTAGGAGCTTCTTGCAGGCTCGGCATAGGAGTGAAGTAGGCACTCATAGGATTGGGGAAGTAAGTACGCCACCTCATGAATGGTATTAAGGAATACAACCCGTCATCCACGCAACTATAACAAGTAATTAACGTGTAAAAGATATCTAAGGAGTAGTGAAATCTAAGTAAACACATTTCTCCCACATATTGCTCACAACTTTAGTTTAATATAGTTTTATTTTCATTTTAGTATTTTATTTTGATTGCATCTTTAGTATTGGGTTAGTTGACTAGCAACTAATTCCGCCCCAAATCCTTCAAACCCGAGATTTTTACTTGCTTTCCTAAAAATATAAAAATACAAAAAGAATCATCCCTCATCTCTAGATCTAGTATTTAGGTTTTCTAATCCTAGCGATACTATTCCTAGCTGAACGATCAATCCCCTGGTACTTGTCATTATACTATACTACATCGATCAGGTACACTGCCTGGTGGGGGTTGTAAGCTTCTCGAGATCCCTCGAGAGGTAGCATCAACTAGGTCTAGAGGTGAGGGATGATTCTTTTTGTATTTTTATATTTTATAAAAGCAATTAAAATCTCGGGTTTTGAAGGAGTGGGCGAAATTAGTTGCTAGCCAACTAACCCAATTAATTAAGATGCAATCAAAATAGAATAACAGAAATGAAAATTAAGCTAATTATACTAATGTGGTGTAAACAATGATGGGGAAAGTTGTGTTTACTTAGGTTTCATTACTCCCTAGATATCTTTTACAGGTTGATAGCTTGTTACAATTGCATGGATGACGGGTCATATTCCTTAATACTAGTCGTAGAGCCGTGTACAATATTCCCTAACTCTATAGGATCCTACTTCACTCCTATGTCGAGCCGTTAGAAGCTTCTAACATGGGATCATTAGAATTCTCCTACGCATTAAATACAACCAAATATAGTAGTACACCTCCGATCATGTTTCTTAAGACGTTCAAGCAAGTTACCAATGGAAGTCTGCTAGTTTTCTTAAGCCTAACATCGAATAAAATCATCCGTAACAACTATAAACAAACAATCAACATCTAGGTTTCACTACATCTAAGCAAACACAAAAGAAATCTAGCCTAGCATGTTAAATTGAAGACAAGTGTAAGATATATTCAAACAACAAATAGACATATTGAATTAATTGAAAGAGTACTTATCTCAAATTGAACATGAA
Source organism: Artemisia argyi (assembly GCA_030686995.1). NCBI lineage: Eukaryota > Viridiplantae > Streptophyta > Magnoliopsida > Asterales > Asteraceae > Artemisia > Artemisia argyi. The sequence goes on along the minus strand of CM060698.1, from coordinate 98,619,101 downwards.
AGATTCAAAGGGTTGAAACCCTTGAAAAAGCTGTAAAAATCGGCCTAGGGTTTTTTCCCTCAAAGTTGCACACTAATGAATGAAATTTGGAAAACTATATATAGATTATACAGGGTGACGGCGTCATGTGTAAAGATGTGACACCGTCAACTCGCCGCCATAATAGAAATCGTATTGCCTAGATCTGATTTTGACGCCGTCATGTGTAAATTTCTTATGGGCCGTCACTAATACTTGGACCATGACGGCCTTGGGTGACGCCGTCATCTCCTATGCACAAAAACTCTCTGGATCGTCACGTGTATCTTCCACATCCACCTCTTTTGTAAATCTTGACGCCGTCATTAAGGAACTTGTGACGCCGTCAGGTACTGTTCCCAACAAGGAAAATTAAGACTTTGCCGTTTTCTTCACTTTTATGCTCCAAAAACGTCTAAAATGCTCCCTTTTCTAGATTTCTCTCCAAAAGTACCTAAAATGACAAAAGGAACAATTTAGGGCAATAATTGATCGAATAATCTCGAATTCGGGCTTAAATGACCCCTTAAAAGTGGTTCACTTTTCGCTTCATCAAATACCCTTACACTTGAGATTTGCTTGTCCTCAAGCAAATGCGCTTTTATTCTAATCAAAATACAAGTTAGGAGTCATTTAACAATAATATAAAAGTAATTACAACAAATAATCGTTCCACTAAAGACCAAAGACAAGCACGGAGGTCATACACTAGCACCTCACAAATAGTGTTTAGATACTCACATCTCTCGGGTGTAATAAAGTATATATCACAATATGGAAATGGAAAACATCTCTCACTGCCTGTCATAGCAAAATAGATTACCATAGGCTTGGGAAAGGATCAAACCTCCACCACTTGGCGTAAGCACCTAGGATAAACTATCAAAGAGGTCTTTCAAAAGGGTTTTAACGTTAGGTGTAGGGATATGGAATACACGGTTTTGTTGGATAAAGGCAATATTTACTGGTGGCGAGTTAATAATCTTGGTTAATTACATGTACAATATGGCGTTGCTAAGCCAAGACTAGACTCGATTTAAGCTAACGAATCAAAAACAACGAAAACATAAAACAAACATAAAATGAAACGGGATGGTAGTCCGTATGTTTTTTTTCTTTTCTTTTTTTTTTTTTTTTTTTTTTTTTTTTTTTTTTTTTTTTTTTTTCATACACTCTTACCCTACCATCCAAAATAATATATCAGAGGGAATGTACATTCCCCTTACACTTGAATTTTTACATACTTTTTACCCAAATTTTTTTTACATACTTTACAATAAACTAATCTAATGACTCGAATCAAGATAATTAAAACACTTGGTGTACTTTTAAGATTAACGCATATATGAGGGTAATATATGATGTTGTTCCCCATTACTCCATAACACAAGTACTTTACCCATGAGTCCCAATCGTCCCTAAACAATATGTATAAGATATGACTTGACTTAGCAATAATGTAATCAATTAGATAATTAACTAAGGGTTTAAACAAATAACAATAATGCACTAAAGATGAGTGCATACAAGGAAGGCTAAGACGATTTGGTTGCACATTTGGGTGGGTTGTAACAAATTCTTCCTTTAAGTAAAATGCTTAAAGTTAGAAACGAAAAGATAGGCTCGGAGGGGTGTACTAGGGGTTTCGTGTACTAAAAATGAGTACAACGCTAAGGTGTGGGAAAAATTAATTGACTTTACTAGCCAAGTAATATGACTTAAATGGTCAAGTAATTATGATATGGGTTTAACACAAGGGTGATCCTAATGCCTCTTATCATGTAGTAAATCCTACTACACGAATGTAGTCTCACTAGCGGTCTCGGGATGCATCACTAACGCAAGTTCTAGAATCTAAATGCTACCGGTACACTCATAAGCACTAATAATGAATGCTTTTCCTATCAAATCTAAAGGCGAACCTCACATATTTGGGTGGAAAATTCTTCTGAATGGTACGGTTTTGTGCTAGTCATACAACTCCTATCCATGAGACGTTTGCTAAGGCTAAAGTTTCACTCCTAAATGTTGTAAAAAAATTTTAAATTTGGCGCTAAAATTACACTAACAAGTATTTCTCTTAGTTTTATTACACACCTACCATCAAACAAACAAACTCAAGTGCAATAGTATCCTATAAGGTATCATCATTTACCCTCCCCTTACACTTAGGATGAACATTGTTCCCAATGTTCAATTAAAGAATGTAAAAGTAAAATAGGTAAAAGAATGAAAGCAAATACTCCCCTGATTCGTTCGGTGTGGATAGTGTGTCAACAAGGTTAGATCTTCCTCCAAGAAAATGAACATTCAAAGCTTCCCTTCCAGAAATATAAATCATCTTCTTGTCATATATAACCTGTTAAACCTGAGAAAACAAACAAGGCAACCTCGCGTAAAATCAGCGGCAATCTATATATGCTAACAAGTCCTAGAAAGCAAATTAAGATATAATGCTTGTGGAATGAATGTTTGCAGATTTCTTGGAGTTTATAAAACTAAAGAATAAACAAAAACTTTTAAGACTCTGTTAGAAAAACAAAACTCGCAAAATTTCCAGAATTTATACATGACGTCGTCAGGAGTTAACTCCTGACGCCATCAGAAGTGACCTGCAGAAATCTTTACGTTAAGTTTCCAGAAAATTTCTGGAAAAACTTATGCCTTACTTCCTGGAAAATCCTGCAAAACATCATTATGACTCGATACAAGCATTTGACTCAAACAATTACTAATGCACATGTTCATTTAACATTGTTGTGGATCATGCTCAATTTCGTTCTTATAAACAAATTTGGATCTCCCTTACACTTATCTTTTGCAAAATACCTTTATATGCAATTAAGACGAAGTTAAAAACAAAATAAAGCATTTTCACAATTTACTTTGAAACCTGAGCCACAAACAACAAAAATAAAACATGCATACGGAAATAAATAACATCAAACAAATAAAAACACACAAAACATGGGTTGCCTCCTAAGAAGCGCTTGTTTTTGTTCGAGTCACGAGCCTGACTCCACCCTTATTTAACAGAAATAAAGGAGGTTTTCCCTATACTTAGGATTAAGTGCGGGTGATAGTAGCGATTGATGAGGCGAAAAATGATCCGTTTTTAGGGGGTCATTTAAGCCCGAATCCGAATTTATTTGATCAAATATTGCCCTAAATCGTTCCTTTTGTGATTTTAGGTGTTTGGAGAGTGAATTCTGGAAAAGAGGCTATTTTGGACGTTTTTGGAGCATAAAGTGAAGAAAACGACAAAGTACCAAAAATCCAAGCTGGAAATACAAGGTGACGGCGTCAAGGGTTTGCTCTTGACGGCGTCAGACATGAAGAATAATTTACCGTAGCTGGTGACGGCGTCAGATGGAGTTATGACGGCGTCAAAGTGGCCAAGATTAATTTACCGAAGGTGGTGACGGCGTCACATAGGCCGTCATGATTGGATCTAGGGCGTCCGAGGAAGTGTACGGCGGCGAGTTGACGGCGTCAGATTTTACTCTTGACGCCGTCAGGACGATTTTCCTATATATAGTTTTCTAGTTTTTTTATTAAAAGAGGAGAAGTTTTGGTGAAACCCTAAAGACGATTTTGGTGCCTCTTTTACAGGTTTTTCAAGGGTTCCAAACCCTTGAGACCTTGCATTGTAATTGAGATAAGTATACTCTTAATTCAATCAATATGTCTATGTGTTGGTTGTTTATCTTTTGTTCTTATCTTAATTCTACTATGCTAGGCTAGATCTCTCTTGTGTTTGCTTAGATCTAATGAAACCTAGGTGTTGATTATGTGTTGATTACTTGTCTATTCTTGTTTTGAATGAATGATTTTATATGTTAGGCTTAAGAAAACTGGCAGATCTCCAAATGGTAACATGCTTGAATGTCTTAAGAAACATGAACCGAGGCGTACTAGGTCTTTATTGGTTGTATTTAATGCATGAGCCACTGTTTACAATCCCTATAGTTGTGCTGGGTCATGGTGTAGGAGGAGATAAGAGCTCATAGAGTTGGGGAGTTATGTATGCCACTCCACGAATGGTATTAAGGAATACAACCCGTCATTCATACAAGTGTGACAAGTAATTAACATATAAAAGATATCTAGGGAGTAATGAAGTCTAAGTAAACACAATTTCTCCAATTACTGCTCACAACCTTAGTTTAATATTAGTTTAATTTTATTTTCATTAGTTTAATTAGTTACAAAGTAGTTTTTGGGTTAGTTGATTAGCAACTAATTCCGCCCACTCTTTCAAAACCCGAGATTTTAATTGCTTTCATAAAATATAAAAACACAAAAATAATCATCTTTCATCTCTAGAACTTTTAATTAGGTTTTCTAATCCTAGCGACACTATTCCTAAGCTGAACAATCAATCCCCCGGTACTTGTCACTATACTATACTACAACGATCAGGTACACTGCCTGGTGGGGGTTGTAAGCCTCGCGAGATCCCTCGAGAGGTAAAGCAAGGTGCGATTCCCACGCATCAAGTTTTTGGCGCCGCAGCCTGGGGAATAGTTATTGTCTAGGTTAGGATTTCTTTTTATTAGGTCTACTTGCTAGATTCCTTTCTAGTAAGATTTTATTTTTATTTTTAGGTCTTCTTTAGTCTATCTTTTTCTTTGTGTGTTTGTTCGTAATTTCCATTGACTATTCCGTTCACCATTATGGAGTACGCGAATCCACCATACCACCAACCAAAAAGGCCATTCTACCCTGTTGACATCTCGAATTTCAAACAATATCGAGATGAACCCATATATGATGCATGGACTCGTTTTAAAATTTTACTTCGAAAATTCCCTCATCATAGTTTCTCTTTATCATCCCTAACCGAAACCTTTTACTATCGTGTCAGCCAATGTGACCAAATGCGCATCGATGATTTTGCCAATGGGGGCCCTAGGGAATTAAATGATGAAGAAGCGTGGGATACCATAGAAAACTGTGCCCAATATTATTATAGAGTAGACAACCCAACAAACAACATCACAAATCAATCAAAAACAATTTTGAAGGAGCAAACAGGAAGTTTGTCTGGGGATGAATATACTCATGTTGAGATACCTAGTTGGATGGCACCTAATATCATAGTACAAAACAAACATATAGGTAATCTAGGTACAATGGAGGATGAGGTGGATAATCCAAGCCCACAAAGTACCCCACAAGTCCTACCATCATTTGAGGCACATACACCGCCCGTGACTTACCCGGAGGAAGTAGAAGAGACTATAGGAACCCCAATTGAGGTAGAACCCTTGGACCAAGCACCACTAGAGGATATAGGTTTGAACACTTGTAGTGATAACCTTACTCCTAGTTCTAGGGAAGTTCCTAGTTTTGATGAACCGGAGCCTCAACCAAAACCATTACCTAATCTTCCATCCTTGGATGAAGATTTAGGAATTGAAATAGGTCCCGATTCACCCATCAAACCATGTAGTCCGGGTAGTTTTACGTTGAAGGTAGTAGACCCCATGCCTTGTAGAGAAGAAGCCAACATAGGAGTGGACCATGACCTTACATACTTACATCACCCATTCATGATTGATCGTAAGAAACATTATGGGTTTAAACCGGGTTTGTTAGGTCAAGATGGATCCCCAACTAGTAATCTCTTGAAATTGATTGAAAATGATCCCTTTCTAGGAGAAAATCTTAATTCACCTATTAACCCGATTGAATTAGGTAAGGTTATGATGATAGAAGCACAGCCCTTTGAGCATATAATTCATCCACCACTCTTTCCTCACGTGGCATACTTCCACCAAGATGGTGTGTATCGCTACTTTCACCCGCACTTAATCCTAAGTGTAGGGAAAACCTCACCTTTATCCGTGAAATAAGGGTAGAGTCAGGCTCGTGACTCGAACAAAAACAAGCGCTTATTGGGAGGCAACCCAAGCTTTATTTATTTATTTGTTTGTTTGTTTATGTGTTTGTTATTTGCTTCCGTATGCATGTTTAATTTTTATTGTTGGTTGATCATGTTTCGCAACTAAATTGTGGAAATACTTTATTATGTTGTTTGGCCTAGTCTTAACTTCAACCTAAAGGTATTTTTGCAAAAGATAAGTGTAAGGGGAAACCCCAAATATGTTTTTAAGAAACAAACCGATCATGATTCTCCACAATATTAAATGAACATGTATATTAGTATTTGTTAGAGTCAAATGCTTGTATTGAGTCATAATGAAGTTTTGCAGGATTTTCCAGGAAGTAGGACAAAGCTTTTCCAGAAATTTTCCGGAAACTTAACATAAGGATTTCTGCAGGCCCATTCTGACGGCGTCAGGGCATTGCTCTTGACGGCGTCAGGAGTCAAAAATCTGGAAATTTTACCAGTTTTGTTTTTCTAACGGAGTCTTATGGTTTTTGTGAATTATTAAGTTTTATAATCTCCAGGAAATCCGCAAACTTCATTCCACAAGCATTATATCTTATTTTGTTTTCTAGGATTTAGTAACTTATATAGGATGCCGCCGATTTTACGCGAGGTTGCCTTGTCTACTTTTGTCAGGATTTACAGGTTATTTGTGACAAGAAGATGATTTATATTCTGGAAGGGAAGCTTTGATTGTTCGTTTTCTTGGAAGAAGATTTAACCTGGCCAACCTAAAATCCATACCGAGCGAATCAGGGGAGTATTTGATTTCATTCTCTTTACTTTTTAACTTTTACATTCTTTACTTGAACATTGGGGACAATGTTCATCTTAAGTGTAAGGGGAGAGTAAAAAGATGATACCTTACATATGCACTTTCGCTTGAGTTTGTTTTGTTTGATAGTAGATGTGTAATAAAACTATGAGAAATACTTGTTAGTGTAATTTTAGCGCCAAATTTAAAATTTTTTACAACATTTAGGAGTGAAACTTTAGCCATAGCAAGCGTCTCATGGATAGGAGATTGTATGACTAGCACATAACCGTATATTCAGAAAAATTTTCCACCCAAAAATGTGAGGTTCGCCTTTAGATTTGATAGGAAAAGCATTCATTATTAGTGCTTATGAGTGTACCGGTAGCATTTAGATTCTAGAACTTGCGTTAGTGATGCATCCCGAGACCGCTAGTGAGACTACATTCGTGTAGTAGGATTTACTACATGATAAGAGGCATTAGGATCACCCTTGTGTTAAACCCGTATTATAATTACTTGACCATTTAAGTCATATTACTTGGCTAGTTAAGTCAACTAATTTTTCCCACACCCTTAGCGTTGTACTCATTTTTAGTACACGATACCCCTAGTACACCCCTCCGAGCCTATCTTTTCGTTTCTAACTTTAAGCATTTTACTTAAAGGAAGAATTTGTTACACCCCACTTAAATGTACAACCAAATCGCCTTAGCCTTCCGTGTACGCGCTCATTTTTAGTGCATTATTGTTATTTGTTAAACCCTAAGTTAACTTTCTAATTGATTACATGGTTGCTAAGTCGAGTCATATCCTTGTACATATTGTTTTGGGACGATTGGGACTCATGGGTAAGTACTTATTTTATGGAGTAATGGGGAAGAACATAATATTATTACCCCCATATGTACGTTAATCTTAAAAGTGCTCCAAGTGTTTTGATTTTCTTAATTCGAGTCATTAGAATAGTTAAATGTAAAGTATGTAAAGATTCAAGTGTAAGGGGAATTCTCATCCCCTATGATGTATTATTTTGGATGGTAGGGTAAGAGTGTATGCAAAAAAAAAAAAAAAAAAAAAAAAAAAAATAGAGAAAAGAAGAAGAGAAAAAACATACGGACTACCATCCCGTTTTTATTCTATGTTTATTTTATGTTTTTGTTATTTTTCATTTATTAGCTTAAGTCGAGTCTAGTCTTGGCTTAGCAACGCCATATTGTACATGTAATTTACTAAGATTGTTAACTCGCCACCAGTAAAATTCCCTTTATCCAACAAAACCGTGTAATTCATATCCCTACACCTAACGTTATAACCCTTTAAAAAGACCTCTTTGATAGTTTATCCTAGGTGCTTACGCCATGTGGTGGAGGTTTGATCCTTTCCCAAGCCTATGGTAATCTATTTTGCTATGACAGGTAGTGAGAGATATCTTCCATTTCCATAATGTTATATTACTTTATTACACCCGAGAGATGTGAGTATCTAAACACTATTTGTGAGGTGCTTGTGTATGACCTCCGTGCTTGTCTATTGGTCTTTAGTGGAACGATTATTTGTTGTAATTACTTTTATATTAGTGTTAAATGACCCCTAACTTGTCTTTTGAGTAGAATAAAAGCTCATTTGCTTGAGGACAACCAAATCTCAAGTGTAAGGGTATATGATGAGGCAAAAAATGATCCATTTTTAGGGGGTCATTTAAGCCCGAATCCGAATTTATTTGATCAAATATTGCCCTAAATCGTTCCTTTTGTGATTTTAGGTGTTTGGAGAGTGAATTCTGGAAAAGAGGCTATTTTGGACGTTTTTGGAGCATAAAGTGAAGAAAACGACAAAGTACCAAAAATCCAAGCTGGAAATACAAGGTGACGGCGTCAAGGGTTTGCTCTTGACGGCGTCAGACATGAAGAATAATTTACCGTAGCTGGTGACGGCGTCAGATGGAGTTATGACGGCGTCAAAGTGGCCAAGATTAATTTACCGAAGGTGGTGACGGCGTCACATAGGCCGTCACGATTGGATCTAGGGCGTCCGAGGAAGTGTACGGCGGCGAGTTGACGGCGTCAGATTTTACTCTTGACGCCGTCAGGACGATTTTCCTATATATAGTTTTCTAGTTTTTTCATTAAAAGAGGAGAAGTTTTGGTGAAACCCTAAAGACGATTTTGGTGCCTCTTTTACAGGTTTTTCAAGGGTTCCAAACCCTTGAGACCTTGCATTGTAATTGAGATAAGTATACTCTTAATTCAATCAATATGTCTATGTGTTGGTTGTTTATCTTTTGTTCTTATCTTAATTCTACTATGCTAGGCTAGATCTTTCTTGTGTTTGCTTAGATCTAATGAAACCTAGGTGTTGATTATGTGTTGATTACTTGTCTATTCTTGTTTTGAATGAATGATTTTATATGTTAGGCTTAAGAAAACTGGCAGATCTCCAAATGGTAACATGCTTGAACGTCTTAAGAAACATGAACCGAGGCGTACTAGGTCTTTATTGGTTGTATTTAATGCATGAGCCACTGTTTACAATCCCTATAGTTGTGCTGGGTCATGGTGTAGGAGGAGATAAGAGCTCATAGAGTTGGGGAGTTATGTATGCCACTCCACGAATGGTATTAAGGAATACAACCCGTCATTCATACAAGTGTAACAAGTAATTAACATATAAAAGATATCTAGGGAGTAATGAAGTCTAAGTAAACACAATTTCTCCAATTACTGCTCACAACCTTAGTTTAATATTAGTTTAATTTTATTTTCATTAGTTTAATTAGTTACAAAGTAGTTTTTGGGTTAGTTGATTAGCAACTAATTCCGCCCACTCTTTCAAAACCCGAGATTTTAATTGCTTTCATAAAATATAAAAACACAAAAATAATCATCTTTCATCTCTAGAACTTTTAATTAGGTTTTCTAATCCTAGCGACACTATTCCTAAGCTGAACGATCAATCCCCCGGTACTTGTCACTATACTATACTACAACGATCAGGTACACTGCCTGGTGGGGGTTGTAAGCCTCGCGAGATCCCTCAAGAGGTAAAGCAAGGTGCGATTCCCACGCATCAGCGATACACACCTTTTTGGTGGAAGTATGCCTCGTGAGGAAAGAGTGGTGGATGAATTATATGCTCAAAGATGCGTGCTCCTAATATCATAACCTTACCTAATTCAATTGGGCTAATGGGTGGATTAAGATTTTCTCCTAAAAATGGATCATTTTCTATCAACTTCGAGAGACTCCTAGTTGGGGATCCATCTTGACCTAATAAACCCGGTTTAAACCCATAATATTTCTTGTGATTGATGAGTGTGTAAATACTCATCATTTTTGTCTTATATGAACTGCCAAAACATCCAAAAACACCCAACAATGCATCAAAATACTGAAATTATCTCAAAATTGTGTTTTATATATTTCTGATGCAAAATGTTTAAAAACAAATGAAAAACGAACAAAGTTTGCATAATTGGCAGTTTAAGTCCCTCAAGTTTCAAAAATTGACAAAACTAGTCCCTGAAGGTTTAAAATGAAAGAAAAGTCAACTTTGGTCTTTGGGAAATCAAATTTGTTCAATATTAATCCCTGGATGAAAGTTTTAACAAACTGGCAATTTTTACCCCTCAAAATCCAAAATTGGCATAAAAGGTCCCTGAACTTTCAAAACTGGACAAAATCAGTCCCTGGTGAAACATTTTTGAAAGAAAGTCAATATTGGTCCTTGGGAAATCACAATTTATCACAAACGGTCCTAGGAGTAAAGTTTTCACAAAATGGCATAAACGGCCCCTCAACTTTGAAATTTGGCAAAACAAGTCCCCGGGATTTCCAAAAAGTGGAAAATTACATTTATAGTCCTTGTATTATTCACGTTTGGCAACAATGGTCTTTTGAAATAACTTTGGAAATGTGGCAAATTCAGTCCCCAAAAATTCAGCTTTTGGCAATTATAGTCCTTGTGAAATATTGCCAAACCAAACGGACCATGTTATTTTCCCCAAATAAAACCCAAATAACAACACAACCCCACCCAATCCTTTGGCCCTTTTACCTCACCAGCCCACCATCTCACCTAAAGCCCAATCACCACTAAATATAACCCTTCACCCCGTTTTAATAAAAACCCGTTTTATTCCCCAGTCAACCCTCCTTCTTTGACCAACCTCCACATCACCTCCACCCCCACTATCTGCTACCAGCCAAGCCCTCCCCATCATCACCCCTACACCTGTTTCACCTCTGAAACACTCAAACCCTCCCCCTCCTACTCCAAACCAAACACAAACCTCCAAAGATATCTCCCTGGCCCCAATTAGCTGAAGAAAAATCCAAATACCACTTTGGCGCCAAAACCGTTTTAAAGGTCAAGATCCAACTCTCATCATCCAATGGCTATAATTTCAGTTGGGAAAGAGACAAGAGCAATCAGAAACCCTAAAGGAGCCTATAAAAAGAAAGAGAAGGAAGCAGATGGCTAGTTAGTAGATTTTAGTTTAATTTAGTATAGTCGAAGTTATTGTAATCTTGTATTTCATTTAAAACTTCAGTTTGTAATTTGCTCCCTTTTGATTAATCTAAGTTTTCAATTCAGAAATATTAAGCCTCAGTACAATTTCAGCTTCATTAAAAATAAATAAGGAAAATATAAGAAAATAAATAAATAAATAAATAATAAAAGCAAGAAGAATCACAGAAGAAGATGGATAGCTGTGGTTTAGAACTCCATGGGGAGTGTAGGATTGTGTTGTGAAAGTGTTTTGTTACATTTGTTCTGAGCTCAAGTGTTCTTTGTAAGTCATTTTTCAAGTTTTGAACAGTTACTCTAGCAATTTCATATTTAGTACTTATTTCCTGTTTTCATTAGTTCATTATCTCATTTGTAGGCAAATTATGCTAATTTGTTAGTTCAGTATTGACTAGTCTCAGTTTCACAGTATAACTGCCATTAATTGCTTATCTCTACTTATGATGTTTAGCCTATTAAAACTGCTTATGTGGGACTAAGTTAGGCATCTTATATGTTTATAGACTAAATGTATGCTAATTGTTCAAAAGCCTTGGTCTAATTCACATATTTTCTGTGAAAATCACAAAATCAGATTCTATAAGGGAGTGTTTGGTTCAGGGATGCTTGCTATGTTCTAGTATGCCATTGCTGTTGTTTCTTGTTGCATCATGTCATATTAAGCTAAGTTAGGTTAGTTAAGTAGTAAAATCTAGTCTTCATTAGTAAAAAGTCAAAATTGGCTGTTGATCTTTGTATCTGAAGCTAAGTTGTGTACTGTGTTAGCAATTTTTGTGGATTTGTTAGAATTTAGATCCATTCTGGTTAATCTAGTCTTTTCACATCTCAATACATTATTTAGGATCAGATTTGATCTTTGGAAGTTCACATAAGTCAAATCATTGCAAATCTCAAAAAAGTCAAAACATACACTTGGGCAGTTTTTGCAAAAGTTGTGAGAATTTTCATGAAGTCTGTGATTAGTTTTAGACTTGGAGCTTTTTGATTCTTAAAATCTAGAAGCTCAGTTTTCTTATGCACATTTTAGATTATTTTTATTATTTTTTTATTGCTTAATCATGTGCTTCAATTGGCCTGTTTTTCAAGAGATTGCCCTGCTCAGGGGGATGTGGTCTTAAGCTGTTTTTATAAGCTTCTCACAAGCTCACCTGTGGGTCCCACAGTGTGAGCTTGGGTTTTTTGGAAAGCCAATAAGGCCAAATTTAAGTTTCTTAGCTTATTTTCAATTTTATAGCTTATTTAGGAGGGCTGCTAGTCCCTTTCATTCTGTCCAATTTCAAACTTGAAACTGAATACTCAGTTTTGTGCAAAGTCCCAAGTCTTCCCAGTTGCTCAATATTAAGCCTTAAGCTCAGCTTATTAGCTTATTTTGAGGTTGACCAAGCCATCTTTGAAAGTCAACTCTGACTTTGGCCCTTGGTTCACCCCTGTGGGTCCCACAAGGGGCTGAGTTTAGACCATTTGTCCTGTTTGGCCTGTTTGGATAGGTGGTAATTGGATGTGCTTATTGTCTTCCAGCTTATTGCAAGTGGCTTATTCATGTAACTTTAGTTTAATTTGGTTGCCATGATTGTGTTTTAGCTTTTTGCTTCCCTATTGTTCAGGTTCTAGCTTATTTATCAGCTTTGCAAGGCCTCAAATTCCTTTTTAGCCAAATAGCTTAACTGTTGTGGATGAAAAGCTCCACAGAGCTTATTTGTAGTTTTCAAAAAGTTTTCTTTTAAAAAAGTTAGTTATGATCAGTTGTTAGATGTTTTTGTGAAGTTAAAATTAAAAAGAAAAATAAAAAAAGAAATGTGCCACAAGTTAGATTCGAACCTGTGTCACCTTGGTTTGACTAGTCAAACTCAGACCAAGGCCATGCACCATCTGGGCTATTGGTTTGTTAGTGTATTAGTTTCCCTTAGTTATTTTTATACAAGTCCAAGTTCATTTTAGCTTAATTAATCATTTAGCATAATTTTTCAGCTTATTTATAAGCATTTCCAACTTTTTATATTTTTCTTAGCTTATTAATAGTATAAAGTATTTTTAGAAAAAGTTTTATAATTATTACTCTTTATTTAGTATTTTTAATAAATCAAAATAGTTTAATTAGTTAATAAATAGTATTTAGTTAATAATAAATAATTAAAAAGTCAAAAAAATATTTTTCTTTTTTCTAAAATTTTCTTTTATCGTTAGAATCGTAAAAATATAATTTTCATGTTCGTTGGGTTAGCGTAGCTCAGATTTCACGTTTTATTTTGCGCACTCGCGTTTTAGTTTAAATAACTTTTACGTTTTTTTTTAAATTTAGGTTACGTTCGTAAAAGTAGTTTGTAAAATTAAGAAAAACCAAAAACATAAATAAAGTGATAGCTTCTATTTAAGCCGTTTGGCTTATTTTTCTGCTTATTTATAAGCAAATTCTGATTTTAAATTTTTAGATTACGTTTTAGGTTAATTAGGTTTCACGTTATTGTTAATTTAGTGTGTTTAAATCGTTCTCATTCGTTTTTCTTTAGCGTAATCATTCAAAACCCTTATAAACCCCTTTTCCGTCCAATTTCACCCGATCACAAACCCGTTTTAATACCATCCACACCACGTCGGGACATAACGACCCGGGGAAACACTATATTCCGCGAAGCATTGACTCTAGGCAGTTTGACCTTGTTGACCATTCCCTGGTCAATTAGGTTGACCGTTTGGAGCCATTCAAATTTTGGCGCCGCTGCCGGGGAGGTGTGCGCGCTATTCTAAACGGTTTTGCGTATTAGTGAATTGGGATATACACTCATTGTATATTTACCCACCCTTGTTCATATTATCTTCTTATTTTCATATAAAAACAAAACAGTTCACGAAAACATTTTAAACTCAGTTTTCAACGAACACAAAATCACAAAAAGATTTTGTTTCTTATAAAATGTTTATCAAAAATACCAAAAATATTCACCTTTACACTCTCACATTTTTGATTCTTCATCCCTTTACCCTCTATCCTTTTGATTCTCACTTCTTCCACTTGTCCCGTAATTGATTCTAATGGCATCTCTCGATGACGATTTCTTTGAACAAAGGGCCTTTAAAAGCAAAGTTGAAAAACTTATGGCCTTGTCAAAAATGTCGAGATGTCGTGTTGATTATGATGGACCTTCGATTCCTATTCCCTCTCCAGTGAGGGAAAGAGATCATGAAACCGAGGTGACAAAGGGCCCTGTACTTTCCTCTAATCATGAAAGTGCTAAATACGTCCAACCTACGGTTGTCCAAAAACCTAAGCTCACAATTGCTCCTAAATCGTCAAGAATTGATCCTAACCTTTCACGGTTTACGGTTAAAAGTTTGTCAAGTAAACGTACTGAGCTTAGGGCAGTGACTGAAAAGAACGACTTGCCCAATCTTCACGTTCATCATGAACCAAAACCCGAGACCATAACCGAAGTGGTGGAAATTGCTAGCTCTAAGAGCACACCATTTGTCCCACCTCCGGATTTTATTCCTTGTGTTGGTTGTGGTGAGCCGCTTTTTGGTTTACCATGTCGTTGGTGTACATGTGTACAATGTGGTAATGATATTCAAAATGGGAGTTGTTTGTTTTGTGGGTCGAGTAGTTCATTTGCTTATGATCCTTATCAAAACTGATTCAACAACTCCTCAAATTTCTCCAACTACCCATCACATTCATACGAGCAAGAATCATATTATCCAAATCTCAATAATGCTTCGTATCAAAATACACCAAGCCAGACTCAACAGTTTTACTGTTGTGAGTATTGTGGAGGCCCTCACTACAGCTCTGATTGTCAAATTAGGAATCAGTTTGTCTATGAACAGGTTCCTTGTAACAATCATGAATTTGGTTTTAACCAGCCCTCACAATACACAAACCCTCAACCACCGCCTCAGGACGAGTTAGCTAGAGCTGAATTGATTACTAAAATGATTATGAATCAAAATCAAGTCAACAAGACCATTCAAGATAGTATAAACTATCTTCAGGATTTGATTCTTAGAAAACAAAAGCCTCCTGTTAACTCATTTTATCTTGAGGATGAAAGTGATGAGGATGAGCCATTTCAAGAGGAAAACCCTAAGGAAACTTCAAATATCTTGCCAATGGGGAACAAGGAAGTCAAAATCAATCCTCTTGAGGAATTTGATGACCTTGTTCCAATCCCAAAGGTATCTGAGAAACCTTTTGATTCAACTTCAGTTGAAACTGCTTCAGTAGAAATACAGGGAGAAAATAATGTGACGAAGTCACTAGTCGTTGATCAAATGGAACTTGAAAATTCCAAAACTGCTAGTATTTCTAAACTCCCTCAGTCTATTGATATCACACCCGAAGTTCACACTCACTCTCTGAATATGGGGGATGAGCATCTTAGCACTGTTCCTAAAAAGGAATCAGATGAATTCATACAGTCTAGTGTTGAGATCCTTGTCCCAATCCCAAGAGAGTCACAGGGAACTTTTGATCATGTGTGTGACCTACCTTCTTACCCTAAAAATCCAAAAGATCATTTTG
This sequence comes from Artemisia argyi, assembly GCA_030686995.1. Lineage (NCBI taxonomy): Eukaryota > Viridiplantae > Streptophyta > Magnoliopsida > Asterales > Asteraceae > Artemisia > Artemisia argyi. The sequence goes on along the minus strand of CM060698.1, from coordinate 98,603,387 downwards.
AGACTTTCTCCGATTTTAATGATGATTGTACATCTTATGGAGAAGTTGAGTATGAGGAGGCACCATTGCCTCATTCAGATGTTGACCCTCTTATTGAGGAGTTCACAGATGAACTTACTCACATCAATCCACTTCCATTGGGAAGTGATGATGGTCTCCTTGATTTTGAAGCCGATATGGGAGAAACTGAAAATCTTTTAAACTCCAATCCCAACATCGAGCTTAGTACTTCACATGCTGATGAAAATTCTTTATCTTCTGGAGACATCAGTCATGTGGAAGGATTACCTTCTGAGCTAGTTAGCTTAGAAGAAGTGAATGATGAGACCGACACTGAAATCAAGGATGAAGCACTTCGTGCAACATTATTGAATGTGAGTCTCCTCATTGCAAAAATTGAGGCTTTCAAAGAGAAACCTATTTCATCTCCTATCCCCATTAAGGATAGTGACATTTTTTCCGATGATCCTATTCCGGAGTTTGAAGCCTTTACTTTTGATCCCATGGGAGAGAAGATTAGTGGCAGTACTACTTCTCATTCCCATAATTCTCTCCCCGATTATGAATCGTTTACCTTCGATGAGTTCTCCTATGAACTCACGCACATCAATTCAGAATATGATTCATTCACATTCGATGAGTTCTCCGATGAACTCACTCATATCATGACTCCTCCGGAGTATGATAGCCCGGGGGGAGATGCACTCAGTCATGAGAATTTGCAAATTCCCACCCACCCTCCCGGGATATTTACGAGCTTAACCTTTGAAATCTAAATTCAGGCTAATGAGCCTGCTCTTGAGGAAGATGATCAAATCATGATTTTCATCATGGTTTTCTTCCTTTTCTTCACCTACAGGGTGACTTCTCCTGTTCTTCACTCCTTCGGGAATGAAGACATTATTTTTGACCCCGGCATCACCGCTTATAGTTTATACTATTTTAAGCCAGGGTCTTTATATCTCATCGGTGTGGAACTTTCACGTGCTTCAAATGTTTGTCCAAACATCTTGAATGAAAGTCCGATTGAGATTGTCTCTTCCACATCATGCTTCCCCAAGGACAAATGAATTCGGGGTCGAGTCAAGCTAGCGACTCGGTAAACAAAAACAGTAGCATGCTTATAGGGTTTTCACCCTAAGTGTGGGGGAGTCCCCCATGCTTTGGTTACTTATAAAGTGAAAACAAAATGGTGTTTTCCACGCTTAGCTTGTAATGTTGCCCTTTTACGTTCAAAATGTCGACATAATAGCCGGGACTTTGAATATTGAGGACAATATTCATCCTAAGTGTGTGTGTGTGTGTGTGGGGGGGGGGGGGGGTATTTCGCTATTCTAGCGAATTTTATCACATTTTACTATCTTATACCCCCATTTTTGGCAAAAATTAAAAAAAAAAAATTCACTAAAGTTTCAAAATTTTTGTGGTTATCAATCCGCCTTGTCTAACCGACAAAAGGGATTGGCTAGTCCAGGAGCAAACGGCTCTAGACATCTCAAATCTATTTATGGCTTGCAATTTGCCCAAACTTGTATGGTACCTCAACTCGCCATATCCCATAAAGCGAATGAGTTGGCTAGCCCACAAGATTATGGCTTGTGGTAAAGGCAGTGGAAAATCCATAATTGGTAATCAGCTCACCAAGATGTTGACTATTCCATCAAGAGTTGGCTAGTCCAGAAGCAAACGGCTTTTGGTAAAGACTAATCAAATCCGTTGATAGCTGGTGGTTTGCTCAAAATCACACGGTTATCAGGTGTGCCACAGTTCTTACACCTGGCTACTCCAGAAGTGATGGCTTTTGGTAAAGAGTTTAAAATCCATTAAGTTTTTCTCAAAAGATTGCTAGGGACTAGCAATAGTTTAGTGTGAGGGATTGATGAGTGTGTAAATACTCATCATTTTTGTCTTATATGAACTGCCAAAACATCCAAAAACACCAACAATGCATCAAAATACTGAAATTATCTGAAAATTGTGTTTTATATGTTTCTGATGCAAAATGTTTAAAAACAAATGAAAAACGAACAAAGTTTGCATAATTGGCAGTTTCAGTCCCTCAAGTTTCAAAAATTGACAAAACTAGTCCCTGAAGGTTTAAAATGAAAGAAAAGTCAACTTTGGTCTTTGGGAAATCAAATTTGTTCAATATTAATCCCTGGATGAAAGTTTTAACAAACTGGCAATTTTTACCCCTCAAAATCCAAAATTGGCATAAAAGGTCCCTGAACTTTCAAAACTGGACAAAATCAGTCCTTGGTGAAACATTTTTGAAAGAAAGTCAATATTAGTCCTTGGGAAATCACAATTTATCACAAACGGTCCTAGGAGTAAAGTTTTCACAAAATGGCATAAACGGCCCCTCAACTTTGAAATTTGGCAAAACAAGTCCCCGGGATTTCCAAAAGTGGAAAATTACATTTATAGTCCTTGTATTATTCACGTTTGGCAACAATGGTCTTTTGAAGTAACTTTGGAAATGTGGCAAATTCAGTCCCCAAAAATTCAGCTTTTGGCAATTATAGTCCTTGTGAAATATTGCTAAACCAAACGGACCAAGTTATTTTCCCCAAATAAAACCCAAATAACAACACAACCCTACCCAATCCTTTGGCCCTTTTACCTCACCAGCCCACCATCTCACCCAAAGCCCAATCACCACTAAATATAACCCTTCACCCCGTTTTAATAAAAACCCGTTTTATTCCCCAGTCAACCCTCCTTCTTTGACCAACCTCCACATCACCTCCACCCCCACTATCTGCTACCAGCCAAGCCCTCCCCATCATCACCCCTACACCTGTTTCACCTCTGAAACACTCAAACCTTCCCCCTCCTACTCCAAACCAAACACAAACCTCCAAAGATATCTCCCTGGCCCCAATTAGCTGAAGAAAAATCCAAATACCACTTTGGCGCCAAAACCGTTTTAAAGGTCAAGATCCAACTCTCATCATCCAATGGCTATAATTTCAGTTGGGAAAGAGACAAGAGCAATCAGAAACCCTAAAGGAGCCTATAAAAAGAAAGAGAAGGAAGCAGATGGCTAGTTAGTAGATTTTAGTTTAATTTAGTATAGTCGAAGTTATTGTAATCTTGTATTTCATTTAAAACTTCAGTTTGTAATTTGCTCCCTTTTGATTAATCTAAGTTTTCAATTCAGAAATATTAAGCCTCAGTACAATTTCAGCTTCATTAAAAATAAATAAGGAAAATATAAGAAAATAAATAAATAAATAAATAATAAAAGCAAGAAGAATCAAAGAAGAAGATGGATAGCTATGGTTTAGAACTCCATGGGGAGTGTAGGATTGTGTTGTGAAAGTGTTTTGTTACATTTGTTCTGAGCTCAAGTGTTCTTTGTAAGTCATTTTTCAAGTTTTGATCAGTTACTGTAGCAATTTCTTATTTAGTACGTATTTCCTGTTTTCATTAGTTCATTATCTCATTTGTAGGCAAATTATGCTAATTTGTTAGTTCAGTATTGACTAGTCTCAGTTTCACAGTATAACTACCATTAATTGCTTATCTCTACTTATGATGTTTAGCCTATTAAAACTGCTTATGTGGGACTAAGTTAGGCATCTTATATGTTTATAGACTAAATGCATGCTAATTGTTCAAAAGCCTTGGTCTAATTCACATATTTTCTGTGAAAATCACAAAATCAGATTCTATAAGGGAGTGTTTGGTTCAGGGATGTTTGCTATGTTCTAGTATGCCATTGCTGTTGTTTCTTGTTGCATCATGTCATATTAAGCTAAGTTAGGTTATCCAAGTAGTAAAATCTAGTCTTCATTAGTAAAAAGTCAAAATTGGCTATTGATCTTTGTATCTGAAGCTATGTTGTGTACTGTGTTAGCCAATTTTTGTGGATTTGTTAGAATTTAGATCCATTCTGGTTAATCTAGTCTTTTAACATCTCAATACATCATTTAGGATCAGATTTGATCTTTGGAAGTTCACATAAGTCAAATCATTGCAAATCTCAAAAAAGTCAAAACATACACTTGGGCAGTTTTTGCAAAAGTTGTGAGAATTTTCATGAAGTCTGTGATTAGTTTTAGACTTGGAGCTTTTGGATTCTTAAAATCTAGAAGCTCAGTTTTCTTATGCACATTTTAGATTATTTTTATGATTTTTTTTATTGCTTAATCATGTGCTTCAATTGGCCTGTTTTTCAAGAGATTGCCCTGCTCAGGGGGATGTGGTCTTAAGCTGTTTTCATAAGCTTCTCACAAGCTTACCTGTGGGTCCCACAGTGTGAGCTTGGGTTTTTTGGAAAGCCAATAAGGCCAAATTTAAGTTTCTTAGCTTATTTTCAATTTTATAGCTTATTTAGGAGGGCTGCTAGTCCCTTTCATTTTGTCCAATTTCAAACTTGAAACTGAATACTCAGTTTTGTGCAAACTCCCAAGTCTTCCCAGTTGCTCAATATTAAGCCTTAAGCTCAGCTTATTAGCTTATTTTGAGGTTGACCAAGCCATCTTTGAAAGTCAACTCTGACTTTGGCCCTTGGTTCACCCCTGTGGGTCCCACAAGGGGCTGAGTTTAGACCATTTGTCCTGTTTGGCCTGTTTGGATAGGTGGTAATTGGATGTGCTTATTGTCTTCCACCTTATTGCAAGTGGCTTATTCATGTAACTTTAGTTTAATTTGGTTGCCATGATTGTGTTTTAGCTTTTTGCTTCCCTATTGTTCAGGTTATAGCTTATTTATCAGCTTTGCAAGGCCTCAAATTCCTTTTTAGCCAAATAGCTTAACTGTTGTGGATGATAAGCTCCACAGAGCTTATTTGTAGTTTTCAAAAAGTTTTCTTTTAAAAAAGTTAGTTATGATCAGTTGTTAGATGTTTTTGTGAAGTTAAAATTAAAAATAAAAATAAAAAAAGAAATGTGCCACAAGCTAGATTCGAACCTGTGTCACCTTGGTTTGACTAGTCAAACTCAGACCAAGGCCATGCACCATCTGGCTATTGGTTTGTTAGTGTATTAGTTTCCCTTAGTTATTTTTATACAAGTCCAAGTTCAATTTAGCTTAATTAATCATTTAGCTTAATTTTCCAGCTTATTTATAAGCATTTCCAACTTTTTATATTTTTCTTAGCTTATTAATAGTATAAAGTATTTTTAGAAAAAGTTTTATAATTATTACTCTTTATTTAGTATTTTTAATAAATCAAAATAGTTTAATTAGTTAATAAATAGTATTTAGTTAATAATAAACAATTAAAAAGTCAAAAAAATATTTTTCTTTTTTCTAAAATTTTCTTTTATCGTTAGAATCGTAAAAGTATAATTTTCATGTTCGTTGGGTTAGCGTAGCTCATATTTCACATTTTATTTTGCGCACTCGCGTTTTAGTTTAAATAACTTTTACGTTTTTTTTTTTTTTTTTTTTTTTTTTTTTTTTTTTTTTTTTTTTAGGTTACGTTCGTAAAAGTAGTTTGTAAAATTAAGAAAAACCAAAAACATAAATAAAGTGATAGCTTCTATTTAAGCCGTTTGGCTTATTTTTCTGCATATTTATAAGCAAATTCTGATTTTAAATTTTTGGATTACGTTTTAGGTTAATTAGGTTTCGCGTTATTGTTAATTTAGTGTGTTTAAATCATTCTCATTCGTTTTTCCTTAGCGTAATCATTCAAAACCCTTATAAACCCCTTTTCCGTCCAATTTCACCCGATCACAAACCCGTTTTAATGCCATCCACACCTCGTCGGGACATAACGACCCAGGGAAACACTATATTCCGCGGAGCATTGACTCTAGGCAGTTTGACCTTGTTGACCATTCCCTGGTCAATTAGGTTGACCGTTTGGAGCCAATCATGATCGATCATAAATGGGTGATGTAAGCATGTAAGGTCATTTTCCACTCCTATATTGGCTTCCTCTCTACAAGGCTTAGAGTCCACTACCTTTTTTCTAAGACTACCCGGGCTATATGGTTTGATGGGTGGATCGGGACCTATTTCAATTCCTAAATTTTCATCCAAGGATGGCAGATTAGGTAACGGTTTTGGTTGAGGCTCCGGTTCATCAAAACTAGGAACTTCCATAGAACTAAAAGAAAGGTTATGATTACAAGTATTCAAACCTATTTCTTCTAGTTGTATTTGGTCCAAAGGCTCTACCTCTATTGGGGTTCCTATAGTCTCTTCTACTTCTTCCGGGTAAGTCACGTGCGGTGTGTGTGCCTCAAATGATGGTAGAACTTGTGGGGTACTTTGTGAGTTTATGCTATTTACTTCATCCTTCCTTGTGTCAAGATCACCTATATCCTCAACATGTGTTTTATTATAATCTAACCCTAACATTTTCCCAAGTATCTCAAGTGCTTCTCTAGGAATCTCAACTTCTATATCCGAATCATAAGGATCATCCTCAATATTCTGACTGCTATATTCAAATTGCCCAAAAAATTCATCATGTGTTTCTTGAGATTCATCATCGTCGATCATAGAACCTAGGTCTTTTCGATCAATGTGATCATGTTCGTCTAAATCCTCCATCACATCAAGGTTACCAATGTGCTCATCTTGTATTATGGTGAAATCAAACCACTCTATGCACCCAGTTATCTCATCTATAGGTTTATTATCCCCAAAAAAACTTCTTGCTTGTTCCCTCAAACTTGCTATCAATTGATCCGTAACAACATTTGTTGGGTTGTCCATTTTTTTGGCAAGTATGGCACAATTCTCTATGGTTTCCCATGTTTCATCAGCACTTAATCCCCAAAGGTCCCCATATGTGGCATGGTCAATGTCCATTTTGGTATAATGGTCGACACGATGGTAAAATATTTCAATTTGGGACCACAAATCAAAATTATGACGAGGGACTTTTCGGAGTAAGTATTTAAAACGAGCCCATGCATCATAGATAGGTTCATCTTCATGTTGTTTATACATCAGGATGTCATTAGGAGTGGGTGAATTTTGTGGTCGGTAGTATGGTGGATTCGCGTTCTCCATAATGGTGAACGGAATAGTCAATGAAAATTATGAACAAACACACAAAGAAAAAGATAGACTAATGAAAACCTAGAAATAAAAATAAGGGATAATATACATGGAGGCCACCCTTCTTTACAATTTTTTTCATATAGGCCGCTCATGTATCCGAATATGTTTATAGGCCGTCAAAGTATTTATTTGTCGTCAACTATACCAAATTTGATAAAATATTTGCTGAAAAACTCTTAAATGACTAAAATACCCATAATTTAAAAGATCAAATTAAAACAATTAATAAATCTATTGTGAAATACCATATATACCCCTTTCATTTGTAGTTCAAATAACAAAACCCAGCCTAAATAAGATACATGCGCCCCATTGTTTAATAGCCAAGTAAATAACAACTAATCGATCAAGATTTCGATCGAACTACCTTGCTATTCTTCATCATCAGCTATTTCATCTTCTTCCCCAGTTTAGAACAGAGGAAGAGAGGCCATCTTCCATTGAATTGTTTCATCTTCGCTTCCCCAGTTTAGAACATAGGAAGAGAGGCCATCTTCCATTGAATTGTTTTTCGACAATGGATGTTAATAGATTTTTTCCATTCGATTGTTATAGATTATCGATTACGTACATATAGTTTGTGACTAGTTTTTCTTTAATGACTATATAATGATTTGTATCAATAATGTTTTGAGTTTGCAGTAGTATTATTACGGATTCCGGTTCTTAGTAGCCGATTAAAGGAGTGATAACAACTACACAAAAGCTTTCTTTTAGGTAGTGCATAAGAACATTTCGCATAAAAGCTTCAACACTACTAATAGCTAAGTACCATATCAACCACAATCACCTCAGAGATCATTGTTTACATACAAGACATGCACTATTTTAATGTTTTCTCGAAATTGGAGATCATGGTTTACGAGATGAACTTATTAATAATTTGTCACATAAAGATAACCTAAACATGCTCTCATGTAACCTGTCACATAAAAGCTTAACCAACTTGATTTCTTTGTGTGTTCACTTCAATCCCTACACTTGGTGTTGCAGATGTAGACGGTACAACCTTGGGGTGGATTCTTTTCTTATTTCTTTGTTTTGCATACACAAGTTTTGATTGGTCTTTCTCTGCATGCCTAACACTTCTTTTAGGCAAAACAACATCATCATCCTACAAAAGAATAACCAGCATATCAATAGAATGCATTTGTGAACGAAATAAAATAAGTAAACAATGAGAATCACCTTTCGATCAGGGCATCTCCTCCTATTATGACCTTTTGACTTACATATACCGCACGTAGATGAAGTTCCCCTTTTAACTAACTTATGATTACCTTGAACAACCCGCGTCTCAGTTGAGTCTCTAACCCTCTTCTTCCTAGGCCTTCCTGGCATCCTTCTAGTTGGGGGTGGTAGCAGTGGCTCTTTATCAACAATAGACCATTGTTCTTCTTCACTCAACGGATTTATTAGTTGGCTATATGTTTTCACAAAACAATCTTTTTTAAAAAAATAGCTAACATAATTTTCGGGATTCTCACCAACATGCTGAATAGCAGCCATTGTGTTAGGTCATAATTTTGTAACATAATCACTTAGAGATCTAGAGAGAGAAAGAGAGTAGTAGAGAGAGAGAGAGTGGAAGGAGCCCTTGGAATGAAAATAAGAGAAATGAAATAACAAGAGAACCAACAACTCTCAAAGGAGAGGTTACATAGTATATATAGGGAAGGAGTAGGGCAACACTTCCTTCCTCCCTATCTAATAAATAGAAATGGGCTTAAGGCCCATGGGCTTGCTACATAAGCCTTAAGATTAAATAAACATACAAGCCCTAGCAACCTATTACAAGTAAATGACCGAGACTTGATAAATAGTAAAACTACGTTCCCAACAATCTCCCCCTAAGGGTCGGTCATCAAGGTTGCTTGACGTCTTCGTCTTAATCTTTGACTTACAAAGCTTTAGACGTCTTCTAAATCATTCATCGTTCTTTGTTCTTAGTTGATGTAGTAGTGATCATCTTATTACAAAATGTAATGACCGAGACTTGAATAAATATAAAAGTACGTTCCCAACAATCTCCCCCTAAGGGTCGGTCATCACGGTTGTAGGACGTCTTCATCTCTGTCTTTGACTTTAGACTTTTTCATAACTTTAGACGTCTTCAAAAATGTTGTAAGATGAATGTACTTTGCTCTAAGTCTTTGTTCTTTGGTGATAGTGTAGTGATCATGTTATGAGGTTGTCTGCCGTTCGTCACTTCTGTGTCTGTGGTGGTTGTCCGCCATTCCAACATGCTCATACATCTAAGGACTTTGACTTTCGAAAGCATGAAGTTCCTTTACATACTCTAAGATCTTTGGTCTTTATACTTTGCAGATTCTTCTTTTTGGCGTAGAATCTTTCTTTGAACTTTGTGGTGCTAAGATCTTTGAGGGAGCTTTCATTTGCATCAAGATGTATGTATGAGCATGCTGGAATCTACCATCATGGAGGTGATGTACCTGCAGGTAAACAGTTAGCAATAATCAACCGGTACTTACAGATAAGGAATTAGAGCTCGTCAACAGCATAGTGTGAAGACTCTTTCTAATCCTTATCAAGGCCGTTCCCATGTCAGATACTCCCGAAGGAGCTTACGAGACCTACTAAGTAGCTCAATGACTGGGTGAGTCGCTGGGGATCACTCCACGACTGTAGACCGCTAAATAACCAACGCGAACACTAAGCGTAACCCTTGTGGGGTTACCGAAGTGACCTGCTGTCAGGGCTGTTTGATGTTGACCCTGGCAGGAATTTCCGTTTAATCATTGAGAAATACATTTGTAATTCTCTCATAAACGTTCTCGGCAGATTGCTCAGATCTGCGAAGGACTCGATAATTTACAGTTGGTGCCCATTGATGTAGAACACCAGTTGTAGAAATGCTAAGTGTTCCTAAGAGATCTTTGATGTATCTCATGGCTCTAGACTCGATAAGTGCTCACTTAGGTTTCCTATACGGAGACTAGGGAGGGGTCTCCTGCTTCAATATCAACTATCTCTAAGAGATAAGTCGATAGATTATACTGGTTCCCCGTGAGAATGAAACAAGCCCTTTTAAGAGAACTTGAGTGGTTAAGAAGGTTTAGTGCATTGCGTCACTGGGTCCATGACGACTTTATCTTCAATACCGGTGTTGCCTTAGCAACAACTAGTAGCATACGAATTGAACCCGGTGTCTACCCTAAGGTTGAACATATGGAGGGCTATTTCATTTCACCCTTTTCTTTACTTTTCTTTTTAATTCTTCAACTCCTTCTTTCCCCTTTCATTCTTTTCTCCTTTTTTTTCGTATCATACCTAAGGACTTCTAATTCTAACTATTGGTGATGTCCTTGGGTAGATCCCTCCGGCTTAGGCGGATCATAGGACGGTTTTTCCTAACCTTAGTCACCTTATAACTCCATGACTATCCCATAATTGCCATTGAAACCTTTGAAAAATCTCTCAAAGTTTTTGTGTTTATCAAACATTTTGTTTTAACACTTTGAGAGTTTTGTGTTAACTTATGAAGGGCTCCCCCCTTCACATGTGCTCATAAGTATTTAATAAATTTGCACATGCGGGAGGGGCGAGCACTTTTAGAATTGATCCACTTTCAGTGAACAAGACCGATTCGAGACACGCTTACATCACTAGTTAGACTAGCTTGAAGTTATTACCCGGCCTGGTCAAGTCCACAGAAAGTTTCTCGAAACGGTACATTTCTACTAAGACCAATCCTTTTCGAGACAAGCTTACGTGGCTAGTTAGAGAGTTCCATTGTCAGCTTTTAGTTGACAACTAGCTCTAGTAACTAACTTGATGTTATTACCCGTCGAGGAAAAGTCTTTTCGAATTTACTAACTTTTATGTTTCGTCAATTTCTGGGTGAATCTAAGTCTAGCTTGCATGAGATTTGACTTTTAAGCAACATTTAACTTTCATATTTTAATCACTTTTCTTTACTCCCCCTCAAAAATAGCATATAAGATGTTGTTTTTGAGAAACATTTGATTAAAATATGCTTTTTGAGTATTATGGGGAGAAATCAACAAGAACTTTTGATTTTGAGAACGATGAGTTTTCAAGTGCTCCCCCTCAACAAGTGAATACTCATTGAGGTGAAATACTTGTCTTTTGAGCAGAATTATGAAAATCAAAAAATGTTTGATTAATTCTACTCAAAAGTAAGAAGCCTTCGCTCCTTATCTAAGGATTGAGGCACTGATGCGTACCTCAGGGTCCTTTAATTACAAGCACGGGTTGTACACTGTTATGTGTGCACAAGCCATAAAACATGATTTTGACAAAGCATTTTGATTTCAAAATACTCCCCCTCAAAACGAGCATGTGTTTTGACATTTTTTAAACTGTGTATCGAATTGGGGAGTAAAGATTTGAAAAATCTTGAGCAAAATTTTGAAAAGTTTTGAAAAAACCTTTTGAAAAATTTTGAATAAATTTTGCTCAAGATTAAGAAGTTTATGATAAACTTCGTGTGAGAACTCGCTTCTTGTTTTTAGGATAAGTGTACGTTTGTTTTTAAGAAATGGTTTAGCAAGGCACTTTCCTTTTATTGAAAAAGAATGTTTGAAATTCAAAACTCTTTTACTGTTGAAAGTTGTTTGAGACCCGGAGTCTCACTTTTGAGTTTTAAAATCTGAAAAAGATTTCCATCTAAAGTTGAACCTCATGGGTTCTTTTTTGAAGATTTGTTTTTGTGATGAATGGAAAACTTCCGGTATTTGGGATGTTCAGATCAGAGACATTCTTTTATTGCAGCCAAAGCATTCCAGATTTTGAAAATATGAAAGATTTTGAATGACTTTGCTTTGGTCTCCACACTTGCTTTACCGGTGTAAAACAAGAGTGTAAAGTTTGGAAAAATTTATTTCTCACCATTTTAAATCCATTTACCAGTTTAGCCTTTAAACACATTTTGTCCTTTGACCTAAAAATATGTTCTATAAGAAACATTTTGTCGAATGTTGAAATTTTGACTTTCTATGGGATGACATGTAGTTGCACACAGAGAAAATGCATCAGGCACAAACAAGTATAAGATGAAAAAAAAATCTCATTCTAAATCAACCTAAGTGCTCAGAATTCTCAAATTAACACACACAATCACAGATTAATTCATTCTTACACTCGAGATTTACCAATTATGATTATGATTTGGGGTTAAGATTTGAGACTTTGCACACATGTTAGCATCATCATGCAAGAATATTGAATAAACAAACGCCCTAGTAGTAGCAGCAAAGACATCTAAATCTTAAACCCTAAATCACTTGATTTCAATCCTATGTTGTTTCTAATCGTGCAAACACACCAAACGAGCATACTTTAGTCTTCTCTAAAGGTATATGAAATAATTAATTAGACTAAACACATAAAAAAAATGCCCCGATCGATAATTAAAAAAAAAAAAAAAAAAACTAGTTTCTGATTATGCCTTTGTGACTGTTGAAAACATTTGAAACACTTAGGGAACGATAAGACAACAACCATAAAGAAATTTGAAACTCACAATTTTGTATAAAATCGAGGAAAAAAAATCGTTAGTCTGATTCGTTGAGGTTTTAATCATGTGTGCAACTTTTGAGAACATGTGTGAAAACATTGATTAGAGACTGTTTTATTTTCCATGCAAGGTCCTTTTACCTAAGTTTAAGACTTTTGTGAATCTTTACTCATTAAAGGTTAATTACATTTCCATTTGAAGTCCAAACTAGATTAATTTGGGATCGTTGCAGAAAAAATTCCTTTTCTCCCCCTCGAATTAGCATTTATTTTGTGAAACCTTTTTGTACATTTTAATTCGAGAGATCATAGAAGTTTTTGAAAAAATGAGATTTTAATCCGAATGATGAGGAAACATTTTATGATGAGGTGTGCAAACTTCATGATATTGTGAAAAGTTTTCTCCCCCTCAAAACATGTTCCATTTTGACAGAGTAAAGCAAAATTTGTTTTAATGAAGGAACATAGTTTTGAAGTTACGAAGTTTGTACACAGAGAAAGAAGATTTTTTTTTTTTTTTTTTTTTTTTTTTTTTTTTTTTTTTTTTAATATTTAAAGAAAAAAAGTTAGATGTTTGACTCACTTAGTTTTAAAGAAAATTTAGCAAATCATCTGGAGTCAAACACCGCATACCAATATGGTGAACTAAATCAACAAACCTTGATGGAGGTAATTATCTCGCATGTGAGCATGATCCAAATTGCGTGTAGACGACTCAGTAATGTCAGGAATGAGTTGAGCCGGTGCAAATGGATTAAAGAACGCCTCAGGGTCATGCTCTGCGGTTTGTGGAACTGATTTAGGTATGGAGTCTTCAGCTGATTGTCGTGAGTTGGAAACGGTTTGTTTTGCCGTTGTTGGAGATGCAATTGGAGGACCGTCTCTCTCAACAGTTGTTGTTGTTTGTTGAGGTGAATCAGGTACTTGATTGTGATCAAGATGAGCAGCGGAAATTGGTAAGACCTCAGACAGACGGTTTTCAATCGTATCATCAAACAATGGAGCAAACAAGGTTTCCACTTCCTTGCGGGTGAGAGACAATTGTTCAGCCGAAGAGTCTAGAAAGTTAGACGGTTGATTGTGGGTCCTAAGCTGTTGTGCTCAGAAGCCATTGCTGAAGTGCGGGTCCGAAACTGAATTATTCCGAAGCCATTCCTATTATATCTGCAAAGAAAGAAAGAAGAGACAAGAAAAACAGAGAACACGGAACCCCAAGAGTAATTAGGTTCCTGATGTTAGAAGCATAAAGATGTAGTGTCAATTATATTCTTGACACTCGAACACACAATACCGATGGTTTTCATTCTAGTCTCAGAGGTAGAAGTTGTGGATGTTACATTAGTTTTGGTGCAAATGTCTAAAATCTTTCCTGTAGGAATCCACCTAAGACCAATCGATTTGAAAATTCTACCTGTAGGTACCCACCTAATGTTAGATCTAGGAGATGTTTTCCTTTTAGATGCAGTGGAATGAAATGTGGGAGCATCACTTCATTGAGAAAACCTACGTCCTATATTGATCCACTTCTTAGGTTTCTGACTTCTGACATTTGGTTCAACGGGTTTGTTTGTCTTAGTCGATTGAGCCTTTTCAAGTGAATTTCCCTTTTTAAGATATTTTAAAGCACAGACATCGTGATTATTTCCGCAACTACTCTTAGATGCTAGCCAATTCCTATTAGTTTGTTGAGAACTCATAGGTTTTGGTTTGCTACTACTAGCAGTGTTTTGCACTACATTGGAAGGCTCCACATGAGGTTTTGAACCTAGAATTCCATCCTTTTGAAGTAGCGCCTTTTTCCTAGCCTTTTCTAGATCATAGTTCTTGTACATGTCATATCTTCCATAAGAATATTTACTTTTAATGCTCGTATTAGACACTGTTTTCGAACTAATCCTAGATGAGCCAGGTATAATCACGTGTTGAGATTTAGCAGACACATATGCATTTTCTTTAGGCCAAGAATGTGGAGTGACTGGTTTTGTCAAATTGTTAATCTCAACAACTTGGGAGGCAAACCGAGGTTTTGAAAATTTAGGTCGTTCAGATTTAAATGCAGTTGGTTGTCGAACCACTGATTGTTTTCTGTTTGTTTGAGAAGGTTGTTTCCCCAAGATTGATGGTTTTGCAAACTTAGTATCCACACTCTGGCCAGTCAGTCTTCTTAATTTGTTTTGTAATGCAACATGTGCAAACACCTTTTCTTGAATTTGACCTTTTAAAAGGTCATTTTCTTTCAAAGATTGACCATTGTTGCCCGAATTTAGAGATTCATTTTGCAATTGAAGTTCAAGTCAGAAGCAATGTGCCTCTAGTTTTGAAAAATCTTTATGACACTAGGCAATGGTCTTTTTGAGAAGAAGGTTTTCAGACTCAAGAGTTTGGTATGATGTTTCAGTTATAGGATTATCAGGTAAGGACTCAGACTCAGAACGTTTGTCAAGACATTGAACAGCATTCTAGTCAACCTCTCCTTCATTACTGAAGTTAGGTTGCTCAAATTGTTGTTTCTCATTAGCAGGCATAATGTGATCAACAGTAGATTGTACCTCAACCGTTTGCTCTTTGTCAAAGTTAGGTTCTGTGTCATAGATGGGTATGACATCTTCCTCATCCATCTGTTCTTTGTCAAAGATGAGTTCTGAGTCATAGAAGGGTCTGACCTCTGCACAGTCTGCATCTGTATCATTCCCCAATCTTCTGTTGTCATCCTGCTCATCTGATTCTGTCCCATTGCTTTCCACGACAACCAAATTAGCTTTCAATGAATCATCTTTATGAATTAACTCTTCTTGAATATGCAACTTCCTCCTTTTTTCACACTCTAGTCTGTGAAGTACTCTTTCAACAATTGACTTTTCAATAGCATCCAGGTGTTGGAGCAATATATCTTTGAAGGTTTGAGCCTCAATTCGAGTGTATTCTAAAAAATACTCGCTTACCACTTCACAGTCATAATTGATGAAATGTTGAAACTGTTTCTTGAGCACTCTGAACGCGGCATTGGATTCACTCTCGTGAAATTCTTCAGTTTCAAGTTGCTTTTCAAGTTGATTCACGTTGTCGAACATTGTAGTAGTGAAAATATCAACTATTTCTCCAAACAGGTCTGGAAATACCCATTTGAATCCATACTCGGAACGAGTTTCTGCTAAGTCTTTGTTTGAGAGAAGCTTAAGGTGTGAATAAAGTAATCTTAAAGATGTCAGGCGTTTCTCTTGGTTTAATTTCACAAAAGGATCTTCAGAATCATTAGATTCATACTCTGGGCTTGGAACATTCATGTGAAGATCCTGCATGCTTGCCATTAACATCACATCTGTTGTATCGGCTTCCAAATCTGCAGTATTGGATTCCAAATCTGCATATTCATCATCAGATGGAATATCTCCCATGACCCTTTGCAAAACAGCATTGAGATTACCCCCTTCAACTTCCATTTGACTAAGTGTGGCATTGTATTCAACATTATCGTCAAAGAGTGGAGTTGAATCATAATCTTGATCTTCCACATCTGCAATATTTTCTGTATATGCCAAAAATGCCATGCTCGGTTCGATAAGATCTTCTTCATCATCAGAATCTTTCATTGTGTTTAAGCATTCAGAAATTGAAGTCATAGCGCCATTGCCTTTCTTAGAAGATACTTGACTAAGCTTCACTAGATTTTGCAGAAGAGATTGCACATTATTATGTAGTGTTGTAGGATGGTACTGTGGAATGAAGAAAGGCTCAGGTGCATTCGGAGGATTGAAGAAGAGACCATTTGGAGTGTGAATTAAGGATCCATGGTCAACAGCTGGAGTTGGTGGAGCAGGGAGAATGGTCTTCAGTGGATTCATGCTTAAGCAAGATTCAAGAATTTGCTTCATTCTGAAGTGATGAAGTTCTTCTGTACGATGCATAGCTTCAAGATATTTCCACATTTCATAGGCACTAGCTTGAAAGTCCATATTCATGTAAATTGAGTTGGGAAGTGCTAGTGTCCTGAACCATGCAGCTTGTTAGTCAGCATCGTACTGAGCAAGTTCAGTAGCATTCAAATCTTCATCCGTTTGTAGTCTGATAATCCCTGTTGAGTCAACAAGAGATATCATTTTGTATGGACCATCTTGAATGGATTTAAGCATGAGATCTGCAGCAGGACGATCTGTGAGCCATAGTAGAAATCTCCGTTTCCAAACAGTATATGTTCCTGGTAGCAACATTGGAGGCCGTGATTCATCGCCAAAGAACAGCACATGATCAATGAGGGAGTTGTGACTTTGTTGTTGATGATACCGTTGCTGATGAGAATATTGGTGAGGAAGGTAGTTGGAAGAAGGTCCTGTTGCTGATGATTGTTGCTGATGAGAATATTGGTGATGAAGGTAGTTGGAAGAAGGTCCTGTTGCTGATGACTGTTGCTGATGAAAATTTTGGTGAGGAATGTAGTTGGAAGAAGGTGATTGAGACGTTGTAGATGACATTGCTCTCCCCCTTGATTGTTGCGGCGTAATCGAAATAATCAAGCAAAATGTCACACGCAAGGTCGAAATAGTGAATTCAGATTTTCCCTCCAAAAATTATTTGAAAAAATTTTCTTTCCCAAAATTTGAAAATCACTATGAAATGCAATATTAAGGTTACAAGAAAAATTTGAGTTTCAAAAATTTTGCCGCCAAATTTCACCGAAAAAAATTTGAATTTTGGCCTAAAAATTTGAATTTTGGGCCGAAATTTTCAACGTTATACCAAAATTTAAATTTCGCATAAAAACTGAAAGTTTAGTCTACTGTAGAAAATAAATTTTACTCAATTTTTTTTTTTTTGAAAATAAGAAAAGATAGATAAGAAGGAGAAACTTTGAAAAGATGAGAAGATTAGTGATTATGTAAAACTTTGATCGTTAAAGATAGATACAGGTTGAAATTAGATTTGAAAAACTTGATATCAAACTCGGTATGTTCAGATGATGTTTCAAACTCGGTATGTTCTGATTTGTTTCAAACTCGGTATGATCATATAAGTTGTCAAACTCGGTATGTTCAGATAAGCATCCAAACTCGATAAGTCCTGATATAACTCAAACTCGATAGTTAAAGATAACTATCAAACTCGGTAAGTAAGATGAATATCAAACTCAAACTCGGTATCTTGATGAAATTTGAGCAGAGTATCCCCTAGTTGGTTGCCACAAAGAACCTAACTCGATAAACGATTAGGTAAAAGGCTAACTCGCCAACTTTGAGTTCAAACTCGGTAGAACTTAAATTTGCTAACTCGATAGAATTTGATTCCTAACTCGGTAAGACCTTAAACTCCTAACTCGCTAAGTTTGAACCCCAAACTCGGTAAGATAAAAAATCCTAACTCGACAGGAAACCCTAACTCGATAGAAATTATAAATACACAAGGACCAAACTCGGTATGTCTAATTCTAACTCGATAGAAATTCCAAACTCGCAAGGTAGAAAATTCCAAACTCGATAGAAAATATCCTAACTCGATAAGAATCTCTTATTCGATAAGTCATAAAAAATCTAAACTCGATAGAACTGAAACCTAACTCAAAAGAAGAAATTTCAAACTCGCTAAGTTTTACCAATCCTAACTCGCTAAGAATACACCCCAAACTCGAAACTCAGGCGATGAACAGTACCTCAAGAACACTAAAAAGCACTTTTAGACCTAGTTTTTCTTACCAAATCAAACCTAAATCAACCTATATTATCCCTTGGCGAATGATACCACTTGTTAGGTCATGATTTTGTAACATAATCACTTAGAGATCTAGAGAGAGAAAGAGAGTAGTAGAGAGAGAGAGAGTGGAAGGAACCCTTGGAATGAAAATAAGAGAAATGAAATAACAAGAGAACCAACAACTCTCAAAGGAGAGGTTACATAGTATATATAGGGAAGGAGTAGGGCAACACTCCCTTCCTCCCTATCTAATAAATAGAAATGGGCTTAAGGCCCATGGGCTTGCTACATAAGCCTTAAGATTAAATAAACATACAAGCCCTAGCAACCTATTACAAGTAAATGACCGAGACTTGATAAATAGTAAAACTACGTTCCCAACACATTGAATGTGAACATGGCAACCCTTCCAACTGAAACATTCTACATGTGCAGGTAATACTTTCGCGTGTTTTTGATAGCTTCAAAGTAAATATTTGACCCACTTCAAAGTAAATATCCCTCGGATTATTTGGCTCTTTAAAGTAATACTTTCGCGTGTTTTTGATAGCTTGAAAGTTCTCTCCTTCAAAAACCGATCCTTCACTTTCTGTTGAATAACCCGATCCATAGCATTGATCACTGTCGTCATCTTCATCCATGAAATAAGGTATGGATCCGTCATCACTCTCCTCTATTGTGTTACCATTACGGTTGCCATCAACTTCTGGTATGTTAGTGCTAAAACCCCCATTGTTGTCCATCTTGAAATTTAATCTCTTACTTCTTGCCTCCATGATTTCCTCATCTGAATGTCCACTTTCATCACCATTACTCAACTCAGTAGACTCGGTCGAGTTTCTGTCTTCAATATCTTCGACATCACGATCATAGTGATAGCCATATATAGCTCCATTAGAAGCATCATTATCACTATAAAATGGTACAATGTTTAAGGTAAATTTACATAATATAATATCATAAATACGCACAAATATTTGAATTTCATGAAGTGTAACCATGCAGTTTCACAATTTTAATAGTTTCACGTAATTGATTTTTATTTATATATATGTTTCAAATGCCTATCTTGTACGTAACAAATTAAATGGTCTTCATTTGGTTTTTAAAAACTATGTATGTAGCACAACTGTAAAGCCCCAATCCATTTCAAGATTGTAACCATCATTAGATATTTTGAAACATATACAAGGTATAACAAATAAAGAAAGCGTAGAGAGTCAAAGAATAAATGTTAAACTCATACAAAATCAAACACAATTTTCAAAATCATATACAATCAAAATCACGTAGATAACTTTTCATGTACAAGTAATCAATATGCATACCTCTCCATTGTTATACTTGTGGGCTTGACTAGTTGTTAACACCAAATGAAAAAGACGACAGGATAATAAAAACCCTAGGGTCTTCACCGTGTTTGTTGTATGGTAGTTTTTTAATTTTTCAATTTTTGTGTTAAGGGTAATTTTGTCCTTTAGAAACTTGTATGGGTATTTTTGACATTTAATATCTATTTGGCTGGATTTGGCATATACGTGAACAAACTAATACTTGAGCGGCCTATAAAGATATTTTGATATTTGAACGGCCTTAATGAAAAAAGTTTCAAATGCGGGTGGCCTCCACATATATTATCCCTAAAAAGAAAAATCTTACTAGAAAGGAATCTAGCAAGTAGACCTAGTAAAAAGAAATTCTAACCTAGACAATAACTATTCCCCGGGTTGCGGCGCCAAAAACTCGACACGTGGGAATCGCATCAGGTTTTACCTCTCAAGGGATCTCGAGAAGCTTACAACCCCCACCAGGCAGTGTACCTGATCGTTGTAGTATAGTATACTGACAAGTATCGGGGGATTGATCATTCAACTCAGGAATAGTGTCGCTAGGATTAGAAAGCCTCCTAAACTAGGTCTAGAGGTGAGGGATGATTCTTTTTGTATTTTTATATTTTATAAAAGCAATTAAAATCTCGGGTTTTGAATGAGTGGGCGGAATTAGTTGCTAGCCAACTAACCCAATTAACTAAGATGCAATCAAAATAAAATAACAGAAATGAAAATTAAGCTAATTATACTAATGTGGTGTAAACAATGATGGGGAAAGTTGTGTTTACTTAGGTTTCATTACTCCCTAGATATCTTTTACAGGTTGATAGCTTGTTACAATTGCATGGATGACAGGTCATATTCCTTAATACTAGTCGTAGGGTCGTGTACAATATTCCCTAACTCTATAGGATCCTACTTCACTCCTATGTCGAGCCGTTAGAAGCTCCTAACATGGGATCATTAGAATTCTCCTACGCATTAAATACAACCAAATATCGTAGTACACCTCCGATCATGTTTCTTAAGACATTCAAGCAAGTTACCAATGGAAGTCTGCTAGTTTTCTTAAGCCTAACATCGAATAAAATCATCCGTAACAACTATAAACAAACAATCAACATCTAGGTTTCACTACATCTAAGCAAACACAAAAGAAATCTAGCCTAGCATGTTAAATTGAAGACAAGTGTAAGATATATTCAAACAACACATAGACATATTGAATGAATTGAAAGAGTACGTATCTAAAATTGAACATGAAAGATTCAAAGGGTTGAAACCCTTGAAAAAGCTGTAAAAATCATTCTAGGGTTTTTTCCCTCAAAGTTGCACACTAATGAATAAAATTTGGAAAACTATATATAGATTATACAGGGTGACGGTGTCATGTGTAAAGATGTGACGCCGTCAACTCGCCGCCATAATAGAAATCGTATTGCCTAGATCTGATTTTGTCGCCGTCATGTATAAATTTCTTCTGAGCCGTCACTAATACTTGGACCATGACGGCCTTGGGTGACGCCGTCATCTCCTATGCACAAAAACTCTCTGGATCGTCACGTGTATCTTTTACATCCACCTCTTTTGTAACTCTTGACGCCGTCATTAAGGAACTTGTGACGCCGTCAGGTACTGTTCCCAGCAAGGAAAATTAAGACTTTGCCGTTTTCTTCACTTTTATGCTCCAAAAACGTCTAAAATGCTTCATTTTCCAGATTTCTCTCCAAAAGTACCTAAAATGACAAAAGGAACGATTTAGGGCAATAATTGATCGAATAATCTCGAATTCGGGCTTATATGACCGCTTAAAAGTGGTTCACTTTTCGCCTCATAAGGAACCTTGTTTTTAGTTCCGCCAGTTCCGCCAAGCCAAAAAAACTAGACAGAACAGTATTTCGGAGGTCGAGACGAATTCCAAATTTTCCGAAAATTCTTGGAACATAAATTTAAATTTATATTTGTTTAGGAAATGCAAAAAATGAATATAGAAACATTCTTACCGATAGACTTTGACCAGGGGCTAGCGAATTTCACAATACTTAGTGAAATTATTATAAACTTGAAAATTTGACAACATCCCAAATATTATCTACCTGCATATCTGTTAGTACAAGACATTGTCCAAAGATAACAAAAGATCCTACAAGAACATATATCCATTAAACACATTGTTTAATTACCAAATTGTTCAAATTTCACGTTATGCCAAACACTCTTTAACAATGGACATTTATCGACATCCCGAAACCCATTCAAATATCCTAATTATACTTGGAACATATGCACCTATTTAGATGTGATATATTAAAACCAAAAAACACATATTCTAACACATGTTAGCATATAGATCAAGTTGAGGATTATGAACTTACCATAAATTGAAATTAAGCCAAACACGGAAAATTGATAACATCAAAGTGTTATCGACAAAACATGATACCGTTAGTTTACACGATCAATCAAAGATGAGTTACTATCACATAGCATGACACATTCATTAAACATCATAGTAGAAGCATATATACCAAACACCATTTTACATGACTACTATATGTTTAAAAACGTAGTGTCTCATTTAGACACTTGATCATATTTCATGATACTTAATTAGTGTTACAAAATTCTCATTCCTAAGTAAACTATGCAAAATAATCACATAACATATGCAAAGATGAAAATCTAAGACTATAAGTAATACAAAAGCAATTTATCAACTTGGTGCACAAGATCTAATCAAAAGTCCTATTGTGCATAAACAAGACATCAAAAAACAAGCAAATAGAATATCATCGCAAGATTGACACTTATAAATCACAAATAAACAAGTGCAATCACAACATTCAATAAGCATGCAACATATATGCATACAACTAAAACAAGTAGTCATTTAGCATATCATAAAAAGAAAAATACTTTTCGTCACTTTGCATTTAAATATGACGATGTATGCCAAGCTTGATTAGTTTCTTTTATATATATAGGTATCACCAGATTCTTTAGTTTCAAAAGAAATTATATCAATGTTCAAAGGATCCTAACTTAAATTGCCTAACTCAAAAGTTTAAGTTTCTATGTCAAAATAAAACTTAATATTTTGGACACACTATAGTATTTGATTTATTATTTTGACTTCAGATTAGATTTAGGCCATGACATTATTTTTAAAAGAAAGTAGACACAATTCCCTTCAAATTGATAGGTGGTGCAACTCTTACGGACTTACGGTTAATTAGTTATGAATTTTTGAAGTTGGATAAAAACTGTGTACTGAACTGACGGATTTCAAGGAACCTTTTTGAGAGATCCGCCCATTGAGGATAAGGGATCCGCGGGGTCTGATGACAAATTCACTAAAACTCATATTCTGACATAAAGAAAATGTGTAGGACTTACTAGATTTGATAGTAAACATATAAAACACATATTCAACAACATTTCTACGAATGTGACTTATCTTAACATTTTATTTTTCAAGGAAACCTTCAAGCTTGTATACAAAGTAATATTTAACCACAAAATTTCTAAGTATACTTAACGAAACATTTTTCATATTATATTCCGCTTCAATGGTAATTTGATATATGGATCGTGCTCCATTTTAAAAACCATTTATTTTGAAAATAAGAGCTACGAAGCTCTGATACCAATTGTGAAAATGTGGGGGGGGGGGGGGGGGTGAATACGTTACCGTCTAAAAACTTTATACTTGTTGTATCAAGTATCTATTTTATAGCTTGTTCTAATATGAAAGATGTTATGTTTAGTTAGTGACTAGCATAACTTAAAACATGTTATCATCTAAGTACAATTGACAAGTCACAATAAAAGCAATCACATAATGCAAACATTAATGTAAAGCAATAAGTAAAAGAAAGAGCAAACCGAACACGAGAATTTATAGTGGTTCGGTCACGAATCTCCTCTCCGCCCTACTCCACTCCTCGAGTACCCAACTCGAGAGTTACTTCACTAGATCAACAAGCTCCCTTCTCGGCGGAGAAAACCTTACAATCGTCGCTTACACTTTATCTGGTACAAAGCTAAATACTGGGTTCTTTTATAAAGGTACAACCACTCCTATCGTCGCCTATAATATTTCCGACACTAAGCTAGATGTCGAGTTCTTTCCCAAGGGTACAACCACTCCCACTATGTTTTGTGGCCCAACATAGAAACCTTGTGTTTTATGGTGCAAACACATAAACCATCTAATCTATATTATGATGATACAATGATAATCCAAGACATACATGTATAATGGATATGGATGCCTAATCTAAATGAACTTCTTGAATAAGAAGTCTTCAATCATTGAGGATGTCAAGTGCCCTTGAATCTTCATATGTTGGTATGCTTGAATGAATGATGACTTCAAGATCTTATAACCTTCTTGGTAGATCATGAAGTATGCTTACAACATAATGAGAGTTAGTAACATTACGATCATTATGGAAAAGGGTGATTCATTGATGTTTCTACATGGTTTTCTACTAATCTATACGTGTATGTTTTTTCATCATCCATCATCAAGTTATGAGAAAACCATGGACTACTATTTATAGGAAAACAAGTAAATTTTTTTTTTTCCAAAACCATGTTCCAAAACTAGTAAAGATATCTTCCAAATATCTTTCCATATCTATCTCTAGTCTTATCAAGATTTTCTAGTCAACTACAAGATTGTAGTGTGTAAGTCTAAACAAAATCTATGACATATCTTACAAGACTCTTTCCAAGTTTAGACATGTCAAATCAAAGATTCTACAAGTCAACACACAATAGTTTGAGTGATAATCTTTCCATATGTGTAAGAACTCTTACACATGATGTCATATATATATATATATATATATATATATATATATATATATATATATATATATATATATATATATATATATATATATATATATATATATATATATATTTCTATTTTTGGATTAAGATATATATGAAAGTAAACTTGTAGAATGTATATATTGCCTAAGTAATATTGTTTTAGTAAGTTAATGAGTTACTAAAAATGTTTAATTCCTAATGTCATCATATTTTTATCATTTGTAAAACTTACTAATATTAATTTAACACCTAAAGTGGCACTTATTCTATTTTGCACCTAAAGTGCAATTTGACACCTAAAATACTTAAAGACTCTAAAAGTATTTTAGTAATTTTAAATGGTTGGTCAAGGGGTTTGATCATAGTGCCACATAACAAACATGTACGAACCTGTGTTGTAGCATACGAGAACTCTAGACGTTGAGAGGTGTTGAATGTTTGTTGAGACAAAATAAGATTACAAGTAACTTGTACATTTTACGTTATGTATCAAGTTATATGTTTGTCATCAATCAAAACAAACGAGACTGTATAGATTAAATATTGTAATATTTGCACTAACAGTTTTAATCGAGTAAAACTATCTTTTATTATATATGAGTGTATCCACTATAATAAATTTTTTAAAGGTATATAACTTAAATATGTCATTAATTTATAAACATTTTTATTTTATAAACCTATCTTCATCATGTATGAAACTCATAAAACTTTATAAACACTATAAATAATCCAAATGCGTTAAATTATGAAAAGATTTAAGTTTCTAGATCTATTTAGAGCATTGGGTACACTCGTGCCGTGGAGAAAAAGTGCTGTCACGTCAGCAAAATTCTCTATGGCACCACATTCTGGCTGTAACCCTCGGCACCTGAAAATGTAGTGCCGTCATCCTATTTTTTATTTATTTTTTTATTTTTTTACATAAAATAAAACATACACAATATTAACTAAAATAAACTTCATTAATTAAAAAAAACACATTACATTAATACAAATTACCATACAATAATTAAAGGAATCATCTGAGACTCAACCCTCCTCCTCAGTCGAAGTCTCTGATAGCTGAGGGCCAAGCCCTATTTCCCAGCGGTATTCTGCTTCCCTTCTTTCACGCTCCCTACGAGCAACTTCCTCACGTGCTTGGTCTTGTTCAAACTCTATGAATACTTGTATATCTTGCTCCAATTCTCAGAGATATTCCTCTAAAAACCAAGACGGATAGTTTTGGAGGTCAACCAGTGGATTGTTTGTCGGTTGATTATTTGCCTGTGGAAAGAGAACTTCCGGTGGAGTGTTTAGTGGTTGATTCTCATATGGGAATACATGAAACAGATCTGTAGGTGGAGTGTTTTGTGGTTGGTTTTCATTTGGGAATATCAGAAATAGATATTCCGGTGGGGTTTTGTAAACAGATTCATTATCTGGTGAAGTGTTGTTTGACATTGTGTGTGAATTGTGTGTGAGTTGTTTGTGTGCATCTATGAATGGTATTTCTAAGACCCTTTTTGCAATTTGAATTTGAATTTATCCCGCTTTAAGTTTGAATTTTGAAATTTGAAAAAATCCCACTCGGTTTTGAATTTGAATTTATCCCGCTTGTTTTTAAATTTTGAATTTCATATTTCAAATTTCTATAAACCCCTATAAATAGCATACCATAACATACTATTCTTCACACACTTCAATATCTAAACCATTTTACAAAAACTAATCGTTGATCATTAGAAGAAGAAAACTTGCTAGCTGAAGTTTTTGTTTCAGTTTGCCAAGACGTAACCAACTACAATGAACACTCTTTTTGGAACCAGGTTGTAGAAAGGTTCAACAATCAGTCTGAAGGTGACCATCGTACCAAAAATATGGTCACGAGTAAATGGGCAAGACTTAGCAGTGAATGTAAAAAATTCAATTATATTTACAAGCATTTGCTGCGTACAAGCCAGGAAAATGACAATGATCGTCTCCAGAATGCAAAGAACATATTTGAAGAACGCTTTGGTGGGAGAAGCTTCCAATATGTTCACGTGTGGTTCATTCTGAGAACCCACCCAAAATGGGACGAATGAAATATTTAACGGTGTTGTATGATTTGTTTTCCGTATCGTGTTAATTTGTTTTCCATATACTTTTTAATATGCTATACTGTTACTTTAAGTTGAAATTTGAATAAATCCTTCTCTTCCATCCACCATATTAACTAAAATAAAATTCATTGAAATGAAAAGTTACAATACGAAATTTAAACCTCATACGGGTTTATTTTTTTAGGATAAACATAAAATTAACTAGTTTTGGTTTGGATTATTTGCCCTGTCACGTGCTTTTCGAGCAAGGGAAGAAGTCCACTTTCCCGTCAACATGTTCTTGGTACGAATACGGTAGTTGCGCTTCTTGGCTTCCTTGTTGTATGCGTCGAGAACTTTATCCCAAAACATATTCATTTGTTGATCCGCACTCGTATTTGGATTCTCGGATATTTGAGTGAAACACTCCTCCAAAAAATACTCCACTTCTTGGCTCCAAAATCTACTCATTTTGTTTGGAAAAATATATTGAAAATATGTGTGAAGTATGAAATAATAACGGGTATTTATAAGGTTTTTAGATGGTTAAAATTAAAATTTTTAATGTATAAATGTGAAAAAAAAAAAAAAAAAAAAAAAAAAAACAATTTTTTTGCTTACTATCCGCTGGGTAGCGTCCTAATTAAAAAAAAATATATATATATATATAAATAAATAAAAATAAAAATAAAAAAACCCACCGCGTGGGCTGGCCACCACGGCTCAAGCAACCGCCGTCGTCATTTTTGGGCTGGTGGCCATGGCGCCACCCATGGCACCAGCGTACTGTACTGAATTACTGATAATATATTTTCACTATGATAATCCAAATTATCTGTAGTTATAAATGCACAATACGAGAGTGCATTCAACACTCTTTTTTAGAACTTTTTTGATCAATCGAGAGCTAATAATTTCACATACGAAAAAGTTTATTTCTCATCTTTGATATAATATTTACAAAACGACCTAGTGTAAAAGAGCTATTACATGTTTATGAACCTGATTACTAAGGATTTATGCATTATTTTTGTGACAACTTAACGGTATATCATGATAAAGAAATAAAGAATGTTTGGTTAGTTAAGTCTTACGTGTTATAAATCCGATATCACAAATGTTTTAATCGAGTAAAACTATCTTTTATTAGATATGACATGATCCACTATTAATGATACTATAATATGCACTAAAGTTTGTGCCACCAATGGTAATCGCAAATCTCACCAATTTAACCATCTTAACGATTATTATGGTGACACAATTACACTAACTTTGATGAAAAAATTGTATGATAATCTTAGCCAAAGTAGAAATTGACTAAATTGCCCTCGGAGAAATCCCGAGAATCCTCATGTAGTCATATGCAGAAATTGTGTTCACAAATTGGTTTTTTGAAGAAATTTTGCAGTTATTATAAGTGCACTGGTCAAAAATTCTTGGTTAATCATTTCATATCTGGTTAATCATATCAACATGTATCCCAAAACAATGTATCACAATCCCAAAGTTACCACTAGTCTTCCCCATGGAAATGTCTACAATTTGGCAACATCTTAAAATTCATTCCTTGAATCATGTAGGTACTCATTGTCCACATACCACATGAGCTCTTACCTCTTAATGACGTATGTACAAACGTTATATCGGATATCTATGACTGTCATCGGTAGTTTACGAGTATTATTCAGTGTCCATGGCTTATTAGCTTTTGTGATCGATGCTAGACTGAGATGCATAGCATCTAAAATATTGGTATTCTAAAAACCAGTAGAAAATTTACATTTAAGACGAGTGCAAGGCTCGTTAAACTACCAAGCCAAGTTGGAGCTAGCTTAACTGCTTAAGGTTGTGGAGCTTAGCTCGAGCTTGGCTTTGCCCTTCACAGCTTAGCCCCAAACAAAGAGAAAGCAGGTAGAATATGTGTAAAATTTTATCAATGGGCTAACAAACACTAAAGTAAAACAAAGAGAAAGCAGGTGGAATATGGCTAACAAACACTAAAGTCTAAATCCCCAAAGAGACATTTTTACCAAATCGAAGAAGAGATACCGAAAAACATCCCTCATGGAAATAAACCATCATCATCTAAATTCAACACAAATAACATGCATATTTGATGTGTTTTTTTGGCTGCTTTCTAATGGAACCTACTTATAAATCACAAGATTGTGGCTCCTAGTGTCTGGAATTTATCGTTAAAGAGATGTAAATCAAACGAATTAGTACGAGCTGTACATGGTTTATTTGGGTTATAATGGAAGTCAATTATAGTTACAGATGATTGTCTTCGTGGGGTCAATCCGAAAGCAATCCAACCATGTTTCTCAAGATTTCGATAGTCAAATTTCCAAGAAGTTTAGTTAGTCACATAAGGGGGTGTTTCGGTTACCTTACCAAAAACAGAGCTATTTCCAGGGTGCTTTTTCCTTAAGCTAATACGGAGTAACACCTTTTCAAACAGGTGGCGGAAGCTTAGTATATTTTGATAATACATTCACTTAGCAAATATGCATATCGATAAACTTAGCCAAACACCCCCCAAAGTCTGTCAGATACTCTGTTTGATAGATGCATATACATTACATCAATTGGTCTGAATTAAAATGGGCAAATGTTTTAGAAAAGTATCATACTTGACGCTATTTGTTTTTCTGGGTAGTGAATAAATTTTTTGCTTTTAGGGGTACTTTTCTTTCAAATTCGTCCTTCTTAAGGTACTTTATGACATTTTTGCCTTTCGAGAAAAAAAATTTTCCTAACAGTTGGCAGGGGCAAATTTGTCACAAAATTTCGCAAAATACCTAAAAAAGGTCGAATTTGAAAGAAATGTACCCGCATAAGCAAAAAAAATTGTTCGCTACCCAGAAAAACAAATGGTGTCAAATATGATACTTTTTTAAAACATTTACCCAATTAAAATATGTATCCTTTTTATTCAATTTAAATTATGGGAAAATCAAGACAAAGCTATATTCAAAATTTATTCATACTTCGGTTCCCCTGATACTGCATATAGACATCCATCAGTAACAAAGTGCAAAGACATATACTGCACTTGTCTAAAGTATCTAATCAGTTTGCTATACGATATAGTGATATACTGTAATCATCATGAAATATGCACAGGGAGATGATATAAAGCATGAATATGAAGCTACCTATAACCCAACCTATTGTAAAATCTAGCTATTGTGGTGTGTAACAGTCATGATTCACTAGTTGTGTTTAGCGTTTTCCCATTCCATTCACTTTTTGGGATCTCACCGGAATCAGAAATTATCACCTTTTTACGAGGTTTGCCACTGTAAGTACCTGCTCCCCCTTCTATTGCATAGACGTTATCCATCCCTTCGATTACTTTGCCAAACACAACATGTTCCCCATCCAACCTGGAAAATAATTGTCATAAGGAAAACGTGAGGTTACATGTCCAAAATACCCTTTAGTAGTGGTTAAAATTATGGAAAAATGGACCCAGGTCAATATCTGACTTCTTGGGCAAAGAAAATGTTACAAGATTCAATACATCCCAAAAATATAATAAACATATTTGCAGCTTACAAGGGCCGGTAGAGTTATTTCTTGAGAATCAAGGAGCTGACAGACGATTTCTTTTACTATGGGTTTAGCAACAAAAAAATTTCAGTTTCATAAATGGCTTCTTTTAAATCACTAACAGCTAGAAGTGGCAATTTTAACCCATTAATATAGAAACGGGTGGCTTTACCTTATACATAACAGGCTAGGCTTACACAAAATAAAATGTGCAAAGGTTGGATTATGTGTACTCAAATGCTTACAAGTTACAATATCCTAAATTGTTATAATTTTAATAAACTATCTTACTAATTTTGATAAATAATTTCTGTAATCATATGTATTACATATAATAGCATTTACGAAAAAAAAACTGGACAAAGAAGTGTTTGTGAGTCAGCCCAACCGGACCCAGCCCTTCCTGACCCGCACATAAAAAATTACCTGTTTGGACCAAATATGGGAGGTTCTAGATAACAAAGATACTGAGGTGCCAAAGTGCTTTGGTTTCCCCTAGTGTAGTACTACAAGCTCAATAAAAAAACTTACCAGTAGGCTTTAACTGTAGTGATGAAGAATTGTGAGCCGTTGGAATCTGGCCCTGAATTCACCATGGCCACCATACCTACGAAAAAATGTGGCTTAAATAGAAGAAGACAACATAACACATATGGGAATAGAAAAGAATACCAAAAAATAAAGCCAAAATCATAGAAAATAAAAAAAACCTGGCTGTGACTGCTTAATTTTGAAATTTTCATCACGGAAGGTGCCACCGTATATGGACTCGTTTCCCCTACCGTCACGAGAGACGATATCTCCACCTTGAATCATGAAACCAGGTATGATACGATGAAAGGGTGTTCCTTTATAGTGTAGCGGTCTACCACTAGAACATTTTCCCAACTCTCCTAAATACCAAAAGAAAGTCATGAGCTGCACATATTTAACAAAAAATTATTTTATCTTTTTATGGGGTGTTTGGATGATTTTAAAGCCATTATTGCAATTCTAGTGTTTAAAATAAACTATTTATGATAATGATGTCTTGATTATCTACCTATGATTACTGCTATTCAGGCGCCACGTAAAAAACGTCAATATGATCATTTTGTCCAGCTACCTGACCACATTACCTAAAATTGAAGTTTTTGAATTTTGGATAGTTTTTTACCTTTCTGGTGTAAAAAAGGTGGGTTACCTAAGTAAAAACTGGATCAAAGTTGATTACCTCTTTATGCAATTAGCCATAGAGATAATTGTTAAAGTACTCAACATTTAACAAGTTAACATTAATCAAATGATTATCTGATTTTGATTCATTAAGTCGCAATAATCATTTTGGGAACACATATACAAAGTACAAACACCCCTATTTGTGCTAATTCAAAGATTGATGAAACTATAATTACCTGTGCACAGAGCACGGAAATTTTCTGCAAAGATGAAACAATGACGAATTAGTTATTAGATAACCATCACACAACAGGTTTCTAACATTTCCGATAAATGTATGCTAGATGGTTTGATGTTAATAATAGATTTAGAACGCCTTTAGCAAAATTCACGCCTTGATAATATTTTGAGTAGGGAAGAGCACGTGACAAAGCGATATGCTTAGTTAGAGTAGTCAACCAGAATTGAAGCTTACCAACAGTTTTCGGCACAACTTCGCCATACAATCCAATAACGATTCTTCCTGCAATATAAACGAATGAGTTTGAAACTTAATATATCCTGGAATTCTAATAACTGTTATAACATTATCTATAAGATAATCACTTCCTCTGACTTCTGACATTTCTAAATTTCAAGATTTGTGACATTTATAATCTAAATTTCTAAAATACAACGATTTGATAGGCTGTAAACATTAAAATATGTTTATGCAACTTTCACCCGGCTTGACCCGCTAAAGATAAATTTCAACTTAAATATATAGTCATTAATAAGTACAGGGATCGAAATTTCCCCCTCTAGGTACATTCATTACAGAAATCAAAAAAGGGGATCATCATAATCAATAACAACTAAATGAACTTTAACTTAAAATTTCAGACCAGTTATTGACATGAAGGATAATACCTAAACGTTGCTTATTAATATCGACATCCAGAAATACTTTGTGTGTAATTTTATATACCTCCTCCACTGTCTCTTCTTCCTGTAAAATTTAGATTTAAAGGTAAGAAAAAAAGTAAGAAACATAACATCTTTATTATCTTAAAAAAATATAAAATAATAAATAAACATTGCCAAAGCTAAAGGCTTGTGTTCTTCAAACAAAAAATTACTCAAGAGACTAGCTGTTCTTAATCGTGAATCCCTAGATGGCTTATTTTTCTCCATTAAAAATCGCTCCCGCATCCATTTTGACAAGAATCATAAGAGTGTAGAAAGACTAAATTAAGATAATAAGTGTCAAAGATATTTGCTGGTAATTAATGGACATATATAAAGAGAACTGATGGTATTTAGATGAAGATATGCTGGGGTATGTTTTATATTGACGCACCATGATGTGCAGGATTTTCATTCATAACGACTATGCACTCAAAATAATCTCATAATTTAACAATTTCAAGACCCTACCTCTTCCGTTGGCTAAATAATCCACGGATCACAGTCAAGATGAATATGTTATTCCAATCACGTTTAGTGACAGGATGATTGGTTCTGTTTTAGTTCAGACAGATCCTAAGGCAACAAGGTCGTCTAACTCAGTTGTGCAACAAGTCTTCTTAAGGAAGCATTTTATATGTAGTGAAGCTTAGAGTATCATAGGTGTAGCAAAATGCCTGGTGCATATTCAAACTATAAAGCTAAACCATAAGGCTATAAATTCATAACAAGCCTAAAACAAACTGAAGTTCCACTACTTATCTTAATAGTAACTACTCAGTATAATTAATCGAAATAGCAAAGCTAGCCTAAAAGGACTATTTTAGTTCAGACAGATCCTAAGGCCAACGGCCAACCAACTACTCAGTAAAAGGTAAACATAAAAACAACAGGAAGTGCAAAAATCAAAATGTGTGATTGAATATATCCTAAGCTCCTGGATCTTGCCATATCATACTACTCTTTAGGGTTCAGCACGCATGGTCCACACAAGGATGATGTAGTAAATGGCAACCAGAAGGTAGTATGCTAAACGCCTAAACCTCTTTGCTTTTCAGATACTCTGTAAAACAAAATATCTAACACCGGTAACTAGAATGCAACAATATAAATGGAAAAACAACAACTGCGTCACATTAGATCATCCCTTTAATGGGTGTTTGGATTGTACATTTTTGAAATAATGATTGCAAAATGCAAACTGATGAATCAGACTCAGATAGTCAGGTGCTTCAAGTCTTAACAATTATAAATGGGCAATCCAAACAACCCTGTTGATTCCTAAAAGCCAACCTCACAAACCACATTTCAAAGTATTCCTAGTTGTATAAAGGACATAACTATCAAGGTCCGTTTGCTAATATTACCTGTGAGAAAGGTATTAGTCAAGTGTCTACGAAGATATTAGCCAAACGATTCATATGCGATATTCTAAAGTTTATCCTACTATATCCATGCGCTAACATAAACAGGATACATTAAACGACATCACAGAAACAGATATCCATTTAGCAACTATTGGGGCTATTAGATCCATACAGAATTGGCAAGAAACATATCCACTTGAGATTAAGGGGGTGTTTATTTCGGCTTATATAGCCGGCTTATGGCTTATTTGGTTTTCGGCTTATGTTTCATAAGCTCACTTTTTGTGGCTTATTTTGAGATTTTCTGTCTTATATAAGCTTATCATGTCATGATAAGCTTATATAATCTCACAAGTTTTAAAATAATCCACAAAAAGTGAGCTTATGAAACATAAACCAAAAACTACATAAGCCATAAGCGCGCTATATAAGCCGAAACAAACACCCCCTAAGTAATTACTCCGTAACATAGAATACACAAAAACAAATTTCATGTTTAATCTCATTTACTTGTGCATATTTTTTCACTCAAACAATATTTCGAAAAGTGCTTATTGAAAACAGCTTAAATTATTCAAATAAGCAGTATGGATAAATAAACCAAAAAAACAACAGAAATAGTTTGAATTACCTGTTTGGAAAAAGACGAAAACGTAACGAAAACAATAACGAAAGCGATCAAAAAAAGGATAATAATTCGAGGCCTTAATAATAATCTCAACATATCTCTAAAATCCATTTCTTCTTCTTCTTTTTCACATACTTTTTTCCCTCCTTTTTTTATGTCAGATGGTCAATCAGTGAAATTAATTGCTAGTAATTTGTTTGTTAATTTGTGGTTTTGATTTGTATTTATTGACTAAAGATTTGTTAATTGACTACACGCACGCACGCACACCAGGTGTTTGACTAAATGTCTAAACGAAAAAGACGGGTAACTGAATTTTTGTTTGTTATAAGGCTCATTTATCTAACTAATCCAGTTAAGGTCCAATAAATTATTAAGGGCCAGACTGCTCGGCCCGGTCAAAGGCCTGTAAAAGTAGGGTGTTCATCGGTTCATCCATAAAAACCGAAAACCATATCCGAACCCAAAACCGAACATTTATTTCGGTCGATTACAAATTCGGTTCAATTTTTTCCGGTTCGATTCAGTTTCAATTATTCTGCATATCCTATGTAAAAGTGTTGGTTTGTTTTTCCAAGAAATCTATACCTAATTTATGTCTAGTTTTATTCCTAAAGATAAGTGAGGATAAATGATTGATTTGTGAAAACGAGTCATTTTGCTACAACTAACTGAATGATGCTATTAGGAGTGAGCAAAAAACTGAAATTGGAACCGAAAAAATCGGTTGAAACTAAAAATCAATTGTTCGTTTTTACTTTTTCAAAAACTGAAAACCGGTTTTGGTGTTTTCAAAAACCTGATGATAATAACAAAATCACACCTTTGGCTCCAAGGGCTATATACAAGGTTTTAAAAAAAATCCAATAATTGGTTTATAATAATAACCAAGGCGTGTAACCATGCAAAGCCACGGAATTTTATAGCTACAAATAGTTATAGATGAGATTGTTAGTCGTATAGAGTCCGAGTCCATGTAATATTTGTATGGGCTAAGGCCCGAGGTTTAGAACATTCTTTGTATGGGTATTTATATACGGGCTTATGATCATTAATAGAGACACGATTCACACAAACTCCTACATGGTATCACAGCCAAACTAAAACTCGATCCTTCACAAAACAAACCCTAATTTTTTTTCTTCCAGAATATCGTTCTCTTTACAGCTTTGTTATATTGTCGACCGTTGGTATTAATTTGATTACCAGTCGATTTTCTTCTTGTCAACCGTTGGTATTGTTTGATTACCAGTTGACTGTGGTGCTTTTATCTCCTTCGATCGTTGGTAGTTGTGATTACCATTCGAAGTTGTTGGTTGCTTTGTTCAAGTTATCTGCTAAACTCCCTACTGTTTCATCAGTTTAATACCCTAAACTACCTACTGTTCTTGCATTAATTATTGAAACCCCATAATATTACACCTTTACTACAAAACAATAACCCTAACCTACCTACTGTTTCTTCAGTTTCATACCCATGTGCCCTAAACCCTCATCATGACTGGTGCTCAACCTCTACCTCCTATGATATTGCTCTCGGATAAACTAATGACCATCAACAATCTTCCCACCCTTGTTCTGGTCAATTTAGATGTAGAGGAGATGAATTACTCATCATGGACTTATTTTCTTATACATCTATGCAAAGGTTACTCCATCTTGGATCACTTACTGGGCAAATCTTCTGATGATGCAACTTCAAGTGCTCCACCATCACCTCCCGATGCCAAATAGTTAAAAATTGATACCATTGTCCTTTCTTGGATTTTTATCACTTTGTCTCCGACACTTCAACAACGTCTTGTTAATGAGGATCCTCAAATGGCCAAGGAGGCATGGGACATGCTTGCTTCAATCTTCAATGACAATAAGCGTCTCACTCTATTGCATTG
The DNA here is from genome assembly GCA_030686995.1 of Artemisia argyi. Classification (NCBI taxonomy): domain Eukaryota; kingdom Viridiplantae; phylum Streptophyta; class Magnoliopsida; order Asterales; family Asteraceae; genus Artemisia; species Artemisia argyi. The sequence continues at coordinate 98,567,390 of CM060698.1, read as the reverse complement.
AAGACCGAACTACGTGCTATAAAACTTGGGGATCTAAGTATTGATGCTTATTTTCGGAAGAATGAGAACATGGCTACTATCTTATCTAGTTTGGGTTCTCCTTATCTCCTATTAGCAATGATGATATTGTTACATTTGCTTTGGAAGGATTGCCCACGAAGTACGACAGCGTCTCTACTATCATTGATCATCGCGAAGTTTTCCCGGACCTTAAAACGGTTCGTTCTATGCTCACCACGGAAGATATGCGGTTAAAGTCTCGTGCTCAAGACGCTCTTGTTGATTCTACATCTTCCTCACCTATGGTTTTATTGGCTAACTCAACTAACAATACGAGGCATTCTATTTCCTCTTATGAAAAGGTCTACAAACCATGTTTTTTGTTTGCGCAAGGGTCTTGTCGGTTTAGTGTACACTATAAGTTTCTTCATAATGGTATGCATGGTAATCCATCCTCTAAACCTATTGTTTCTCCAACATCATGCAACACTTTGTCACCTACTGAATTAATCACTCTTCAAAACCTTTTGGCTAAGATGGGCACTAATCCTGGTGTTAATAGAGGGGTTACTTAGCCTGCTAATAACATGTCCTCACCCACTGGATCGACACCTATGGCCTGTTATGCTGCTCCTCCGGGCTTTCATTCTCAACCAGCTCATGTTCACCCACCCCATTCGGCTCAAGTTTATACACAAGTCCAACAAATTCCTTCTCCGGCCTACTCCACTTTTCAGCCTAATGTTTCATATATGTATAATGGGGAGGGTCAGATGCAAGGGGGAGGGTCTTACGGGGGGGGGGGGGGGGGGGTCATTTTGTTCACCAGGGGGTTCGTATTTGGCAGGCGGTTCACACACCAGTTCGCAGGGGGTTCAGGGTTCGCATGGTGGTTCAACAGCAGGTCAACAACAGGTTCAAGGTTCACAAGGGGGTCTTTTCTTCCTGCAGGGGTATTGATGTTGATGAGACCTTTAGTCCGGTTGTTAAACCGGGCACTATTCGGATAGTTCTTAGCTTAGCTATTTCTCGACATTGGCCAGTTCATCAGCTAAATGTCAAGAATGCCTTTTTACATGGGGATTTGGCTGACAGTTTATATGTATCAACCACCTGGGTTTCGTGATCCTATTCATCCTGATTATTTCTGTTTATTGCAGCGGTCTCTCTATGGTCTTAAGCAAGCACCCCGGGCTTGGTTTCAGCGGTTTGCTATTTATATTACTTCTATTGGGTTTAGTTCTAGCCGATGTGATTCATCTTTATTTATTTACAGATAGGGTGATGATACTGCATTTTTGTTGCTATATGTGGATGATATTGTGCTCACTACTTCATCTGATGGTTTATTACAGCGGATTACTGCTTCTTTACATAAGGAGTTCTCTATGACTGATTTGGGTGCTCTTAATTATTTTTTGGGTGTTTCAGTTACGCGTGAGTCGTGACTCTTCTAGGATGTTTTTGTCATAGCGTAAGTATGGTCTGGAGATATTGGAACGTGCACATATGGTTGGATGTAACCCTTCTCGGACTCCTGTTGACACTGAGTCTAAATTGGGTGATGATGGTGATCCGGTTTCTGATCCTAAGTTATATCGGAGTCTTGCTGGTTCTCTGTAGTATCTTACTTTTACTAGACCCGATATTTCCTATGCAGTGCAGCAGGTTTGTCTCTTCATGCATGATCCTCGGGAGCCCCACTGTTTGGCTCTTAAGCGGATATTGAGGTATGTTCGGGGTACATTAGACTATGGTTTGCAGTTGTTTTCCACCTCAACTTCTTCTTTGGTTGCTTATTCTGATGCCGATTGGGCTGGCTGTCCTACTACTCGGAGATCGACTTCCTGCTATTGTGTTTTTCTAGGCAACAATCTCCTCTCCTGGTCTTCAAAGCATCAATCGACGCTTTCTCATTCCAGTGCTGAGGCAGAGTATCGTGGTGTTGCCAATGCTGTTGCTGAGACTTGTTGGTTGCGGAATCTTTTACGTGAGTTGCACACACCTTTGTCTTCTGCTACGCTAGTCTACTATGATAATGTTAGTGCCGTTTACTTATCTTCTAATAGAGTTCAACATCAACGTACGAAGCATATAGAAATTGATATTCATTTTGTAAGGGAATTAGATGCTGCTGGTCAAGTTAGAGTGCTTCATGTACCGTCACGTTATCAGTATGCAGATATTTTTACCAAAGGTTTACCATATGCTTTGTTTCAGGAGTTTAGGACCAGTTTGAGTGTCCGGTGTCCTCCCGCTCCAGCTGCAGGGGAGTGTTAGTCGTATGTATAGAGTCCGAGTCCATGTAATATTTGTATGGGCTAAGGCCCGAGGTCTAGAACATTCTTTGTATAGGTATTTATATACTGGCTTATGATCATTAATAGAGACCCGATTCACACAAACTCCTATAGAGATATTGTGGTTAAGTGTTTCGTATAACGTTTAGCATGTATCGTATAACATTTAGCAATTGACGTTGGCAAGTCTTCTAACAAACCGTATATATCATTATTGTTGAATGGTTTCATTTTTTAAACCATAGCTTTTTAGAACTACATTTAGCAAAACTCTTTATTTACTTATATTTTCCTTTTTACAATGTGAGTATATCATTTGAGCAGAGGGCCGTCTTCTCATGAATTATGAAAATTTTTTAGGGTCCTGGACGAAATTACAATGAGGCCTTTCGAGAAGGAATGTTATATATAAAGTGTTACCGTTTATAAGATATAATGCAATTAGTTATCTAATAGTTCTAAAATATTGCTCATTTAAGATATTTTTTCATCTAAATACTATTTTCTCAAGGAAAATATGTGTACGCATGCATATAATTATTAACGGGACAAATTTTAGGGCCTCTAAAAATTTTAGGGCCATGAGCGGTCACTCACCTTACATTTGAGTTATAATAACACTTTACCATTTCACAAAAAAGAGTATATCATTTGACATTTTGAGACCCAATGGTTTTAGTGTTTGAAATTGTTAATCAACAAATAGCTATGGGTGAGCACATGGAGAGTGAAAAGCTAACTGAATCATCAGTGAACGGTCCAAACTCCAAACTGTCTAAACAACCAACATTTTGACTAAGTTCAGTTTTGATCCAGTCTGGTCTTAAAACCGAACTGACCCGAGTTCCAAATCGGCTAAACCAAAAATCCCCACCACTTTAGTTTCTTTCTTCTTTCATTCGAAACACAAATTTTGTTTAATATAAAATACCCGTGCATACGGTTTGATCACAATTTTTTTGTTTTTTTAGACATTCTTGACGTGGAAATGGAAGGGGATAAAAAAAGGAACTATAAAAGGGTATATAACTGCACAAAGAGTTATCAAAAGCATGAAACGAAACGAAAATTAAAATGGGTCGAAACCGGTCATGAGTTGAACCAACCGAGTTCTAATTGTTCCAGCTCTTGGTCCTGTATTTTGTTCACTTTGGGTTAGACGGGTCTACTTTTTCCCATCACCTAGACGGCTAGACTGGTCTCAAAATTATATTTCAAATCATATCAACAAGGTTTATAAAATTAAATAGCAATCTGTGCTTCAAAATCTATATTAGTATCTTTTTCTTATGTAATATCAAACTTTGAGCTTTTGTTTTTACTCATGGCGATAATTGGGCAAAAATGCACAAGTTTCACTTAAACGATATTTTATGTCAGTTCTCTTTTTTCACCAGTATTATGAAAACATGTAAATTTTGTTATGATGATTGCGTACATTTATACTTATTACTATTTAATGATCATAAATAAAGACTATGGTGTCAAAAAGTAAAGAGAAAAACATGAGCAGAAATAATGAAGGGAAGACAAAATGGTTTCAAATGGAAGATACAATTTTCGATATTAGTAAGTCTAAAATGTTATTACGAACATGTAAAAAGAAACGTTTTATACTACTTCGAGTAACAGCCTTTCTAAATAACTACTTCTGAGTAACTAATAGTCATTTACATACGATCAACAGAATGTTTATCTACCCACATTATCATCTAGGAGAGAGAGAGAAAGAGATTCCCACTTGTAGAAGCCTGTTTCTCTTTTTTGCTCTTTGTACACTCATCCTCCATTTCTAACGCTAACTCAACAATTTCGTTAAGTGCTTCAATCTTGTTGAGGAGAGGTCTTTTTTTCTCGCCAAGTAGTATCAATATTTCTTTGTTTAATCCACTACAGAATCTATTAATCTTCATTTTCGCTGTCAAATTGTCACGTGCAAACCTAACCTTTTCAATGAACTTTGTTGCGTACTCTTGAACAGTCATTGTCTCTTGCTTTAAAAGTATATATTCTTGTTCCAATCTAGCCATTAGAGTACTTGGCGAGTATTCATCATAAACCATTTTCTTAAAATCATCCCATGTCATCGTTTCCATCGCTTCTTTCCCAAAACGCTCTTTTTTCTCGTTCCACCAAAACAAGGCTTGTCCTCTAAGCATAAACGAAGCATACAAAACCTTACGATCATCTGAACACATGCATATCTCAAAACTATTCTCCATTTCCATAATCCAGTTACGCACCACAACAGGATCCAAACCACCACTAAATACAGGTGGTTCAGCAATCAAGAATCTTTTACGGTTTTTCCTTTCTTGCCCTACTTCTTGCAACACGTTTAGCGTTTCACCAACTACAGTTGGTACCAATGATCTGATCAAATTAGCAGTTTGATCATCAAGAACACCCGCAATGGGATTTCTTTCAACATTCACAGGGCGACCTCGTTTTTTACCACCTGACATTTTGTAGTACTGAAAACGAAAGACAAGAACACTCGTTACAAAATAATGCAACCAACTTTCAACAATAGAGCATGCAATGCTACCGAAATAACAATAGTTTTATTCTTCTACCGTATGCTTAATCATTTAGAAAACATACCAATCATGCAAAAAGAACAATTACTTCTAGCACAGTGGCATAATATAAACTTATAAACGTCTGGTTAACTTTACAACTTCTGTTACAAATTAGTGGCAATAATATAAAGATTCATATACCAAAAAGAATAACCGGGTCAGATTCTTGACACGAATTTAACCGAAATTTCGAACTCACTGACTTATCTTTATCATATAAACAGTATTATGTGAAATTAAACTGATATTTACCTTCAATTTGGTGCAAGAAATCAAATCAGTGCTTGACGAATTTATGAATTGGATTAGGATTATGATCAGGTTATATGAGTTTATTTGGTTTTGTTTATTCAGAATTTATAATGGGTTAAACTGAGAGGTGTGAATCTGTTATATGTAACTGAATAAACAGAAATTGGTAACGGCTATAAAAACAGTTTCTTGTTTTGTAAAAAAGAAAACAACAACAAGGATTGATTATTTATTTTTTGATTATGAAAAGTAGTGCTAAATGTAACCCTATGAGCACAAGGTGCGGTTCCGAGTTATTCGTAGGTTTTATAGCAAAAATTGTTGTCACGTTAACATTTTTACTTACATCACAAATCGTATAACATAATATAAAAACAGCCGCAATAACGGACCTGCAAAATATTGAGTATATCCTTTGACAATTAGACACCCAATGGTTATAGTGTTTGGGACTGCTTATAAAAAAAATAGCCCTGGGTGAGCAAGTGAGCGAAAACCGAACTGAATCTTTGAACTGATCCAAACCAGCTATACAACCAATATTTTGATCAAACACGGTTCTGATCGAGTCCGGTCTAAAACCGACCTGAGTTCCAAACCTGGTAAACCAAAAAACCAGCACAAGTTTAATTTCTTTCTTCTGTCGTTCGAAACACGAATTTTGTTTAAATTAAATAACCGTGCATACGGTTCAATCATAAATTTTGGTAGTTCTAATCATTCTCGACATGGAAATTGAAGGGGAAATAAAAGGAACTTTAAAAGGGTATATAACTGCACAAAGAGTAAGAAGCTTGAAACGAATTGAAAAGCTAAATGGGTCCAAACCTGTGTGAACCAGCTGAAACCGGTCATGAGTTGAACCAACCGAGGTCTAATCGTTCCAGCTCGCAGCACTGTATTTTGTTCAGTTTGGGCTAGACGGGTCTACTTTTTTCCCATCACCTAGACGGCTACATTGGTCTCAAAATTCTATTTCTAATCATATCAACAAGATTTATAAAATTAAATAGCATAATGTGCTTCAAAATCTATATTGGTATCTTTTTCTTATGTATGTAAAACTTTGAGCTTTTGATTTTACTCATGATGATAATGCAATTGGGCAAAAATGTACGAGTTTCACTTAAATGATACTCCGTACTATATATCAGTTCTCTTTTTTCGCCAATTTTGTAATGATGATTGCGTTCATTTATACTTATCGATCTGACGAGCCTTAATGACAAAAGCAAACATGAGCAGAAATGAAGAAGCCAATATGGTATCAAATAGAAAATACAATTTTTGACACTAGTAAGTCTGAAATGTTTTATGTACATGTAGAAACAAAACACGTAACTACCTTTCTAAAAAAACACTACTTCGAGTAACTTTCGCTATCCAATTATTCATTTACAAACCATAGGGTAACTAAGATAGTCATTTACATATATACAATCAACAGAATGTTTATCTACCCTCATTAGTATCTAACGCTAACACAACAGCATAGGGTAACTAAGAAGCCTGTTTCTCTTTGTCGCTCATTGTACACTCATCCTCCATCTCTAACGCTAACACAACAGCATTGTTAAGTGCTTCAAGCTTGTTGAGGACAGGTCTTTTTTTCTTTCCAATTAGTATCAAAATTTCTTTGTTTGATCATCTACAACAGCCTTTTTCTTCTCCTGTTGCATTGGAAGACCCCGTAGGTGCTAATGGAGAGCTGATAGTATACCACAACATATGATAAGTATTATGAAAACCAAAAAAACAAAGAGGAGTAGCATGGAATATATAGAGATGGGTTGTAAACCTTAATATTTGTTGAGCGAGAGAGGTTCTTGATCCGGATGGAGCATAAAGATAGTGACTGTTGCCATTATTATCAGCAGCAGCAACAAATGCTTCAAGCAATTGCTTTTTTGCTGTTGGACAACACTGTACGCCAAAGTTGACAACATCAACAGCCACGTTGTACGCTTTAAATCGCGCTGCAAAGTCTTCAAATTCGTCAGAATCCATGCTTAGTCGACTGAAACACACAGACATAGAGAGCAAATTAACATATATACTAATTAAAATTGAACAATCTGGTATATATACAAGTGTAGAGCATAATTAAACATACCCTCCAGAAAACACAAGAAGCCTTCTTTTTGGAAGGTGACTACTCAAAAAAAAGCACAAAGCCTGACCGATAGGTATACACATCTGACCGATGTATAATAAACCTGAGTAACAACAAAACAGGATAAAAATTAATGATCTAATAATGTAATTTCATACAAACAAAGAGTAGTGGAAAATACCTACCTTTCAATTTAGAACAGATCCTGTCAAGATCACGAGTAGGTTCAACAAAACCAGTACCTTGTATCTCACCCATTGCCAGTAAGCCCACCTCATTATCTGGATGAGCCTGCAAAACAATATTAATGAATGAATGAATATTAACAATATCATTATTATGCATAAAGTTAAGACAACATACTTTTAAATTTTCTTTACAATATAATGCAATAGCTTTAGCCTTTAGCTTGAGCTTTATACACACCGCCGCCACCGTAGATGCTGGTAACCAAAGCAGAATTATCGACACAAATCACTGTAACCTGCATATTACAGTTCGAACAGATTTTTATTATATACGTAGTATATATGAAAGAAGCCCTATCTTTTTTTAATTAACACAAACAAAATATGATAGAAAGTAGATCGTACCTCGGCCTCCATGTTTGAAATCAATTGTTTTTGAATCGGCTCCATGGTTAAAATCGATTGTTACTTTAATCCTATCATACAATGCTACCGAAATAGCAATAGTTTTATTCTTCTATCGTATGCTTAATCATTTAGAAAACATACCAATCATGCAAAAAGAACAATTACTTCTAGCACAGTGGCATAATATAAACTTATAAACATCTGGATTAACTTTGCAACTTATATAACAAATCAGTGGCAATAATATAAAGATTCATATACCAAAAAGAATAACCGGGTCAGATTCTTGACACGAAGTTAACCAAAATTTCGAGCTCACTGACTTATCTTTATCATATAAACAGTATTATGCGAAATTAAACTGATATTTACCTTCAATTTGGTGCAAGAAATCAAAGCAGTGCTTGACGAATTTATGAATTGAATTAGGATTATGATCAGGTTATATGAGTTTATTGTTTGTATCAGTTTTGGTTTTGTTTATTCAGAATTTATAATGGGTTAAACTGAGAGGTGTCTGTTATATGTAACTGAATAAACAGAAATTGGTAACGGCTATAAAAACAGTTTCTTGTTTTGTGAAAAAGAAAACAACAACAAGGATTAATTATTTTATTTTTCGATTAGGAAAAGTGCTAAATGTAACCCTATGAGCACAAGGTGCGGTTCCGAGTTATTCGTAGGTTTTATAGCAAAAATTGTTATCACGTTAACATTTTTACTTATATCACAAATCGTATAACATAATATAAAAACAGCCGCAATACCGGACCTGCAAAATATTGAGTATATCCTTTGGCAATTAGACTAAATTATAGCCTTATAGGTAAATATATATTTTATGGTCATTATATAAAAGTCAAAACTTTTGAATATTTTCAACTTTGATTGCCACATCTTTTATACTAGAAAGGTGCCCGCGCGATGCGGGGGCGGATTGTTGGGGTGAAGAGGAGGAGGTGGGGTGGTGGAAAGTGGTTGTTGGGGTGGTTGTTGAGGTGGTTATAAATTGTTGGGGGTTGTTGTTGAAGTGGTTATAAATTGTTGGGGGTGATTGTTAGGGGTGGTTATTTCCATAATTAGTAAGTAAAAGTTTGAATTTTTAAGCCTTTCTAATTATAGAACAGTCCCAAATACATTATATAGTAGTATAGATAAAATCTTTTGTATCTTTTATCTTTTTATATACAATCTTTTACAAAATCTACACATGAAGGAAGGATAAGTAAGACAGTAAGTATACATATAATAACAAGGGGGTGGTAATGTCTCGTATAGTAGATAAATAAAGGGGCAAGAAAGAAACCCTAATAGTAGTACTTATTTGATTTTTGAGATTGAGAGAGAGAGGCGAGATGCCAATGTCGGCGGCTGAAGAAGAACGTTTGTGGAAAGATATTTTGAAGGAGAAAGGGTTGCCGTTGGACATACCTTACTTGTCTAAAGTAGATTTGTGTCCTCCTCCTAGTAACCAATCACAGGAAGAGCTGTTTCACGATTTTGTTGAAGGGGAGGCACGTGAACATAAAGAACGTCAACTAATGGGAAATGATGCGGGGTACATCAAGATGAAGATGGATATAAGAACGAGGATAAGGGAGATTTTTGCTGCCAAAGACGAGATGGAGAGGAGGATGAAGAAAGCAACAGATCTGGAAGAGGAGATGATGAACAACAACAAGAAGAAGAAGAATAAGAAGAAGAAGATGATGATGAAACGCAAACAACACGGAGATGAATACAACAGCAACAGCAAGAAGATGAAGATGATGATAATGAAGAAGAAAGCAACAAGCATCACCGTGTTTTAGTTTTTAATTTATGTCAGCTTATTGTAATCGCACTCTTGCTTGATCGAATGGATAATCTATCTTTTGTTTGTTTGTTTGTTTATGATGATAAATTATTATTATTATTATTAGTTTGTCAAGAATTTGGCTGCTTTTTAATGATGCTGCCATTTGATGTTTTGAGAAATTAACCAAGTGGTAAAGATCCATTATCATATGTTACCATCCCATCGTCTATGGCTTTCTCGCTATAAAGTTTGCTACTTTTTTCTTCTCTTTCCCATACACCCGTTAGTTTTCTTCGTCCCTCCATTTGCAATTGTCAGTGATCAAATTCCTTTCTTGTGCCGAATTGGCTAGCAAATCCCGCCCATAAGGAACACGCTTAATGCTATACGCTCCACAGCTGCACCAATGGCCCCTGCATAAGCTTTTAGTAGTCCTGTTTGTTTAGGATTCAGCTGATCGTCCTTGTTTGTGCTTATCTTTTACAATTGAGCTATGTGTACAACTACTGAATTGAAGGGAAAAAAATAATTATTATAATGCTCTCTAGCATAGTCTAACTTTCTTTAAAGATCATTATAATTAAGTGCTTCCAATGTTATTTCATCTTTATATACAGGAGGTTGTACGCAGCGTAACATATAACTCGTTTGATTCATTTCGCTTTTAGATAGCTTTTGTTATTCTATTTCTGTTCAAAACGAAACAAACCCACTCGACCCGTTTACAAGTGAATGGGCAGAAATTGCCATCTCTACTAGTTGAACTCAGCGTTTAATACTTCAGCAGAGACCCTATTTCATCAGTATGTTTTCTAGGTCACCATATGATAAAACATTCTCACGAAAGCTGTACCAAAACTTCTCAGAAGCACAACCGTTTTGCCAAACCAAAAGTGGCGCCTCTACATCTGCCATTATCCTGTTGATGTAAGTTAGTTACTGTCTTCCGACTGCGCATTTTCTCCTGGTTGCTCAATTTCATGAACATTCGTATTGTATGGATCAAATCATTCACGCAATCCTAATTCGTCTATTCTATTCTAATACCCTTGCATCGTTATATCATATGCTCCTTATTTAAACCATTATCATTCAAAGTTCACACAACTTCTTTAAACCTTCCTTATAGTACATTCACGATTTCACACCATTTATACTTATTCGAGCTATGTGTTGTTCTGGTTCTGATTTGGAGTTCCTTTCTCGATTATGTTCATGACAGCAAACTCAATGAGTCAATGGACACCTTTGCTATAGTTATTATTGTGATGTAGTCACAGCTTTGCACCAATCATAAATTTATTTAAAATTTTACATAATTTAGTAATCAAAGATTCCTCAAAAAGCTAAATTTTACACTAGTCTTATTTGAAACCTGATAGATACACAACAACCGATACATGTTAATGGCAAAGTTGTAAGAAGTATAATTTCAAAACACTTAAAAATTCAATGAGAAGGCTCAATTGCAAAATCATACCCTATCATTGGTTAATCGAATCCATCGATTGGCCAAAAGTGAGTTTCCATATTTATTTATTATTTTACAAAATGAGGGTTGAGTAAGTATAGATATAATGACAAGGGGGTGGTAATGTAACTCGTCTACTAGATAAATAAAGGGGCAAGAAAGAAACCCTAATAGTAGTAATTATTGATTTTGAGATTGAGAGAGAGGCTAGATGCCGATGTCGGCGGCTGAAGAAGATCGTTTGTGGAAAGATATTTTGAAGGAGAAAGGGTTGCCGTTGGACATACCTTACTTGTCTGAAGCAGATTTATGTCCTCCTCCTAGTAACAAATCACAGGAAGAACTGTTTCACGATTTTGTTGAAGTGGAGGCACGTGAACATAAAAACGTCAACTAATGGGAATTGATGCGTACACCAATATGATGAAGAAGAAAACAAAAGAGCTTAGGGAGATTTTTGCTGCCGAAGCCGAGATGAAGAGGAGGATGAAGAATGCAGCAGATCTAGAAGAGGAGATGATGAACAAGATGAAGAAGAAGAGGAAAGAAATCATTCACACTTCGTCGTCTGTATGTAGTTAAAAGATTTGGGAGAAATTTCTTCTTGTCTCGTTATTCTATTTGATCCCTTTTGGTTAACACTGCTGCTTAAACTAAACTAGTTGTTTTGTACAATGGCGGCTTTGTTATTTGCGCGTTCTTCTGAGCCATGAAACTCTGCTGTCATGTTTCAGGAAATTTGCATGCCCAACCGCTAACTTCTTAATATGTTTCATGTGGTTGTTATGTGTCTATTTTCATAGCATGTTCCCTCAGTATCCTAAATAGCAAACATCTTTTTCTGCTTCTAACAGATTTATCTATTTGTGTGTTCCTGTATTCTGTCCTTGTTTCTGTAGTAATATTACGCTTATCTGTTTACAATAGAGCAACAAATTTAATAAATATAAAGCAAAAACCACCGATATTGTCATTTTGTATATGGTATCCTCTGTGTGCCTATTACTATCCAAAGTTGAAACACATAGGGTAATCTGAATCAATTAACATATTCATTTTTGTCCTATTTGGAGAAAGATTAGGCGTGTTATAGTCATGTGAACAGTTTAGTATCCTGCAAACACTCTTGTAGTGGTATGGCCGAGAGCGTTACTTTTTTCATTATGAATGTGATTGGTGCCACATGGTGTGTTTTATTCGGCTTATCTTTGATTTATCCCAATCTGTTTCACATACACTTCTCTATAATATTTACACACTTGTTGTTTTCTTCATGTATTAGCATCTAATTCTTAACAGTTTTAAATATTGACGAATATAGTTTTAATGATATAGATTAGGATGTATAGAAAAAGGGTCAAAATAAGCAAGTGATTATCCTAACGCTTCTCCATAAGGTAACATGCTTAAATAATATATGTACGATAAAGATGGAATAGTTTAAATTATTAAGAATGATATAATTTAATCGATTCAGATTACCCTATGTGTTTCAACTTTGTCACAAATATGTTTCCATAGTGTTTTTGGCATGATTGATTGCTTTAACTTGTTGAAAAGAGTAAATTGTTGGTACTCATTGTACAAACTAGAAGTAGTAGTTACCAAATTTTGAATGAGTTTTGAAATATCAAAAGCATTTAGCACTTTTGGTGACACCGTGAGAGCAACTATGTAGTATACGTTAACCATCTTTTTTATCCCTACGGCATCAATGGCTACTCCAAAAAAGTTATTCGGAGGACACATTAACAACTTGGTTTCACACAAGAATTTTCCATAACTAGCACAAGCTTGCTGTGTGCTTTAGATAAACCACAGTAACATTGCCTTGTACTCTAGTTAATTATGTTCCAAAGGTAGGTGTTTAAATCCATAGAAATTATGATTTGGTAGCTTATAGTATAAGTTATGTATTAGAAGTTATAGTTGAATGGTATGGAGTGCTCGTTTTCACCACGATAATAAACTTGATAGCTAGAGTTAGTCTCTTTAGAAGAATTGGTCCTGAGTACATATTGCTCGCAAGCTTTCGGTTTGTTTTGTCCCTTGTAGGCTTTGTAGATATATGCAACAAAATTCCCGTAATACTGCAGCAACAGTTGTATATATGTGGTAGTATACAATCTCATACCATATTATTTATAACAACTTCACCTGGTTTATTGTTCTATGTCAGCGAAATGTTATTGCTATATAATTTGATGTTTCTAATAATAAAAAAAGATAATTGACCTCTTGAAGTGAGTGGCTGTTGACTAGAACCCATGGTAGAAATCTATGAGGAGGGTTGAGATGGTTTGTTCCGTCAGCAAATTGTAGTTCAAGCTGCAACATATCATAACACAAATCATATTCACTATCAAAACTTGTAAAGTAGTAGTATATATACGAAAATACCATATCTATGATTGTTACATCTTAGAGTATCGTTTTTAGTTTAAGTAGGGATTTAGACAAGTTGAGATAACTCTAGCTTGAGCCGCGGCTTGGCAGGTCTTATTATGAATAGCCAGGATTTGTCTGTGTACGCTTCCACTGGGTTATTTTATTTCACCTCTTAGAAAGAAAATAACTTAAATCAAAGTACTTATTAGCATGGCGATAAATTTATACGAAACTTATACCTTGAGCACACGCAATGAAACCGTATAACGAAATAATTTGATCTAATAAAATAATATTATTATTTAATATTTAGAGAACTTTTATGATATGTGTTGAACTTTTCTATGTCATATTCCATCCTTGCATGCATATAAACAAATTTGTCAACAAGATTTAATGACCTATGATAGGAACGCATGGAGAGTTAAATTATAATAGGCGGCTAGAAGGTATAGGTCGTTTAGGTTTTCTAAGTTAGTTTTAGTAGGTTATTTTTAGTAGTGTTATAAGCCTAATGTTTAAATATTTGCCTCTGCTTTTAGGTCTAGAACCATATAGCTGATGCTTTTATGATCACATATGTCTTTTTATATTTTTATTTTTATTATGTGTGTATGCCTTTATGTTTATCATGCTTGTATGCGCTTATGCTTATGTATACATTTTTCTGTATGATTTTATTTGTAGTTCTAATCATATTGTAGGTACCACATGCAATAAGTCTTATGTGCTCTACGTATTCTACAATCTCATTTGTAGTTCTAATCATATTGTAAGTAACTACCCTTGCAGTCTTGGACTCTACAATTGCTAAAACATATAGCCAGGATTAAATGACCGCGTATGCTTCATATATACTTTCGCTAACATCAAGTGGTCACATAAACCACACTTACCATGCATAATTATATAACGATAAACAATTATAAGGTTTATTTAACGAGTTCCCTCGAGACATCGTTTTAAATAATTGAAAAAAAGAAAACACGAGTACATCTGATTAAAAATCACATTTAACTAAAAGTACATTTTTGGTTTTGCTAACCACAATCCTATGAGTTGTGGTTAAGTCTTATAATTTGTATAAAAATAGCATTTAATTAACTGATTAATTTCATTTTTGTACATATTAAATGATTTTATTTATAAAAGAAGGTATTGTTAAACTTGGAATGTTTGGTATCAATTACAATTAAAGTCATATAAGTTGTGCTTAGCAAAACCAAAAAAACTTTAATCTCTAATTATAGTTTGATAAACAATAATTATATGTGCCACATAAACAAAACCTTGTACTTAAAAAATCCACAAAAATTAAAATCTTTTATTTATATAATAAAACAAAACCCCTATTGGAATTTTTCATTTCAAAAAAATTGGAACCACACCTTATTTAGTAACAATTTTATTTAAAAAAAAATTATTTTCTTATTAGGTAACATTTGCTTATTTCAACGTAAGGGTTCATATTTGTTCTATTCTGTTGGTAATAATGGAACAATTTTGTTCATAGGAACAAAGAGAAGCAGATTTATTCTATACTCGATAAGTACCAATACGCAATGTGGAGGTTAATGCGATTTTATATGAGCGAATGTGCCCATACTTGTTCATTATTAGAGGACATTATTCCTAATATTTTTCCCTTATTTTTTTCTGACTTTCTTTATCAATTTTTCTAATTCTGAATAAAATATGATTAGGATAAAGTAGAATTTTATAAAGATAATAAAGGCTTTGTTACGTTTCCACATCAAAGTAAAATATAGTACTTAGTTCTTTTTTCTTTCATTTAATGCCTATTGTGTTCCAAAAGTACCTTTTCGAAGTCCTGGAGAGGAAGATGCATCTTGGGTTGACATATAGTGCGACTTGTCAGATATATTGGGTCATATGGGATTTTCCCGTTTTCTCCCTAATCGAGATATCCTCTGTTTCGCCCACGAAAGATTATTGAATCATCAAAAGTAGAAGATAAATACAAAAAATATAGATAAAATGCAATTTACAATAGAATTAAAATTTTTAAATAATTATCTTTAATAATAAAAAAAAACTATAATTAAACATCATAAATCAAACAAAACAAAGATTAAATTATTTGTTTTTTAGTAAATAAAAATATATTATTCAAAAAAAAAAAAAAAAAACTCATTATAACTAGTATAATTAAAACATAGTAATCCACTGAATAAAGAATCCCGATCAGTTTGCCCCACCAAATCTATACTATCTATAATAGAAAAATGGTCAAAGTGAAAAGTGAAAAGTCAAAAAAGTGAAATGTTGAAAAAATTAAAAAGGAAATATTGAACTAAAATAGGAAATGTTGGAAACATATGTTTCAAAAGGAAAACTGTTAATACACATTAAAAACCGGGTTGACCCGGGATGCTTCAAACCCAGCGGTTTGACCCAATTTAATTTGACCTGTTTTTTCAACCCACCCCGTTGAGATAAACCGGGTTTCAAATATTATGTTTAATCCTCAAATCCTCAAACTTTTACTATTTTTCGTTTATAACCCATAAACATTTTTTTATCACTAAAACTATCTGGCGCTATAAAATCTCGTTGCTATGCGCGGGTACTCGTCTAGTCTCATATAAATAATAAACTCATCGTGAATAGGTGAACTTAGGAAAATTCAAAGGCGAGCTAGGGTCTGTTCATAATTAAAGGTAAGTATCACCTTTTTTTTTTTTTTTTTTTTTTTTTTTTTTTTTTTTTTTTAAGAAAGGCAAATAGGTTTTCACAGTATTGTTTTGATGATAAAACGAAGTCCATATGTCGTACATGATTCTATTATATATAGAACTTGAATTACTTGATTGATGTTTTTATTTTATTTTATGATGATTTGAGGTCTCACAATATAGCATTACATGATCAGACCATGTTTGTCAATTTGTGAATTTTGAATTCTAACAGATGATAATCCCGAATCGAGAAATCTTAGGAAATCTTCCAAGGCCTGTTTTGATGCCTGTCATTCAACCAACACGCAGATAAGTTATGCTTTGATTTGAAAGCCTCCACAAAAGGACTATCGTCAAACAAACCAAACACCTTATCGCATTTGTGGGTCACCAATATAAGTAAAAGTTCATGTATTAATTGGATAGAGTGGATTAATTAATGATTCTAACTCCGCTTGTAATCTTTTTTTGTAAATTTCCTTCTAGTATCTTGCTACATTACTATATTTGCCTGTAAAAAAAGTCAGATGCTAGTTGGTTTAAGTAATGATATATGAAACTTACGGTGAAATATTATCATATGATCACTATAGTAATTAAGCTATTGTAACGAAAAACAACATAGGAGTTTTTGTATGTATTTTTGTGCATTCAGCTTAAATGATTGTATTTGTAATGAATGAATCATGAAAATCTTATAAAAGAAAACTGAATCTCTCATTTTGCAGCAATATAAAATGTCAAGTGGTCAATTTAACAACGAAAGTGCTAATGACGAAGATGAACCACAGTATTTTAAGGGTCCTGAACTACCTGCTGAAATAACTAATATTGTGAGATCAATGATGCCAATGATAGTGGAAAGAATATCAATAAAGGTAAGAGAAGAAATTATGCGTGAGAATCAAGAAGAAGAAAGATTGAGAAAAGAAAAGCTCTTTAAGCAAGGGCAAAACCATAAAGTTGCACCAACCCCTGCTCAATTTCATGGTGTCTTGGATCCATCCAACTCGATTACTAGGATGGAAAAAAAACCTTCAAGATCTGCACCTTAACAACAAAAGTGCTAATGACGAAGATGAACCACAGTATATTAAGGGTCCTGAACTAACCGCTGAAATAACTAATATTGTGAGATCTATGATGCCAATGATAGTGGAAAGAATATCAATAAAGGTAAGAGAAGAAATTATGCGTGAGAAGCAAGAAGAAGAAAGATCGAGAATAGAAAAGCTCCTTAAGCAAGGCCAAAACCATAAACTTGCACCAACCCCTGCTCAATTTCATGGTGCCTTGGATCCATCCAACTCGATTACAAGGATGGAAAAAAACCATAAAGATCTGCAACTTAACTAGTGGATATTCCTAATGTCGATTGACAACTCCCTCTGTTAAGTAGGTACCATTTACGTACTATATGAAATCGTTTTCTTCTGTTAATATTGGTGTGCTTTGTTAGTATATACTTTAGAAATAAACATAATTATAACACTTAATAGAGTGAGAAAATGTATTAATCCTATTGTTTTTTCTTTTCCTTTTATTGAATGTTTTGTGTTAACTGAATCATGAGACCAAACCTAACTCAACCGATTAGTTTGATACCAAAGCTTTTTTGGTTTAGTTAGTTTTGGTAGGACATTTGTACATATGAGACCAAGTGGAGGTCAACTCAATATTGATAGGAAATTTATGCATCCAAAGCTGATTGATACACATATCTAAAGTACAACGACATCACATTTATGAGGCAGTTTTGGTATATACATTTTGCATTTGTGCTAACATGACAAAAAATCTTCCTGGCTACTTTTAACATCTCCATAAATCAAAATGTAGTATAGCATGTAGTAATGTCTCTAGATAAAATCTTTGTAGTGAATTTATTAGTTTCGCCAATATCCAACTACATATGCACTCTTCTCATCTCTGGGGGTCATAGTTGAATTTATTAACTTGTTTAAAGGATTTTACAAATATGGTTGTAAGACTGGTCAATGAGGTTTCAAAAATAGATATGATTGAAGGTCCTATAAAATGGTAAAAGATCAATTTTACCAACATAGTGCGGCATTGAATTTGACATGGGATTCTTGTTATCACAGTCTAAGTGGCAAGGCTAACTGCTGGCAATATGCTTCAACATTTGAACTCTCCTCCTCCTCGCGTTTCACACTTTAGTAATCTGCTAGAAACTCACTCCAGCCAAATCATGAACTGAATTTTGACCAAGTTCATTGGATTCTTCCTCTTCAAGTGTTAGATTACTTCCTTTTACAGCTATGACCAAATACTTTTCATCACATGAAAAAAGTATTTTGACTCTGCTCTCATCATACTCAGCTGGTGCACATTTAGCAACTGTACGTTGTTTGATGAGGTTTATGTATATGCCTTTTTTTTTGTATGATTTTATATATATTTCTGATCATATTATAGGTACCAAGTGCAATAACTCTTATGTGCTTTACGTATTATATGCTCTCATTCGTGTTTGCTTATGACAATATTCAAAAAATTTATAATGTTATTTGTCGTATGCTTACATAGTTTCTCTATTTGTGTGATTTCACACACTTTCACTTTCAAATATATCTGTGCCCTCTCAGCCTCACTCGTACACTTGTCGAAGGTTATTCTGGTTTTTATTGAGGTTGGGGTATGATCTATCTGCATTCTACCTCCCCATACCCTGCTCCGGCAGGATTGGCTAATGTTGTTGTTGTTGTAGATAACAAACAAGCTTCATACCAAACAACTTTACATGTGTGACAGCAAAGTTTAGTTCAGTGGATTAAATAGAAAGTCAGCTTATTGCGTTTACAGACAATTTATATTATAATCATTATTCATTACTTAACTCACGTAAAATCATTGCAAAATAGAGATAAGTAGTGCAAAAACAAAATAGATAAACCTATTATAATATCATAACAATCATATAAAATAAATCAAACACATCAAGAGAGCATAGCGGAAGCAATTATAAGATCATATAATATGTAATTAATTAATCAAACATAAAAGTAAACATACCTTTGTGATTCTAGCCCGAACAAGAATCAAATGCAATCTTCAAATTAAGAACCCTAATTAGGGTTTATGTGGATTATAAGAATTACCCCTTACCTCTTTTGTAATTCAATCCAAGAATCAAACAATAGTATATTTGAATCGTGTTCTTGTACACACGTCTAATTCAAGTAAAAGTTTATGCAAGTAAATTAAACACAAAACCTTTTAACTTTATAAAAATCGAAACCCTTATGGGTAATAAAGATGGATCGATTTTGATGACAAGATGAGAGAAAGAAAACACCTATTATGTGTGTACAAGTTATGAGAAAACAATATCCCATGAGGTGTTTATATACTTGAGATAACTTGAAGTCCAAGGCACAAAGGAGGTGGAACTCCTTCTAGAACATTCTTGACTTTTCAATTATTCACAAGTATTACTTTCCTAATCTTCGTCTAACGGTCGTTAGCCATTCTTCGTTAAATACTAACGGTCGTTACTAGTTTTGTGTTTATTAATAATTATATATAACATTTATAAATAATTATTCTTTTACTCTTCATACGTAAAGTGTGCAATCCCACGATCTCGAGTTCGATCCTAACATACAACTACTAAAATAATGTCCATAATCTAACAGCTCCCACTTGGACATATTTTAAAAGTGTAATCACATCGGTTAGCGTCTTGCAACACGCTGATGCCTCTAGTACGATCTCGAGTAAGGCTCCTGAAAAAACCTTTTAATGATTTCTCATTATTATTATCCTTTTGTTTCTAATACCACGTTAATAAGGATATGGATTAAAGTCATTCCTTAATTAACCATTCTGTTTCTCGTTGTTTATGATTGATCAAGATTACCAAATCTTCTGAACATATTCAGGGGAGATCTTGGGTGCGGCCGCACATACATCTTACCAACCCTACGAGGGCCCCAGCAGTATTAAACTCCAAAAATAAATTTGAAGGAACAAATTCTATCTTGACTACAAGCAAAACTCACAAACTTTGTAACACTTTCGAAAACAACCCTTATGACTACCAGTTACGTATAGCGTTAAGTTGTTCCACAAAAATGTACTACATTCATGACACTTATCTTGCATCTCAAGTCTGAGGATAACTTCTCATGATTTACTTAATAACAAAATCCATAAAGTAACATCATGTAGTTGGGATAAGTCCTATATTCGGTATCATTGAATATCATCTGAAATGGCATGACTACGCATCAATATACTTTAAGTATATTATACCAACATTCAGATTTGTCTTGATTTAATAATATTCCCATATTATTAACTGACAACGGATAATTTAGAATAACATTTATTCATGGATTAAACATACAAATATATGATACAATATATTATAAATTAAACATACCATGTATTTAAATTTATTATAATTGTTTATCATCCCTTATCCAAATACTAAATAGATCAATGCATGATAACTCTTGTTGATGAATTATGTCTCAAGTAATGACATTCATACTTGTTGACAAGACATAAATCATCCAACTTTGATCTATCAGAATTTTGAGAATACTTATTTCAAGAATTCAACTATTGAAGTTCTTGTATATGCATACTCAACTATTTTGATAATGCCTTATAATGTTTCATAAATGTGTGACATCCTTAACCACAAATTTATGATAATCAAACTTCCAAATATTTTAAAGTTTAAAGTATTCTTATTCTCTTAATGTATAATGCAACTATGCTTTTAGTAAGCATAACTAGTAATAGCCAAGGATGAAATCCTTACCATAACTAGTATTGATTGTCATCTCAATTTCATTAGCATCATTGTATGCAAACAACAATATGCTATTAAAACTTCCCGTAAACATTACTATCTATTGTGTAATGTTTGATGCCCTTCAAACTTTCAAGTTTGTTGGCTATGACAATTTTCACAACAATTGAAAAATTGTTCATCTATAAAATTTGGAAGCTGTTCCAGATTTAGGATGTGATTCTATAATCAAACATATTCTTTTTAGAATATTACACAAGTTATCTAATAACTTTTGATTAGAAATTTATATTGCCAAATCATCTTGTAATCAAGCATGATACATCAAAACATGATGTTCATGAAAAATCTTTGAGTCATACTTAGATTTTATTCATGTCATTCATATCCATTTAGACTTTCTAAATAATATATCATGTTATATTAGATTCATTTACCGCACATGTTTCAACAATAAACATTCATTACAAGGTTGTATGTATTATTTCCTAAATCTTACAAGTAAAGTTTCATTCCAAACTAAGATTTAACTTTTAACTTATATGAAATGCTACTTTTATATGTTCCACAACATATATAATTTAAGAAATTAAACATAATACTCCCACTAGCTTTAAGGAATATTTAGAAATTATCTTATTTTAATTATAAATCAAAATATAGATTTAATAATTTAAACATAAGAATAATCTTCTAGATGCATGCATTTATCCATCCATGAATTATTGCACTTTGTACACTTCCAAAGATTTATTTGAATTCATAAACTCCTTTTGATTACTTATCTTCCTCGCTCAAGAAAGAGTTTTGATATTCCATTGTCAATTTCATAAATTTGACAATCATAATCTTTATATATATTTAATGTATTTAGAAAATAATATTCAATCATAATTAATTGCTTAAGTGTGATTAATAATCTTGTCATAAGACATGCATTAAATACGTGCACAATATTGTCCATATGATTTCTATACAAATATTTAAACAACAAAGGTTATCTTATCTTTGAAGAAACTCATCTTCATTTTTTAGTCTAACTATTAAGATAAACCAAGTTTCTAAAATTGATTATTTTTATGGACAGCATCTTTATCATTCATATCATGTATACTTTACCCAATTTCATATTTAGTAATGTATTATAATGATTATCAGGTTTACAATAATCCTGTAAATCATAGCCCTCAGCATATTAATCAAATATCTGAGATATATTGCTATTCTATGAATGATAATTCCAATATATTGAAATTTAACATTTAAATGTCAAACTTGATTATCATCTTGAGATTTAACATTCAAATGTCAAACTTCATCATGATATTTACTAGTGTATTTTAGAAGAGTATGTATCTTGTAATTTTATCTTTTAAAGATCAAAACTCCCACTTGCTTTTAGTAATTTAAGAACCATCTTTAAATACTTAGTAAATAAAGCAACAATACAATGTTCTCTTTTAGGATATTACAAATACATATTGACAGTTCCTAACTTTACTTTGTTAATATCCTCTTCATAAGCAGTTAAACAAATTTAGAACTTCAATTTAAGACTTAATGTAATTCATCACATTCCATCATATGATGATGCCTTATTAATCTTCTAGGTTGGAGTTTTATTAAATATGTTCAAGTCATACTCAATATTCTAACCTTGATAACTTTTGGAAAAAAAGAAGTCGTAGTTATCTTTAATCAAACAATATAACTAGAGTTTGATTTTCCTAACTGAACATACCATAAACATTTGGCATTTCATTAAGATTAATATTGTAAGACTATCTAACAATATTTAAGATAACCATATTCCTTTTGGCTTGTCTATTTACCAACTAAGTCATTTTAATGGTATAATAATTTTCAAGCCAATTACATGCTTTATAACACAAGTACTTTTGACAAAGTCACTTCATGTTCATGTCTTTATAAGAAAACATAAACCGTTATAATCCCACTATACGTTATAAGTCATTTAACAATTTAATGACTTCATGTATATGTCTTAATTAAAAAAAACATAACAAGATAACGTCTTACTTTATTATAAGTCTTGTAGCAATTAAAATGATTTATGTTTATATCTTTACAATGAAACATAAACATGTTTAACTAAAGTAATTATGAATACCATCTTTTGGTTTCAATAGTAATTTCAAGTTAATTTATTAATAAATAATAATGTAAATAACATTATTTCTTCATTTATTTATGTCATTCCAAGAACACATAAATATTCAGATTGAAGCAGCATTAAATTACTTTATTAATTTATGTCATTCCATGAATTCATAAATATACAAATTAAAGTAGTCTTGATATCATATTGACATATGTTCTAATAGGTATCTAATTTAGAAACTGTAAATTCTCGTAGTTCAATTACATCAATTGATCTGCTAGTAATGAAAATATGAAATTCACATTGTTGTTGCAATCTAGCTAAGCTCTCACATAACATAAATTGTAACACCAAGTGTTTCTTGAATTAGATTAATATAATTCATATTAGAACGTTATTCTTTTACCTTGCAGTCAAGAGAATCCATTAAATCATATCTTTATAAGTTGTTTCTTGCACACATTAAAGATAACATTTCTCCCACTTGTGCATGGAACAACCTCATATAGTTGATAAACAACACGCCATGCATTTGTTTATGTAGTCAATATGATTGTGTCATAGATTTTAGCATAACGAGTAGATGTAGAACAACAATGTCTAGTAAGGAAACGTAAAAGACTATCCTTAAAAGTATGAGTGTCTACACTAGGAAAGTAATTATCTTTAGCTATCAAGATGTCAAAGCTTGTAACTTCCACTGAATTAAAGATCATTACAATAATTCCTTATTCATTAATAAGTACACATTACTTCCACTGAATTTGACAACATTGTAAATGTTTCATATCCAGTGAAAGAAAATAGTGTGCTTTTAACTTTCCTACACCTTTGAATGTCCATACGTAACAATTACTTATGCACTAAAGAGTGTATCCTACTACGTAAATGATGGACTATCCACCAAATGCGATTAACTTGAAAAATTGGGCATGCAATTTCTTCCTTAATAGGTCTACCATCCTACAATGTATGTAGCACCTTTTAAATAGTCAAAACAAGTAGTTTGTCTTTTAACATTTTGCGGTAATTTATCTAGCTTCTAATAACTCATAAAATGTCATACATAATTTTCTGTTAACTAAATATCATATTTGTTACTAAGAATTTAATCACCGAATGAGGATGATGAAATCCCTATGGAAAATATGCGCAATTTTCTTAACTATTAAAAATTTGCTATGAGTTATATTAGAATTTAGACATATCTAATGTTCCTATTATCCTTTCTCATTCATGAAAAGGAATAGGATTGTGTCTCACTCTTCTTTCATAGAAAGGAGACTTCTTTTGTCTTTTAAGTAAATTATTCTTAATCAAACATTTGTTTGAAAACAGAACTATATCAATTTACCAAAGCCCAAAGTGCGTTTACGATTTGAACGTTGCATTAATACATTAAAACGAATTACAAAATTCAATTTCAGTATTTTCGATAATTAGATCTTTAAGAAAATAAAAAAACCCATTGATAAATATTCATATAAACCATAGTATTTTCTTAAAGCTAGGATCCTAATTGACATAGTACCATTACATCAGTTGATTTGCTAGTAACGATAGTATTCAACAAGGTAATTGTCGAACAATAATTGCCAATATCATATTGCAATTCCTAGATTATTATGGGATTTACTTTCACAAAACTTTTGCAAAGTAAGCATGTTTCATCCCCATCTAATGCCTTGAGTCCAAGCTCTCACTTCCTACTCAATTTAAGTCGTCTAACTTAAAAACTGCAAACTCATAAATCCATTACATCAGTTGATCTGCTAGCAATGAATTTATGAAATTTACCTCTCCATTGCAATCTCGCCAAGTTCTCACATGACGTAAATTACAACCTCAAGTGTTCTTAATTAGATGGCATTTGACTTAATTTTATAAGGGTGTTAAATTTTGACGTGTAATCAAAATAATGTATGAAGAAGCACGCATACAACTTCATAACATTGGTTTTATAAAACATTTTTATTACCAATTTACTAAGAGTAAAATAACAAAGTTTTGATTGAGGTATCGGGTTCACCAATTAAAGAATTACCAACAATTATCATCAACTTATATCGTACTTTTACATAAGCCCTAAAGCTTAGTGTTTCGGATAATCATTCAATTCACCCTTAAGATGACAGTGTACATGTAATGGTTGTTCGGTAAGTCTAATTTACACACAAACGAGCGTTAAGACAGAATGTTGACTATCTAAGGCCACAAATGCGAAGCCAACCTTATACCCATCTTGTAGTGTGTAAACTTCGGTCGAGCCTAGTTAACCATTACGTACAAAAACATCAATCAACCAATCCTTTGAAATTTAAACTCTTAAAACCAAAACAATTTCGCCATTTATTTAGTTCATATTATTTTTCTATTCAAAAATTACCCTTTTTCGTTTATAAACATGTCTCACATAATAATAAACAAAAAACAAGTAATACATAGTAAAAAAATAAAACAACCAAATAAACATATACATAACATAATAATTAAATATTTATAAAACATGTAGCCGCATGCAAATCTTATTCAATAGTCCTATTAATAATCAAGTCTAGGTGTATAATGCATTTATTCAATTAAGGCTTTTGTGGAAAACTAGAAGGGGGGTTGAATAGTTTACCGATTTTTGAATTCTTTTTAACTTGAATAATCTTTAAAAACTTTACGTTTGCTTAAAGATATGAACACAACTCAATATGTGTGATTCTTTGAAAAGCTTTTCATGTGAATCACAATTCTAATCTTTACTTGTTTCATACTTTGAAAAACTTTACTTTTGATGATCCTAACTTTGCTTGTTTAGTTCTTTGAAAAGCTTTACATTTGTGTAAAGACATATATGCAACTTTACTTGTTTTAATTCTTTGAAAAGCTTTATATGTGATTAACTATTCTAACTAAACAACAACATGTAATAGGGAAAGATAAAGAAAGAAACGATCAAACCACAACACGATTGTTTATTGTGGTTCGGCTACAAGGACTCTTTTTCCTTGCCCTACATCCACGCCCCGAGTTTCCAACTCGAGAGTTATAAGCACTAATCAACAAGCTCCTTTCATCGGCGAAGAAAACCTTTACAACGTCGCTTACACTTTTTACCGACACTAAGCTAGATGTCGAGTTCTTTTACACGGGTACAACCACTCCCATCGTCGCTTACACTTTTACCGACACTAAGCTAGATGTCGAGTTCTTTACCAAGGGTACAACCACTCCCGTTAGTTCTTTTACAAGGGTACAACAACTCCCGACACACTACGTATTTTGAGGCCTAAAATACTAACCACTTACTTCTACATAGATGACACACATGAAGTATAAACTACCAAAGCTTATACATGACCAAGCTACCAAGACTTGCAACTTTAGAGTTGAAGCTTGTAGCTTCTTGAATGACCTTGTGAAGTCCCTTGCTACATAAGAGAATCACACAAATCAAAATGTTACTGAGTTAGTTTAGAGAGTATGTGAAAAATATGTCCTCAAAGGGTTTTTCAAAACTAACAAATGGTTTGGTATTTATAGCAAACCATTCTGCAGGTCTGGCGGATACGGCGGACCCCTCAAAAGGGTTCCGCCCATGTATCCCCAGGGTATCGTCAGGGCTGCAGTTGGTTTTTGCAATAAATCTTCCAAACCAAACAAGGTCACATCTCATTACTCCATGCAAACCAAACAATGTCACATCTCATAATATCAAGTCAAACACTAAACTTGCAAGCAATGACTTAGTAAGTCAAACACACTTCTTACCATAAATGTATATTGACAAAGCTTGCCCTAAATGTGATGTGACCTTACTATATTAAGAAATAAATGTGATGTGACAAGACACTTTCTAATTTAAGAAATAAAAACAATGTTTTGTTTAAAAGAAAATGTAAACCTTAGTTAAACAAGACTTAAACACTTAAAGTGATGATTTACTTATAGCTAAACTTCATACTTTGTCATTAACAAAACTTAGCAAAGATCGTAAAATATAAATAACGTTTTTAGGTGATATTTGTATTAACAATCTCCCCCTTTTTGTTGATGACAAAACATAAACTTTATTTATAAGTAAGTCACTAGTTTTAGTGTTAAGTCTTATAAAGTTAGTATAAAAACTTGTTTTTGCAAAGATGAGGTGATAAGCACAAGTTTATATAAATTCTCCCCCTTTTTGTCGAAACAAAAAGAAGAGTAGCGAAGCGGAATTAAGACTTGCTACCCCTTGGACGATACTCCCCCTAAATGGAGTGCCAAGAGAGGAGACGTGGATTTTGAACCTATAAGAAAAAGGTTAGTTGTCGCACAAGACAAGTCATGAACGCATTTCATGTTTAAAACACAACTAAGAGTTGTGAAGTGAAATAATACACCACTCATGCTCCCCCTTGAATATTACTCCCCTAAATGGAGTATCAAGGAAGGAAAACATGGATAATGATCCTACAAAAAGAAAGGTTAGTTTCAAAAGCACAAGATATATGTATGCCACCATAGCAAGGTATAGTTCACTTATTATACCTAAGTGGTCAACAAACAATGCAAACCTTGTAGTAGAATGAAATTCATTTCATGTAAAATTTTGACTCTTAAAAAGTCAAAGACAAGAAATTTGGATTACACCATCATACTTCTAAAAAGAAAAACTAAAAATAAACTAAGAGCTTAAAAATCTACAAGGAAATCATCATTTTCCTTAATGAGAAACATTTTCCAAAAACAAATCTAAGGTTGTTTAAGAATGAAAATTTGGATTGGATGGTTGTAGCGTGCTTTATTTTGAAGGTTGAAAGGATGACAAGGTTTTGGTTTGTTGGTTTAATGGGAAACATTTTCCAAAACAAACGGTTTTGTTTCATTTTGGAGACTCTAAGGTTGAGGTGTGTGAGACAAGGATTGTAGAAGATCCAAAATGTGGTTTAGTATAAACCTCATTTCTTCGGATAGCTCACGAATTTCCCCTCGACACCCTTCACTAATATGAGCGGTTCTTTCACAATGTCCGCAACCATGGCGGGGAAAGTTTGGTGGAAGAGAGGTTTGATTTGTTGGTGGTGGATGGTTTGAACTTGAAGGAGCAAAGGTGGATGGTTGAGTGGTGTTTTTGCTTCCTTCATTTGTTGAATGTAGTGTTGTTTGTAAAACCATAATATGGTTGATTTGAGAGTCAACCATACGTTTGAAGGCATGAAGGTGGTTTAAATGAGTGTCAATCTCATTATGAAGGTTCGGAGGTTTTTCCCATATGGATGCTTCTATTTTCTTATAAGAAGAAAGTAGAGATTCAAATCGTTGGGAAGGTTCTTGTGGTGATGGTTGTTATTGTTGTGGTGGTTGTTGGTTTTGAAAAAAATGGCGGAAGCTTGGTTCACCGGAAGGATTGCCATGAAGGTCTTTGTAAATTGGGTGAAACACAAATGATTGTGAGTGGGTATGGCCATGATCATTTGGAAAAATAGATGGTCTAGCATAACGATAAGCCAACCGTTCTATCATTGAGGGTTGATGGGTTTCATCATCTAGTTGCTCACTAGATTGTTGTTGGGTTTCCATTTGAGCAATGGTGTCAAAGAGTGATAAGGATTGTGGACTTGATGATTTGGGTGATAGGTCTTCTAATGTTTCCAAATAAGGTAGTGGTGATGTTGGAGGTGTATGGAAAAGTTCCATTGGTGAAATTGTAGGTGATTGAGGTGATGAAATTTTAGTTGGTTGAGCTTGTTGAGAAGGTGATGTTGAATCACATGAAGGTCTAGTAGGTGAAGGAATGGTGGCCATGTTTGTGTAGCAATGTGTTGGAGAGGGTGTTGGAGTATCAAGATTAAGCAATTCTTTAAAGGTAATTACATTGGTATTACAATGTGTTGGGGATTGTGTTGAGGTAGTGAGGTTAAGGAAATCTTGGATAGGTGAAGAAATGTTAAGCGAAGCATCACTTGAAGAAGATGAGCTTGACTTGACGGTTTTGTTGAAACAACAAGGTTTAACACTAATTCTAGTGGTTTTTTAGAAGGATTTTGATGACTCGGATGATGTGTTGGATTTAGTCATTTCAAAGGTGTGGTTTTGATGTTTTGAGAGAAGAAGTTTTAATGGTGATGGTGTGATTTGAATTATTGCAAAACTTTCAAATTTATAGGATGAAGGAGATGTTGAAATGGGTGTTTGGATTTGATGTTTTACCATTCAAAGATTGAGGTTTCAAATGATTTACATTGTTTTCATGAACATGTCAAATCATTGCAAGTCAAACCAATGGAATAAGGTGGAGTGAAATACCAACATATGCACTCAATGCTTTGTGATCATGAGATGTGATTTAGTTGAAAATGTTTCAATGGTTTGAAGGATCCTTTAAAAGGGTTCTTTGGGTTGGTTATGTTTGAATTTGAATTTTTGGAGGGAAGTGGCTTCCTAATTGTTTTAGTGAGTGAGAGTTGTTCTAATATGGTTATTGGAGTTAATGGAAGATGTTTCTCACTTAGGATAATGGTTTTGACACTTTACAAGTTTTGGACTTAAGAAAGATGAAAAAAAAAATCTGCAGGTGTCTGGCGGAACCCTCAGAATACACTGGCGGAACCCAATTGAGGGTACCGCCTGATCCGTTGGGCCATTTCTGGGATTCCCAAAAAATACACTGGCGGAACCCAATTTTGGGTACCGCCAGATCCGCCAGAGCTCAAAAATTAGGCAGTCCGCGTTTTTGACCCGCGAGACGATTTTCAAAATTTCCGAAAACTCCTAAAATCAAAAAGATAAGGCATTTCTGGTTAGGCAATGCAAAAATTAGAGACGTAAACATACATATCATAGGACTTTGACCTTGAGGTCGAGGATTTCACTATACTTAGTAAGAATTGCCATAAGCATAGAAAAAATGACAAACACCTTAAACATTGTCATTATGCATCAAAGTTTATACAAACATAATCCGACAAAGGTAATAAACCATGAAAGTGAAAAACAAACAAATCACGTAGTTTAACACATAAACGGTTCTAAAGCATTCATAAGCCAAACACTCCTTAATCTTCTCACAACCGGTCTATCTTCTTATTGAGCTTGTTTAGGTACCTTCCAAAGCATTTGAACATTCCTTTGGTTTGCTTGAACTCTTCGGATGCATTGTCAATGACGGGGAGTGCTTGAAGGTATTCTAAAGGGGGTAACTTAGAGTTAGGAAGTTTATCGTCCTCGCTCATGCCGGATGATGATGATGATGATGGTGTAGGTGATCGAATATGTTTGCCCTTACCTTTGTAAACTCGTTTATCACTTAAAGGAACGAAGATGTGAGGAACGAGAGAATAGTCAAGGTGCATTCCATTTTCGTTAGGAGAAATGGGTGAGATTGCTCTAAAGAGGCGGGTAAGAAGCATTCCATAGGGAAGAGCGGTTGTTCCAACTAAGGGTATGTCGGCCATTCTTTTGGCAAGGTAGTAGGCTAAGTTGAAGGGTTGACCGGTGGAAATGCTATAGAGCATGTAGCAAAGGCATGTGTTGATGTGATCTCTATTTCCTATGGTACTTATGACGTTAGCTCTAAGAATTTCTTCCCACTTCTTAAATTGCGGTTTAAGCTCATTGAGCTTCATACCAAAAGGATCCTTATCTAAAATATTCCCCGAACGATTCACCCTAGTGGTAGAGGTTCTAACAAAGAGATGTTCCTTAATAGTTTCCTTACTAGCAAGAGGTGTGTCGTATGGATAAAAACGATCAATAGAATCAAGACTTGAAATGGGCCACTTATCCGTGTAGAGGCAAGTTCCCTCATTTGGGACACCAAGAATGATAGCTAAGTCTTTTAAATCTATGTCATGTGGTATTTGATTGGTTGTGAAGTTTAATGATATCTTACCAACAACACTTGTGGAAAGGTTTACGGTTGCATAGAATTCCAAGATGAACCTAGGACAAATTGGCTGATCTATATCAAGGAGACAATCAATGTTAATTGCGGCAAAGTTTTGGCGAATAGATGTTCCTTCTAGAAAGGATGGATCAATGGTTCTACCTTCGTGAACATAGCGTTTTTCTAAAGCCTTAAAGGTTTCTACTTGAACCGGGTTGAGACCTTTGGTCCTATGGTGTTTGGGCATGTACTTAAGGGTTTCCTTGTGATCGGATTTATTAGCGGGAGGCATGTTGATTCCTAGAAAACACAAAATTATATGTTAATGACTTTCAACAATGTGGATGTTCTAATGTGTTCCTATATGCAAACAATGTGGAGACTTGGTTATCTTGACTCATTTTGATTCCAAATTGTTTTGTTATGAAAATTTTGTTATAAAAGAAAAAGATAACCAACACTTTCCTATTTGAATGTGTCTTCGATTGAATGTACCCAAAAATACATATCAGTTATGTACCCCCTTTAGCATTCAAGAGATAGTATGCAAGTGATGTTTTAATGATGTTTTTATTTGTTTTAACAATGTGGTGATGAATCATGTTCTAGTCTTGGATGCGATTTTTGAAAGACAATGCACTTGGTGTGTTTGGCAAATCAAATTAATCAACAAAAAGATACAATTCTTAAATAATGAAATACATAATTGACTAGTCACCAAGTTTTTCATGAATCAAAAGGTTTTATGCATAAACCCTAAGATTCTAGTTAATGATTGTAAGCAAGAATGTTATACTTGAATCAAATATGCAATTGTGATTAGAATACTTACAAAGTTAGTTGGATTTGAAAGGATTGGATTGAAAGCCCTAAAATTCGTGAGGATATGTGTTTTTGAGAGGGTGATGGCTGTTTGAAAGTTAATGTTAAAGTTAAGAGGGTGTTTGGTTTTGAAATTAAGAATAAAACAATCTGTGGCTTTGGCGGACCAGGCGGAACCAAAAAATGGGTTCCGCCCGTATGGTCTGAGGGTGCCGTGGAAGCTGCAGGGAAAGACTCAAAAGGAATTGTCTTGATTTTTGTGGTTTTATCCTAATGTTCAAAACTAAGGTTTTAGGTCTTATGAGTCTTTGACTAAGCCTAGGAATTATGAATGCTTCACATTCAAGAGATTTTGTGAACGCGTTGATGGAGTAGTTATCGTAGAAGACTTTCTTAGTTAAGACGTTCCTCAACGAACAATCTTACCAAGGCGATGATGATGGATAACAATATGTCTATTAAGAAACATAATGGATTGAATTGTCGCCGAAGTCGATGCTTCTTTTGTTGAAGGGATAACAATGTTGATGAGATGAATTCCGTTGTCGATGTGAGTTAGCTTTTTCAAGTAGAGCTTGTTGATATGCTTCTCCGTCCAAAACTAATTTGAGAACCTTACGTGTTTTGGAGACTCATTGGGTAAGTAAGTATAAAAGTGCAAGTACCACTTGTGCTTTTCTTATCAACTTATTACCGACATAATTCCATTTTTGCATACACTACGGTTTCTATTCCCGTTCTTTTGGGATACCATAATCCTAGTTGTGTAGTACCTTATGATGTATCCAAACAAGCTCAACTAAAGAGTTTTTCGAGGATCTTCTTTAACACGAGCACATAGACAAATGCTAAACATAATGTTGGATCTAATTGTTGTGATAACAAGTAGTCTTCCAAACATTTCTCTACGTTTAGTTTTACCTATGGATTTACTAATCTCATTCTTGACAAGTCATCAATAACTTAACCATTGAAAACAAAAGAGTAACTAAGAATGTCTTTAAGTTAAAATCCCTTGCTTTTGGAGTTTGCTTTTATTATCAAAAAGGCTTTCAAATATTGACACATATAATCACATGATTACTTCAAAACGTATATTTTGTTTCACTGTTGTTTTACTCTAAATTTCAAAAATTGTTTTTGTTGAATTTGTTTAGACACAACTATGATCTATAAATCAAGTTTTATAACTATTGTCAATTTTGCTTGATTCAATGTTTGACTCAAGGTGAGAAGATGTTATTTTGTACTTTTACTTCATGCTTGTCTTGTCATCATTGGAATTTCGACTAAGTCATCATCTACCAAAGATGATATCTTAGAAGGAGGAGATCACTCGTTAAATTTTATATTCAACGACTCCTCGACTCTTTGGGTTTTCTTACTTAAGAAACTATGAACTCTATTTGTTTTGAAAAAGTCCAAGAGGTACAACATCATGAGACTATGTGTCACATTTGATGTGTAAATCCTAGATGTTGAAAACTCATTTTATTTCACACATCCAAATGTATACTTGTGTGATTTATTTTACCTTGTGTGTTTTATGTGAGATTATCATAAAGGAATGATTGAAGAAAAACACAATTTAAGACTCAAAGTATAGTATTAGAGAATGTTGTTTAACAAAAGTTTGTTTTGCAAGCATCACAAAACTGTTAGACATTTTAACACTTAGGAAATTCTTAGTTAGCTTCCTTGTAAGCAAGAGTTGTGTGAGACTCACTCAAGAGTTTCTCGTGTTTATCTCTTGATGGTTAAAGAACCAAAACACCTTATATCTCCTACTAGTACTAATGATGAAATTCTTTGTTACATAGAATCTAATCTTAGTCATTACTAATAGCAAGTAAACACTTTTAGAGTATTACTAACTACACATATTCCAACACATAATGCTAGAAACAAGAGACAATTAAAGTCAAGTTGAAGTAATGCGTACCTTTTAAATTGCATAGAGATGCTATCAAGAGGATAAACATTACGCATAAAATCTTGGTTTGATGACACGCTTTGAAACTCAATAACTCATGTATCCAAGAAGGTTAGATAATAATATAAAAGCATAGAGCATGATAATCTTAATCCTTTTATCATGAGTTTCCATTAGAGATTGAATTATCTTTAAATCTCTCTTCTAGGTTTGACAAATTTTACTTGTGTTACTTTACTAGTTGATGGTGCTTTTGAGTCAAATTCTAATCCGGTTTTATCTTTAAACAACCTTTGACTCCTCAACAATCTTTCAAGAGATTTTGAGCTTTCATCAAATTTAACTAATGATTTTCCTTTCTCATTTTGTTTTTTCATCTTATGTTTGTAATCTAGACATAATTTACATTCTAGATCAATTTCAACATAACTCTAAATTCTAGACATTTTATCTTCTAACAAGATTTCTTTTTCAAAGATATTCTTAAAAAAAAATTTTTGAAGACTCATTCTTGAAGATAGCTTTTAGGTCCATGTTGCATAAACGTTTAGACTCATTTTCTAGTTTAGAAAACTCTAAGATAAATTTCTCAAAGCAAAAGTGTTTGGTTTCAAAATGTACCTTGCTTGATGTTTTATCTAGTTGAGAATCACAAACCGGATGGTTGGCTTCATCTTCATCCGTGTTATTCCATGAATCGTAGGCAAGTCCACTAAGAGCTTGACATGAGTAAACATCTTCACTTACACCTTCATTTAAAACATTTAAACTAGTAGTACATGTATTTATCTCAACTAAATGTCTATCAATTAATATTTCTAAGACTTCTAATTTATATGTGAGATCAAATTGATCATCTTTGACTTGACATATTTCTTGATGAGGGTTTAACATATATTTCCAAATATCATTAGCCGTTTGACACAAATACATTCTTTCATATTAGGTACTAAAGCTTTATAAATCATTGTTTTAGCTTTAGTGTTTTTATCAAGTTTGAGATAGTTATCTTGATTTTCAAAACTTGTTTTCTTTGGTTTGAAATCACCAAAAGACATAATATGCCAAAGATCTTGATCAATTGATTTCACATAGTTTTCAAAAATTACTTTTCCATTCAAGTAAGTTTTCTTATTCGAATAGCGGTTGGTTTTGAATAGGTTGCCCTTCTTTGAGATTTTCAAAATCCATGGATCGATCCAAGTTTTAAAATACATTATATTTTAAAGATCTTGAGTAACGTAGCTCCTGATGCCAATTGTGGAAAACTAGAAGAGGGTTGAATAGTTTACCGCTTTTTGAATTCTTTTTAACTTGAATAATCTTTAAAAACTTTACGTTTGCTTAAAGATATGAACACAACTCAATATGTTTGATTCTTTGAAAAGCTTTTCATGTGAATCACAATTCTAATCTTTACTTGTTTCATACTTTGAAAAGTTTTACTTTTGATGATCCTAACTTTGCTTGTTTAGTTCTTTGAAAAGCTTTACATTTGTGCAAAGACATATATGCAACTTTACTTGTTTTAATTCTTTGAAAAGCTTTATATGTGATTAACTATTCTAACTAAACAACAACATGTAATAGGGAAAGATAAAGAAAGAAACGATCAAACCACAACACGATTGTTTATCGTGGTTCGGCTACAAGGACTCTTTTTCCTTGCCCTACATCCACGCCCCGAGTTTCCAACTCGAGAGTTATAAGCACTAATCAACAAGCTCCTTTCACCGGCGGAGAAAACCTTTACAACATCGCTTACACTTTTTACCGACACTAAGCTAGATGTCGAGTTCTTTTACACGGGTACAACCACTCCCATCGTCGCTTACACTTTTACCGACACTAAGCTAGATGTCGAGTTCTTTACCAAGGGTACAACCACTCCCGTTAGTTCTTTTACAAGGGTACAACAACTCCCAACACACTACGTATTTTGAGGCCTAAAATACTAACCACTTACTTCTACATAGATGACACACATGAAGTATAAACTACCAAAGCTTATACATGACCAAGCTACCAAGACTTGCAACTTTAGAGTTGAAGTTTGTAGCTTCTTGAATGATCTTGTGAAGTCCCTTGCTACATAAGAGAATCACATAAATCAAAATGTTACTGAGTTAGTTTAGAGAGTATGTGAAAAATATGTCCTCAAAGGGTTTTTCAAAACTAACAAATGGTTTAGTATTTATAGCAAACCATTCTGCAGGTCTGGCGGATACAGCGGACCCCTCAGAAGGGTTCCGCCCATGTATCCCCAGGGTACCGCAAAGGCTGCAGTTGGTTTTTGCAATAAATCTTCCAAACCAAACAAGGTCACATCTCATTACTCCTTGCAAACCAAACAATGTCACATCTCATAATATCAAGTCAAACACTAAACTTGCAAGCAACCACTTAGTAAGTCAAACACACTTCTTACCATAAATGTATATTGACAAAGCTTGCCCTAAATGTGATGTGACCTTACTATATTAAGAAATAAATGTGATGTGACAAGACACTTTCTAATTTAAGAAATAAAAACAATGTTTTGTTTAAAATAAAATGTAAACCTTAGTTAAACAAGACTTAAACACTTAATGTGGTGATTTACTTATAGC
Organism: Artemisia argyi; assembly: GCA_030686995.1. Classification (NCBI taxonomy): domain Eukaryota; kingdom Viridiplantae; phylum Streptophyta; class Magnoliopsida; order Asterales; family Asteraceae; genus Artemisia; species Artemisia argyi. The sequence continues at coordinate 98,531,064 of CM060698.1, read as the reverse complement.
TAAACTTTATACTTTGTCATTAACAAAACTTAGCAAACATCGTAAAATATAAATAACGTTTTTATGCGATATTTGTATTAACAGCTTTCTTCTTCAAAGGAAAAAGAGCCACATACATCGATAAATCGATTGCGTAAGCCAAAACTAAACAAATACCACATAGCACATAATTGATTACTTAATATTAGAGTCTTCCCCAATTCGACATCTATTAATAAATTTACATGTTTCGATATAACTTAACAATTAATTCATATATCCAATTTAAACAATTTAAATTATCACATAACAAAATCCATGCAAACATGCACCTTTCATGGATTATGCTTAACAATTAACATATTGCACCAAGATCGTTTACTAAAACGCATAACCAATTACATGACATCCTAGGGTTTCTAATCATATTAAAAATTAAAACCAAAACCCTAAAACCCTAACAGGTCAAATCGACCCAATTAAAAAATTAGGGTTAGGAATCAAAAAACCCTAAAAACATGTAACTAAACGAATCAAGATTCAATTTTTATGCATTTCGATAATTAATTACACATTATAACGGCTCTAGATGCCACTGTTAGAATTATAATATCATGACAATAATATAAAATAAACCAAACACATCAAGAGAGCATAGTGGAAGCAATTATAAGATCATATAATATGTAATTAATTAATCAGACATAAAAGTAAACATACCTTTGTGATTCTAGCCCGAACAAGAATCAAATGCAATCTTCAAATTAAGAACCCTAATTAGGGTTTATGTGGATTATAAGAATTACCCCTTACCTCTTTTGTAATTCAATCCAAGAATCAAACAATAGTATGTTTGAATCGTGTTCTTGTACACACGTACTAATTCAAGTAAAAGTTTATACAAGTAAATTAAACACAAAACCTTTTAACTTTATAAAAATCGAAACCCTTATGGGTAATAAAGATGGATCGATTTTGATGACAAGATGAGAGAAAGAAAACACCTATTATGTGTGTACAAGTTATGAGAAAACAATATCCCATGAGGTGTTTATATACTTGAGATAACTTGAAGTCCAAGGCACAAAGGAGGTGGAACTCCTTCTAGAACATTCTTGACTTTCCAATTATTCACAAGTATTACTTTCCTAATCTTCGTCTAACGGTCGTTAGCCATTCTCCGTTAAATACTAACGGTCGTTACTAGTTTTGTGTTTATTAATAATTATATATAACATTTATAAATAATTATTCTTTTACTCTTCATACGTAAAGTGTGCAATCCCACGATCTCGAGTTCGATCCTAACATACAACTACTAAAATAATGTCCATAATCTAACAAAACCAACATCATTAGATGACATTTTAAGAAGCATGAGAACATCAACCACACCACAAAATTCCACATTTTAAAACGCTGTGAATTTCTTTTGCATCCGTCCCATTGACAGGTTGTTTATCCAATATGCCTTGAATTCATCCCATAACATAGCTTTTACTTTATCTTTTCCAAGAGTCTTCTTTTTGTTGTTCCACGAGCTTAGCGCACCTGATCTTAGCATAAATGAAGCATACAATACTTTATGACAATCTGGACACTTGCATCTTTCAAAAGCATTTTCCATCTCGCTAAACCAGTAGTAAAGATTTGGCCTAAAGCCATAGTATTCAGGTGGCCTTGAGATGAAGAACATTTTTCGAGTTTCCCATTCTTGAAGCTCATCTTCTTTCAATCTTTTGGTAGTTTCTTGTACCGTTTGTTTCTTTTCTTGTAATTTTTTCAGTGTCTTTTCCACTATCATTGGTATCATTGATCTCAAAACACTAGTTAATTCAGCGGTTAGCTCAGCACCTATAATAGTAATTTCTTCAGCTTGCTTAGATTGATCACTTCCTCCACCCTTGCCTTGCCCTGTTGAGCACTCGGTTTCATTTTTAAAGTCCCAACTTGACATTCTTTGTTACTGAAATAAATTTGTATCATTAACACCCTAAGTTTTAAAAGATGTGGAGGTTACTTTATACTTATGATTCATCCATCACAAAGTTTTCGAATCAATGGGCATACAAAATTAAGGACTATGACATACATGGGTTGCATGATAACATGTACCAACAGCAGCATTTATAGAATTTCTGGACTAATTTTTTAACAGCTAATTATAATAACTAAAGAGAATATCAGTTGCAAAAACGATAACTTACAAACATTGTATCAAACAATTTCCTTATCAAATGATAATTAAAAACTGAGATTAAGATTAAAAAAAAGAGAGAAATTAAACTTTGTCCTCTCATCTAAATAATAATATCAAAAAAATTGGATTATATGCTCCTTCAACTTTGTGAGCAAAGAACAAATCCTAACTTTGAACTCATGCTCCAACTTCTTGCTCATCACTAATTGGATTTCCAATATTGATTTCAAATATGCAAATATACGTGTATATATCATGCAAGAATCGGATTTCAAGAGTCTCCTATTAATATGAACATTGATTTGCTGACTAAAATTAAAGTATGGTGACGTTTGAGTTTACATTACATTTCAAGAGTCCTGCTATTAATCTAAACATTAATTTGTTGATGGGAATTTGTGTGTTTCTACTTCCTATAACTACAAATTAACTTGTACCAATGTCTTAATCTTATTTGATTGTTCCTGATGTTGTTTTAGACTAATTAAATTCAACCATTTGTCAAAACTATATGATGATTATAACGTGCCAATACAAATAAATAGCGCCACAAAAGAGTAAGTTTTTTGTTATGCATAAAACAAAGGGTGAAGTTCAATATGTTTTGTTAGATGGCTTCCAATGCTTAACGTAATCGTTGCATCTTTTATTTTAAGATGAAAGTGTAATTACATTAAACATCAGAAAATATTTGACACACTAATCATTTTCGCTAGTTCATACAATTCGTCTTGAACACATAGAAAGCATGATCCCTAGCCTCTTCTATGTCTGCTACCACATAAAGAAAAAAAAAAAGTGATGCCATAAGTTTTCAAGAGCAGTTACAAGACTTGCAATTAACAAACTTCTGGGCTTCTTCATATTATATTTCTAAAGTACATTATTGTAAACATATAAAACAACCTTCTGGGTCATCTATTTGACCCGATTTTCACCCAAATTCAAAATTGGTCATAAACGAGCTTAATTTAAGTGAGTTCCATATAAAATCAACACCCAACCCAATGAAAAAGAGGCCAATAATTAGGGTTGTAACAAGTGATCACGATATATTAACTGTCATCAACACTAAAATTTGATTTATTGCTTTGAAAAATTAGCTGTGTTTTATCATAAGGGTCGTTGTAATTGCGTTTATGGTCGTTAAGTTGTTAACGGTCATTGTGGTCATACATACTATCTGTTAGTACAAAACCTGGAAGCAACACAAGATTTAGTTTAGGCTAAACCTTGAGAGGGTGAATTTCGGACTACGAAGATCTTGTGATAAAACTGCTAAGAAAGAAACACCGTTAGTCTCACCACGGAAGAGGGACTTCCGCGGTCAACCTCGGGTGTGAGAGTAAGTATCATATAGAGAGATAAAATATATGGTTAATTGTGAGAGAGAGACAGTTATATGTTACCCAAAGGTGAGAATCTTTCCTCTTTATATAGGTGAGGCATACTTGTCCTTTTCGACCGTTTGCACGTATTTCTCGGAGTGGTGCACCTTCCTTGTTGTTTGATTCATCCCACTATCTTGTACCCTATGTACTTTTTGTCTCTGGGTAGCTATATGGTAGTTGGCAGTACTATTGGGTTGGTCCGCGACATGAATTAGTCCGGATGTAAGTTTTCCCCGCGGCCTGTTAGATTTGAACGTGAGTTGCCAGGCTCAGGTAGTTGGGCCCGACCCGGCTCTCATGGCTTTATACCAGGCCCAGTGAATTAGGTTATCCCTGGTTATGGAATGTGTCCTGCGGTTGTGTCCCAAGGCCGCGGGTTGGTTTTAGTTTGGGGCGGACCCGGCCTATTATTCTTGGGTCCGGGGGTACTATACGTGATCAAGTCCCCCCAGTCTAGTATACTTGTGATCTGAAAAAACGAGTGTTCTAGACTTTTCATTATACCGTGGCTGAAAGGATCCATGGTATCCATATGTCGTGTTGCTGACTAGATTTTCCACTTTATGCCAGCTGGCGTTGGTATTTGCAAAACGCTTTTTACCCACTCATTTACTGACTGATGTAACTGTTTGACGGCTGGCCGTTCGTTTTCTGCGACGATCACGACCATTCGTTTGGGATGATCTCCACCATTTGATACGTATGGTGGGCACGTGTCGCCTTTACATCATTTAGATCTGTGTGAGTTGGTGGTTATAAATACCCAATGTTCCCCCATTTTGACACTTTTTCACACCTTCTTCGCAATTTTACCTCTCTCTAAAAAATTCACTGCTTCTTAGGGCCGAGTGGGTTTTGCCGTCTTCATCTTTCTTGCCATTTTGATCTCCGGTCTAGTGTTTCAGGTTAGGTTTTTTCTTTCCTCTAGGCAAGAAATCTTTTATCCTTGTTTTCCATAGATAGCTTTAGGATGGGTGCCATTGATCACATAGACTCTTTTAGGTCCAAACTTACCCAGGAAGATGTAGACGATTTTTGTAAGAAGTATAACTTTCCTGGACACCTGTTGCCGGAGGCTCCCGGGGTTCATGATACAATTAGGAATGCACCGGAGGGGAAAATTGGCGTATATACTAGGTTTTTTGAATTGGGCAATTTTAGGATTCCTCTTTCGCTGTTTTTGCTCCGCGTTCTAGAATACTTTCAGATTCATCTTTCCCAGTTGTCAGTTTTAACGGTATGTAAGATTAGTCACTTTGAGATACTTTTCCGTGTCCATGGGGGAACCCCTACCGTGTCCTTGTTTAGGAATTTTTATCATGCCGGTGTTCATAACGGTTGGATGACCTTGGAGAAACGACGGGGTCCCAAGTCGCTGCAGGTTCCTGTTTGCTATACCGTGGTCTTAGACTCGGTGAAGCACTGGAAGGACCGTTTCTTTTTTTTCAAGCGAACTATCTTTCCCATAACGGTTACTTGGTTTAATAAGGTTTTTGTGGATCGTGACCCTCCTCCGTTGGACGCGGATGTGGACCAGGAGCTTTTACGGCTCCTGAATACCAAGAGGGCCCCCTTCCAAAAGTATCCTGATGTCTTTTTGAATGTTACTGGGTTAAGTCAGACTTGGGATGACGACACTAGTCTTCCAACCTTTCTGTGGGACGACGAAACGGGTGGGTGTTCTAGAAAGATTTTGTGTTTTTGTTTTTTTCTTGTCTTTTTTGTTTTTTTTTATTATTTTTTTTTTGTTTTTGCGTGCGGTGATATATGCAATTTTAATGTGTAACTGCGTCTGATTGTTGTTCTTGTTTTCCGCAGAGATGGATTTGTTTTCGTTTATCAATCAACCTGACCCCTTCAAAGTTGCTACCAGGGAGAGAACCCTTCTGGAAGGGGAGAAGACTCTGAGGGAGGAAACTATTTCCCGAGTCGTGCAGCCTTCTGAGAATATAGTCCGGTTGGTGGAGCATACTGTGGTTCAGGAGGTGGGAGATGCGAAAGTGATACGTGGTAATCGCACCAGGCTTTACCTCTCGAGGAATCTCGAGAAGCTTACAACCCCCACCAGGCAGTGTACCTGATCGTTGTAGTATAGTATAGTGACAAGTACCGGGGGATTGATCGTTCAACTCAAGAATAGTGTCGCTAGGATTAGAAAGCCTAAAAACTAGGTCTAGAGGTGAAGGATAATTCTTTTTGTATTTTTTATATTTTATGAAAGTAATTAAAATCTCGGGTTTTTGGAAGAGTGGGCGGAATTAGTTGCTAATCAACTAACCCAATAACTAAGATGCAATCAAAATAAAATAACAGAAATGAAAATAAATCTAATTTAACTAATGGTGTGAACAATAATAGGGAGAGTTGTGTTTACTTAGGTTTCATTACTCCCTAGATATATTTTACAGGTTGATAGTTTGTTACAATTGCATGGATGACGGGTCGTATTCCTTAATACCAGTCATAGGGCCGTGTACAATATTCCATAACTCTATAGGATCCTACTTCACTCCTATGTCGAGCCGTTAGAAGCTCCTAACATGGGATCATTAGAATTCTCCTACGCATTAAATACAACCAAAAATCATAGTGCACCTCTGATCATGTTTCTTAAGACGTTCAAGCATGTCACCAATGGAAGTCTGCCAGTTTTCTTAAGCCTAACATCGAATACAATCATCCGTAACAGAGGTCATACACTAGCACCTCACAAATAGTGTTTAGATACTCACATCTCTCGGGTGTAATAAAGTATATATCACAATATGGAAATGGAAAACATCTCTCACTACCTGTCATAGCAAAATAGATTACCATATGCTTGGGAAAGGATCAAACCTCCACCACTTGGCGTAAGCACCTAGGATAAACTATCAAAGAGGTCTTTCAAAGGGTTATAATGTTAGGTGTAGGGATATGGAATACACGGTTTTGTTGGATAAAGGCAATCTTTACTGGTGGCGAGTTAATCATCTTGGTTAATTACATGTACAATATGGCGTTGCTAAGCCAAGACTAGACTCGACTTAAGCTAATAAATGAAAAATAACAAAAACTCAAAACAAACATAAAATGAAACGGGATGGCAGTCTGTATGTTTTTTTTCTTTTTTCTTTTTCTTTTTTCTTTCTTATTCTTAATTTTTTCGATTTTTTCAATTTTTTTTTTTTTTTTTTTTTTTACATACACTCTTACCTTACCATCCAAAATAATACATCATAGGGAATGTACATTCCCCTTACACTAGAATTTTTACATACTTTACAATAAACTAATCTAATGACTCGAATCAAGATAATCAAAACACTTGGAGTACTTTTAAGATTAACGCACATATGGGGGTAATAAATGATGTTCTTCCCCATTACTCCATAACATAAGTACTTTACCCATGAGTCCCAATCGTCCCAAAACAATATGTACAAGATATGACTCGACTTAGCAACCATGTAATCAATTAGATAATTAACTAAGAGTTTAAACAAATAACAATAATGCACTAAAGATGAGTGCATACACGGAAGGATAAGGCGATTTGGGTGTACATTTAAGTGTGTGGTAACAAATTCTTCCTTTAAGTAAGATGCTTCAAGTTAGAAACGAAAAGATAGGCTCGGAGGGGTGTACTAGGGGTTTCGTGTACTAAAAATGAGTACAACGCTAAGGTGTGGGAAAAATTAGTTGACTTTACTAGCCAAGTAATATGACTTAAATGGTCAATTAATTATGATACGGGTTTAACACAAGGGTGATCCTAATGCCTCTTATCATGTAGTAAATCCTACCACACGAATGTAGTCTCACTAGCGGTCTCAGGATGCATCACTAACGCAAGTTCTAGAATCTAAATGATACCGGTACACTCATAAGCACTAATAATGAATGCTTTTCCTATCAAATGTAAAGGCAAACCTCACATATTTGGGTGGAAAATTTTTCTGAATAGTACGGTTTTGTGCTAGTCATACGACTCCTATCCATGAGACGCTTGCTAAGGCTAAAGTTTCACTCCTAAATGTTGTAAAAAAATTTAAATTTGGCGCTAAAATTACACTAACAGGTATTTCTCATAGTTTTATTACACACCTACCATCAAACAAACAAACTCAAGTGCAAGTGTATCCTATAAGGTATCATCATTTACCCTCCCCTTACACTTAGGATGAACATTGTCCCCAATGTTCAATTAAAGAATGTAAAAGTGAAACAGGTAAAAGAATGAAATCAAATACTCCCCTTATTCGTTCGGTGTGGATAGTGTGGTAACAAGGTTAGATCTTCCTCCAAGAAAATGAACAATCAAAGCTTCCCTTCCAGAAATATAAATTATCTTCTTGTCATATATAACCTGTTAATCCTGAGAAAACAAACAAGGCAACCTCGCGTAAAATCGGCGGCAATCTATATATATACTAACAAGTCCTAGAAAATAATGTAAGATATAATGCTTGTGGAATGAATGTTTGCAGATTTCCTGGAGTTTATAAAACTAAAGAATTAACAAAAACTTTAAGACTCCGTTAGAAAAACAAAACTAGCAAAATTTCCAGAATTTTACACATGACGCCGTCAGGAATTAATTCATGACGCCGTCAGAAGTGACCTGCTGAAATCTTTACGTTAAGTTTCCGGAAAATTTCTGGAAAAACTTATGTCCTACTTCCTGGAAAATCCTGCAAAACATCATTATGACTCGATACAAGCATTTGACTCTAACAAATACTAATACACATGTCCATTTAATATTGTGGAGATCATGATCAATTTCGTTCTTAGAAACAAATTTGGGGTTTCCCCTTACACTTATCTTTTGCAAAATACCTTTGTATGAAGTTAAGACGAAGTCAAACGACAAAATAAAGTATTTTCACAATTTTAGTTTTGTAACATGTTCTACCATCAATAAAATAAAGCATCCATACGGAAACAAATAACAATCAAACAAATAAAAATTACACAAAACATGGGTTGCCTCCCAAGAAGCGCTTTTCTTTATTTACGAGTCTTGTAGCTAGAGTCAAGGTCATGGGCTATTACATTGGACTCATTGTCTAGGTCATCTCCAATATTATTTTTGTATTCCGGACCTAGTTGCAAGCATTCTTTGTAGAAACCAAGTACTCTATTCATAGCATATTCTACTCATCTACGTCTATCCTCTTCATTCCTATAGTAAACCGCTTGTTTGTGTTCCTTTTCTAGGTTTGATAGGAGGCGGTATTGTTCAATCTTATAGGGCATTTGGTAAGCAATCTCATCATTCTCTTCCTTGAATCTAACTATCCCTAGAGTTGGATCATAACTCATCTTAGAGGCTTCAACAAATGGTTTTCCGAACACTACTTGACTTAGGCAATCATCTATCACCGGACGAGTATCCTCTACTATCACAAAGTCGGTCATAGCTTACCATCGGCCGATTGGTCAATGGTTCGCCTTGTGGAGAGATCGATATGGTCATAGAAGATTTGGACTTGGAGCCAAAGATCTATGCCATGATGAGGGACTTTTTGGAGTAAGTCCTTGAAACAAGTCCATGCTTCATATAGAGTTTCACCTTGACGTTGTTGGAACATCAAGATATCATTTCTGAGCTTGGTAGTTCTCCCCGGTGGGAAAAATTGAGCAAGGAAACGAGTGGTGAGATCATCCCATGAGGTGATGGATCCCGCGGGTAAACGTTCAAGCCATTGACTAGCTTGATCACGAAGAGAGAATTGGAATAGGCGTAATCGGGTTGACTCTCTAGTTATAACATCAAGGTCTATAGAATCAACGATTTTAAGGAAATCCTTGAGATGTTGGTTAGGATCTTCGGAACGAAGTCCATGGAATGCACATCCGCTTTGCACCAACCGGATGGTGTTGGATCGCAAGGGGGACACATTGGCTCCTTGGGTGAGCTCAATAGTGTTTCGATAGCCTTGGTGGCTAGGACGGGAATACTCTCCTAGGGTTCGGGGCCTAAGAGGTTGGTTTGCTAGTGGTGGGTTTTGTGGGTGGTTTTGTTGTGGTGGGTTGATGGGTTCAAAGATGTTACCACCTTCCATGATGTCGGATGGTAAAAGTTACGAACAAAGACACGAAGAAAAAAGATAAACTAAAGAAAACCTAGAAATAAAAATAAAATCTTACTAGAAAGGAATCTAGCAAGTAGACCTAATAAAAAGAAATCCTAACCTAGACAATAACTAATCCCCGGGCTACGGCGCCAAAAACTTGATACGTGGGAATCGCACCAGGCTTTACCTCTCGAGGGATCTTGAGAAGCTTACAACCCCCACCAGGCAGTGTACCTGATCGTTGTAGTATAGTATAGTGACAAGTACCGGGGGATTGATCGTTCAACTCAGGAATAGTGTCGCTAGGATTAGAAAGCCTAAAAACTAGGTCTAGAGGTGAAGGATGATTCTTTTTGTATTTTTTATATTTTATGAAAGCAATTAAAATCTCGGGTTTTTGGAAGAGTGGGCGGAATTAGTTGCTAATCAACTAACCCAATAACTAAGATGCAATCAAAATAAAATAACAGAAATGAAAATAAATCTAATTTAACTAGTGGTGTGAACAATAATAGGGAGAGTTGTGTTTACTTAGGTTTCATTACTCCCTAAATATCTTTTACAGGTTGATAGTTTGTTGCAATTGCATAGATGACGGGTCGTATTCCTTAATACCAGTCGTAGGGCCGTGTACAATATTCCCTAACTCTATAGGATCCTACTTCACTCCTATGTCGAGCCGTTAGAAGCTCCTAACATGGGATCATTAGAATTCTCCTACGCATTAAATACAACCAAAAATCATAGTACACCTCTGATCATGTTTCTTAAGACGTTCAAGCATGTCACCGATGGAAGTCTGCCAGTTTTCTTAAGCCTAACATCGAATACAATCATCCGTAACAACTATAAACAAACAATCAACCCATAGTTAAAATCTAGGTTTCACTACATATAAGAAAACACACAAGAGATCTAGCCTAGCATGTTAAATTCAAGACAAGCGTAAGATATATTCAAGCAACACATAGACATATTGAATGAATTGAAAGAGTACTTATCTCAAATCGACATGAAAGGTTTCAAAGGGTAAAAAGCTTTGAAAAAGCAGTAATATTCGTGCTAGGGTTTCTCCGAAGTGACACCCTACTTGTCCTCTCTTATGAATGAAAATTGCAAAACTATATATAGATTTTACAGGGTAACGACGTCAAGAAGGAATTTCTGACGCTGTCAACTCGCCGCCCATAATGATATCAGATTTCCTAGATCCAGATTTGACGCCGTCATGTGCAATATTACTCTGGGCCGTCACATGTATTTGGACCATGACGGCCTATGGTGACGCCGTCATGCCCATAGTGTAAAACTCTTCTGGATCGTCACGGACTTTATCCACTTCCACCTCTTGTATAACTCTTGACGTCGTCATTAAGGATCATGTGACGCCGTCAGGTATTGTTCCCAGCAAGAAAAATTAAGACTTTGCCGTTTTCTTCACGTTTATGCTCCAAAAACGTCCAAAATGCTTCCTTTTCCAGAATTCACTCCAAAAGTACCTAAAATGACCAAAGGAGCGATTTAGGGCAATATTTGATCAAATAAATTCGAATCCGGGCTAAAATGACCCTCTAAAAACGGTTCATTTTTCACCTCATCAAAAAGCAAGGAAGAAGGTTGGGAAAAGGAAGGTCACTATTGATGCTCCGGAGAAGGTTGCCAGAAAGAGGATTTCTTCGTTGGCTCTGAAGGAGGCCGCGGTTGGGTCTGGTAAGCTTTCCTTCCCCCCCCCCCCCCCCTCCCCACTTTTTTTTTAAAATATATATATATATATATATATATATATATATATATATATATATATATATATATATATATATATATATATATATATATATATATATATCATCATTATTTTTTTTTAGGTGCTGCGTCCGAAGACATTCCCCCTGCGCTCCAGGAGTTGCAGGATGAGTCATGGTATGTGTCAATTCACATACCATTTTATGGCCAAATACCGACCTAATTAGACTATTTTGCTAACCAAATGCCAAAGAAACATGTGTTTTTTATATTGTGAACATGCAGGTACGGATTAATCACAAAAAGACGAAAAATCAAGCAAATACCGAAAAAACGAGCACGAGAGTGGAAGATGGTCAAATAGTCAAACTGGGATTCAAAAGTCAACTTCTGTCCTTCATTTATTCAGAATTGGCAGAATTAGTCCTTGCACTATATTTTTGAAGATTAACAGATTTAGCCCTTGGAATTTTGAGAATTACACAATTGGTCCTTGATTTTATTTGCCTATCAAATCTGAATTATCAATCTAAATACCAAGCCCAATATCATTTTTATTTACCCAAAAGCCCAAGCCCAAATTTTATTACCAAAACTCGATCCAACAAATCCTTTAGTCAACATATATATACATCGGTCAAAGGTCAAATTTGGTCAATGCTTTAATAAATAAACAAACACAACCTTTTTCCCTCTTTTCCCCCAAATACCCAGAACCATCAAAACCATAAGAACCCTAAATTGAACCAATGGCTAAAATGACTCATGCCTTTGCGATTAACCATCAAGAGCCAATGATTGGGACCTCTAGAAGGTCAACCACGTGACAAAGCACATGTCAGAGAGATTGAATGAAGATGTGTAGACACTTGGCAACTCATGATTGGAAGAGTCGCGTCACAAATTCTCCTTGGATTCTGCTGACAAGACAGAGAATATAGCACACGAGAGGGACTTGAAGAAGCACAAATCAATCCAAGGGCTGATACAGGACTTGAAGAAGCACAGATGAGTCGTGGATCGCCAGCATGGCATTCAGACCCCAAACCTCACTCTCCTCCTATAAATAGAGGTGTTTAGAAACCATTTCTGGTGTAGTTTTTAGAGTATTGTTATGCTGTCAAATTTTCAATAGAATGTATGTAGTTTAGCTTTTGTAATATTCTGTTGAGTTTTAATAAAATTTCAGTTCACTTTTATAAATTTTAGTTAATTCATCATTTCATTATTGCTTATTATGTTTTAAAACTGTCTTTATCTAGCTTATAATCAGTTGTTTACAGCTTATTTCATCTTATTTCAACTCAGTCTTTATTTCATTTACAGAAAAAAATAAGAAATATAAAAATAAGAAAAATATTAAAAAATAAAAAATGTTTACATGATCATTAGTATAGCTTACAGTAGAGCTTATTTTTCATTTTTATACATTTCATTTGAGCTAATTAGCTTTTAGTGAAGTGTTTTGAGTCCATATTCATCATAAGTCAAAATCAGAACTGAATCAAGTGTACCTGTGGTGTATTGTGGATAAGCTTGGTCAGAAATGGATGGACCTGCCTATCCTAGAGATAGGCAAGCATAGTGAATCCACTTCTGTTTGAGCTGAAGTGGAATGGTTTTGTAAGTTTCACTTAAATTTCTATAGTATAGCTTGAATCTGAGTTAGATTAGTTTAATTTGTAGCATTACTGTTTTATTGGTATGATTTGATGATATTGTAGTTTATATTGTTGAGATATAGTTTGATGTGATTAATAGTAGATCTGTTTGCTTAGATCTGTGTTAGGATTGCTTGTTTGAGTTCTGTGTTTGTATTATCATTGATATTTGCAAATTTGAATATCTGAGTTTGTAGATCTGAGTTTAGTATTGGAAGTGATACTGAGTTACTGTTTCATTGAGTAACTTTGCTGTATAAGTTGCATTAATTGAGAGCTTTGTTTTGGATAACCTCAGATCTGAGTAATTTGGTTATCTGTGTAAGATTGATGCATCATCTGTCATATTTGTGGATTTGTGGTACTGATTATCTGTTGGATCTAGTTATGACTTTGAGTTGATTTTGCATTCTGTTAGAGATTTGTTCGCTTAGAAGATCAGTAGTTAAATGATTTGAAGAGAATTAAGGGATTCTTAGTAGTGAATGTCATTTTCAGGGGTGTTTGGATCAGTCTTCAACTGAGAATTGTTGTTGTTAGTTTGTCATAACTTTAGCACACATAGGGTATATTAGTGTAAAAATAGATTTTAAAATCATAAAAATAGTTATATAGTTTATAAAAAGTCAAAACTAGATTTCAACTCTTACACAGCTAGTTATAATGATAATTTGATAGTGGAATTAAGGTGATAATTAGATTTATATTAGAGATTGCTTAAATCTGAGTAATTGAAGCTTATTACATCAGATTAGGAGTAGATTAAGTAGCTAAAATTCATTTTAGTCAAAGTTTAAAAGTCATTAGAAAGTCAACCTGATTTCAGATTTAATCACTCTTAGGCTGCTGATCTTGCTTCATTTTTAGATAGCAATTGAGTACATATCATAGGGCTTTTGCTATTTCTAGGTTTTTAGTAATGCAATTTTGCTTTTGCCCCACTAAGTTTGTTAATTTGAGCTTAATAGGTTAGCTTATCATTGGCTTCTAGTTAGGCTTGTAGAACTAGAAGTTGGATTGAACCATAGGCCTGCAAATTTGTGTCTGAGCTTGTAACTGAGATTAGTGTAGTTTTCTGAGCTTGAATTGAGTTAATATAGTGATTTGAACTTTCTCTTTGCTTTTGGAGCTGTTTGTGCGTATTTTGCTAATACCTAGTGCTTATTCATTGAGATTATTGCATCAGTACTGTGTATTTGTGGATATCTGTGTTTGCATTTGATCTAATCTTGCAATTCTGAGCATATTGCATCATTTTTAGACAGTGTTTGAAGTCTCAACAAGTTTTATTCACAAGTGCTTATAAATAAGCGCTTGTGATAAGCAGTTTCTCCTAAATAAGCACTTCCACTATTCATTCTGTTTTCAAAATTTTTCTCTAAGTTACTTTTAATATTTTAGATTTTCTGGAATTTTTCCAGATTTTTCTGAGCCTTTTTAGTATTTTTCTTAATTTTCTTTTGATTTTATTCAATTTTAAATAGCTTTTAATTACCAAAAATCCATAAAAATTCAGAAAAGGTTGTGAAAAATACAAAAATATTTTTAGAAATTCTTTTATAATATTTTAGAATTTTCAGAATTAAATTTTCATTTTTCCACTTAATTTTTTATTTTTCTTTATTTTTAATTCATTTTAAATTCCAAAAATCAATTTTAATTCATAGAAAATAAAAGAAAAGTCAAAAAAATATTTTTCTTTTTCTGGAAATTCATTTTAGTAGTTTAAGATTTTTAGAAAATATTTTCAAGTTTGTAGGATCATTTTTCAATAAACGTTACGTTTTAAATAACACGGTTGCATTTCCGTTTTTACGTTTTAAATTTTGGTGCATTATTAGCTTGTACTCTTTGCATATTTCATCTTTGTTTGCGATTACTTGAATATATTGATTGTTATTTTCACTTTTTCACTTTGGAATTCACGGTTTCACGAATCAAGATTCTTGATTCCATTCGCCTTCACTGGGATACGACTCGGGTGATCCGTATTTTACGCGGATCACTTCGATATACTACTATATATTATATAAGTTGGTTTTCACATGAATCAATTTTTGGCTCCGCTGCCGAGGAAGGTCGAAGTGAGTTTTTGAATATCGTTTTGAAAAATCGTGTTTTGTTAAGCCTTCCTCTACTTTGTATATATATTTCTATAAAAATTGAAAAATTCAAAACACTTTTCCTAAAGTGTTTACAAAAATACCAAAAAATTAATAAAATTTACAGCCTCGACTCTGCCGTTGAAGGGAGGGCGTTGTAAACCAAAAAAAGTCTCACAATATAACGAAAACGTAAAATTAGTTGTTTATCGGATTATTTCAATTACTACGAGCGATTAAGCGGGAAATATGGAAGCTAAGACATAAAATTGCTAGCTGAAGAGAGACCCATTCTTCTCTCCCGTCTCGTCGCGAGTGGTTTTTGAAAGAAACGGTTTTCAATTAACGTTACGTTTTAAGAAAAGAAAAACAAAAGAAATAAAAAGTTTTTGTGAAATAAAAAAAAAAAAAAAAAAAAAAAAAAAAAAAAAAAGCAAAAAGATTTTCTTTTCTCTTTTCTTTTTCATTTTCTTTTTAAATTTGCTTGTGGTGTATGCACACCCGTTCTTCTTTTGAGAGTCTTACGTCTCCGTTCTCTAACCCCGAGCGGGTTTTACGACATACTAGTCGGGTTCATTTCCTTGACGACGAGGAGATGAACCAAAATGAACACAACGGACCCCCGCCGATGGGTGGTCCACAGCACAATGTTATCCCGCCGATGGGACAACAACCGGCATTTGATCCACGTTCAATGGAGGAACAACTCCAATCACCATTCAATGGTGTGAGGAGAGCTATTGTGATTCCGAACATCAATGCCAACTTTGAGATCAATCACGGATTACTCAACTTGATCACGGGTATATTCTTTCACGGGTTCGATCACGAAGACCCATATGCTCACATTAGAAATTTCACTGACATCGCTAAGACCATAAGAATGAACCAAGTTCCTCAAGATGTGGTGAAATTGAAGTTATTTCCTTTCTCCTTAAAAGGAGCAGCCCGAACTTGGCTGGAAAAGGAACCGCCCAATTCGATTCACACTTGGAATGATCTCGCTTCCAAGTTTGTGAATTATTTCTATCCTCCCTCTAAAACTTCTAACCTACGTTCTCAAATCTTTCGGTTCCAATAAGCTTTTGATGAGTCGTTTAGTGAAGCTTGGGACCGGTTCAAAGATTTGAAGGAAAAATGTCCTAACCATGGGTTCACCGACCTTCAGCAGATTGATACTTTTTATAATGGGTTATGTCATGCTGACCAAGATTCACTTAACTCTGCTGCGGGTGGGAACTTGTTGGCTAGGAATACGAATGATGCTTTCACGATAATTGAAAATAAGGCTCGTGTTAGAATGTCAAGAAATAAACCACAAGTGTCAAATAATGGTAAAAATAATGATGCAGTGATAAGTATGATATTGGTTTTAACAAAGAAAGTTGATGCAATGTCTATGGCAAAATCAAGTCAACAAGTCAATGTCGTAAATCAAGGTTGTATTACTTGTGGTGGTCCACATCCGTATTATGAGTGTCCGACTACTGGCTCTTTTGCTCAAGAGAACGTGTATGCTGCAAACATGGGTGGCAACGGTTACCCACCTCTTCAAGGAGATCGAAGTCTTCTCAATTACCGTTCGAGCCATTACCTTGGACCACCCGGGTTTAATCAACCTAATCAAGTGAATCAGAATAACAATGTGCAAAACCGTAATCATCAATTCAATAACAATCAAAATCATAACCGCCGAAATAATGGTTTTCAAGGACAAAATCAGAATTTTCAACAAAATCAAAATCGGGGAAATTACCACCAAGGCCCGCCTCAAGGGAACAATTTTCAAAATAATGGGAATTTTCAGAATAATAATCATGGAAACTTTAATCATGGAAATCAAAACAATGGCAATTTTTAAAACCGTGGGCAAAATTTCAATAATCAAAATCAAGCTGTTATTCCAAATCCGTCGCCCACGGAAGAGTTGATTAAACAATTGATTCAGAGTCAACAAGCTTTAATTGCTAAACAAGATGAAACAACAAGGTTATTTGCGACTCAAATCAACGATATTAACAAACGTTTAAATGATTGACCCTCGGGCTCTGGAACGTTGCCCAGCAACACGATCGCTAACCCGAGGGGCGATGCAAAAGAGATCATAACAAGGAGTGGTGTTACTTATGATGGACCGACGGCTCCGCCTGCCTCTTCTTCTCTACCTCCCAAGGTAGTCGCCCGTGAACCCGAGGTGACAACGGATACGGAAATTCCTATTAATAATGGAAGGACCGAAGACATCCAACCTCCGGTGGTCCCGACGTCTAAAGGAAAGGAAAAGGTTGTTAATGATAATGAAAAGGAAACACCGGTTAAAACAAAGTTTCCATATCTGTCACGCTTAAACGAACAAAAGCACCGCGAGAAAGATAAAAACCAAATGGAAAAGTTCTATCAGATTTTTCAAGAATTGCACTTTGATATAAGTCTCGCGGATGCTATACTTTTGATGCCAAAATTTGCTTCGATGCTAAAAGGTCTTTTAAATAATAAAGAAAAGCTTTTTGAAATGTCAAGGACTCAAATGAACGAGAATTGCTCAGCGGTTCTTCTTAAAAAGCTGCCCGAAAAGCTTGAAGACCCTGGTAAGTTTCTTATACCGTGCAATTTTCCGGGTATGGTTCAATGCTTCGCCTTGGCCGATCTTGGTGCTAGCATTAACCTTATGCCATTGTCGATATGGAAAAAGTTGTCTCTTCCTAACTTGACACCGACGCTTATGACCCTCGAGCTTGCCGACCGATCTACGTCTCGTCCAATTGGCATAGCTGAGGATAATTTTGTCAATGTTGGAAAATTCCATTTCCCTGCGGATTTTGTGGTTGTTGATTTCGATGCCGATCCACGGGTTCCTCTCATTCTCGGTAGAGGATTCTTACGGACCGGTCGTGCCTTAATTGATGTATACGACGAGGAGATTACCTTACGGGTTGGAAATGAAGTCGTCACTTTTAACCTTGATCAAACCGCGAGATACTCCTCCGATTACGATGTTTCTTCCGTCAATCGAATCGATGTCATTGATGAAACTACGGAGGAGTATTCTCAAGAACTTCTTGGTTTTACCGATAATGCTTCGAGTGGCAATCCCACTCCTTCTTTTGAACCAATCGTCTCCGATTCTTCCCCTTCCCTCACTCCGTTTGAGGGAAGTGATCTCGCTTGGGAAGAAATCAATGCTTGTCTTTCAAATGAATCATTTTCATCGAAAATTGATAATAATAATTTTGATCCGGAGGGGGATATTTTATTAATTGAGAAATTGTTAAATGAAAACCCGATTGTTTCTTCCCCTCTGATAGACTTAAAAATGGCAGACGTAAAAGAAGTTAAGCCGTCAATAGAGAATCCTCCGGAGCTCGAGCTCAAGGATTTGCCTCCTCATCTCGAATACGCATACTTGGAAAAAAATGATAAATTACCGGTTATAATATCAAAAGGCCTTAAAGATGAGGAGAAGACACGACTCTTAGATGTGCTTCGGAAACATAAAAGTGCGATTGCTTGGCAAATATCCGACATTAAGAGAATTGACCCTCGATTTTGTACTCATAAGATTCTACTTGAAGAAAATCACAAAGCTTCCGTCCAACAACAATGACGGGTTAATCCACAAATCCACGAAGTGATCAAAAAGGAAGTTATCAAACTCCTTGACGCTGGAATGATTTATCCAATCTCGGATAGTTCATGGGTTAGCCCGGTTCATTGTGTGCCAAAGAAAGGCGGAATCACTGTTGTGAAGAATGACGATAATGAGCTTATACCGACTCGACTTGTGACCGGATGGAGAGTTTGTATCGACTACCGCAAGTTGAATGATGTGACACGTAAAGACTATTTCCTGCTCCCTTTTATGGACCAAATGCTTGAACGTTTAGCGGAAAATGAGTTCTATTGTTTTCTGGATGGCTTTTCTGGGTACTTTCAAATTCCCATTGATCCCCAGGATCAAGAAAAGACCACTTTTACTTGCCCGTATGGAACGTTTGCCTATCGTAGAATGCCCTTTGGCTTATGTAACGCTCCAGGCACGTTTCAACGGTGTATGATGGCCATTTTCTCTGATATGATTGAAAAAACCATGGAAGTGTTCATGGACGACTTCTCCGTCTATGGAAATTCTTTCGACTCTTGCCTCTCCCATTTGGAAAGTATGCTAATTCGGTGTGAAAACACTAATTTACTTCTAAATTGGGAGAAGTGCCACTTCATGGTTAAAGAGGGTATAGTCCTCGGCCATAAGATATCCAGATCTGGGATTGAGGTGGATCGTGCAAAAGTCGATGTTATTGCTAAATTACCTCATCCTACGACCGTCAAAGGAATCCGAAGTTTCCTTGGTCATGCTGGCTTTTACCGACGTTTTATTCAAGACTTCTCCAAAATAGCCCGGCCTCTGACCCACCTTTTAGAGAAAGACGCTCCGTTCAACTTCACAAATGAATGCGTCGATGCATTTAATGTTTTAAAGAAGAAGTTAACGGAGGCACCAATCTTAGTTGCCCCCGATTGGAACTTACCATTTGAGCTAATGTGTGATGCAAGTGATTATGCCATTGGTGCAGTTCTGGGGCAACGTAAAAATAAGTATTTTCAACCGATACACTATGCAAGTAATACCATGAATGACGCCCAACATCACTACACAACTACCGAAAAGGAAATGTTAGCGGTTATCTATGCTTTTGAAAAATTTAGACCTTATTTGCTTTTGAAAAAGTGCATAGTGTATACGGACCACTCAGCCTTAAAGTACATAATGGCAAAGCAAGATGCTAAGCCACGCTTAATGCGGTGGGTTGTTTTGCTCTAAGAATTTGATGTCGAAATACGAGACAAGAAAGGAGCTGAGAATCTTGCTGCTGATCACCTTTCACGACTTGAGAACCCCCATCAAAGTGTTCTCGAGAATAAGGAAATCACCAAAACTTTTCCTCTCGAGACACTTGGGAGTGTGACTAAACTTGACCAAAGTACCCCATGGTTCGCCAATTTTGCGAATTACCATGCGGGGAAATTCTTTAGGAAAGGGTTGTCGTCCCAGCAAAAGAAGAAATTCTTTAAAGATGTGCAACATTATTTTTGGGACGACCCCTATTTGTTCAAAGTCTGTGTGGATCAAGTGTTCCGGCGGTGTGTTCACGGTACGGAAGTCGTTGAAATTCTTAAGGCATGTCATAGTGGACCCACGGGGGAACATCATGGTGCCAACTTCACCGCTAAGAAAGTGTTCGATTCTGGCTTCTATTGGCCGACGATATATCGGGATGCCCATGAATTGGTGAAAACATGTGATTCTTGCCATCGTCAAGGGAAAATTTCTCAAAAAGGATGAAATGCCGCAAAATGCAATTCAAGTTTGTGAAATTTTTGACGTTTGGGGCATCGATTTCATGGGGCCATTCCCGTCATCTAGAGGAAATAAGTACATTCTTGTGGCCGTCGACTACTTATCTAAATGGGTTGAAGTGAAGGCACTCCCCACCAATGACGCCCGAGTTGTTGTTAAGTTTTTGAAGAGTCTCTTTGCCCGATTTGGTGCACCTCGAGCCATCATAAGCGATCGTGGGACCCATTTTTGTAATGATCAATTTGCCAAAGTTATGCTTAAATATGGTGTCACACATCGTCTTTCCACGGCTTATCATCCACAAACGAGTGGTCAAGTTGAGGTCTCCAATCGTGGTTTAAAACGAATATTAGAAAGGACAGTAGGAGAGCACCGTACCTCTTGGGCAGACAAATTAGAAGATGCATTATGGGCTTTTCGGACAGCTTATAAAACTCCCATTGGGTGTACACCATATAAGCTGGTTTACGGGAAAGCTTGTCATTTGCCCATTGAACTAGAGCACAAGGCCTACTGGGCCTTAAAACATGCAAATTTTGACTTGAAAACCACGGGTGATCACCGAAAAGTTCAATTGAATGAGTTAGTCGAACTCCGTGATCAAGCTTACGAGAATTCTTTGATTTATAAAGAGAAAACAAAGAGAATCCATGATGCCAAGATCAAAGACCACGTTTTCAACGTTGGTGATCAAGTGCTTCTTTTTAACTCTCGATTGAAGGTTTTCTCGGGTAAGCTTAAAACCCGTTGGTCTGGACCATTCACAATAACCCAAGTTTTCCCTTATGGTACCATTGAGTTAGCTCAACCCGATGGTCCCAACTTTAAGGTGAATGGTCACCGTTTAAAACATTACTTTGGAGGGGATTTACCGACCATGGTAGTCCCGAATCTCCAAACTTTCCCCAATGACGATTAAATTCGGGGATCGAGTCAACCTACGTGACTCGGATATCAAAAACAAAGCGCTTCGTGGGTGGCAACCATGCTTATCCAATTTCATCTTCTTATTTTCTATTTTCTAACGAATAACGTGAGGAGGGGGTGCCTTTTATACTCTTGTGTTCTGTGGTTGTTTGTGATGTTTGTTAGGATTGTCCGCGATTTATGATGACTCTCGTGCTCGTTATCTTCTCTCTGCTCGAGTTTCATTCATCAGTGCTTATTGGAAATCCTATATCCGTGAATCTTATCGACTAACGTTTTCTTTGGCATAATTAATAAACGGCCTAGAATTTTGTTAGGATTACCTTAACCCGTAAAACATTGAGGACAATGTTTCATTCTAGTCTGGGGGAGGGTGAATCTTCTATTCGATTTTGACCTTGCATTTTTCACAAGTCGTGCACTCTTGCAACTCCGTTTTTCCACCAAAAATATAAAAAAAAATGAAAATTTGAAAATTTAAAAAAATTTGATGAAAAAGTACAAAAAAATGTGAAAAAAATTAAAAAAGTTGTGCAAAAATATAATAAAGTTTGAATAAGTGTTTTGACACCTTGTTGACTTTCTTGCTGGCGAGAGTAGGAATAAATATTTTGACTTGACCGGGCGTGTTGAGCCCTAGCTTGTTCCCTTAACCAATGATAATCACATAAGCATGTGCTAGTTTTGTACACAATGAGCTATAAAATGCGAATTCTTCTTCTAGAATCTGCAAGTTCCCGTACTTGACTTTATAAATGCGCAGCTTAAAAGCTTTTGCTAGTCTTTTACATCAGGAGCTAGAAAACGCGAATTCTTCTTCTAGAATTTGCAAGTTTCCGTAACTGACTTTATATATGCGTGGCTGATTATCGGCTAAGTATTCGCAGGTTTCATTATTTGGAATCTTAAATTGCGAAGAGCGAGAAATGATAGAGTTTATTTAGAAGTTAGATGCTAAACATGGAGTAGTGGTTCTCTTTAGAGCTCATGAGAGGTACTTGTGGCTTTTTACTCCCATCAGATACGTCACCAATATATAATAGATGTTCTAGGTTAATTAGTGGTATTTCGGTTTGAATAATATTTAGTTTTTTGTTTTCTTAAGAGAATCTTTGCTTTAAAAGTTGGGTACATATCAAGGAACATCAAAAATAAGAGCAAAAATGTAAAAATCAAAAATCAAAAGTTGATTATCTATGTTGTTTTGGAGCTACCCGATAAGCTTCCATTGATGTTATGAGAAAAGTCAAGAAAGAAAAAAGTGAAAAGTATGAAAAATATGAGATAAGTGAAAAAAGTGAAAAAAAAAAAAAAAAAAAAAAAAAAAAAAAAAAAAAAAAAAAAGTGAAAGTTGAAAGTTGAAAGTTGTATGAATAAGAGCTTGAATTTAAATAAGTTATTGGCGCGTGAGGTGCATGTGGATGATTCTGAATTGGACACATGAGGTGCATGTGTAGTACTCCGCAACTTATATTCATGATATTGTATGTACCAAAAATTCCTTGATGTGGACCGAATTTCTATTGCAGTGGTTCTTAAGAGAAAATGGATAACTACTTATCATTTAAACTTAGGTGTCACTATTGGACTAAAAATTATTGAAACGAGAAAATATGAAGCAATTCATTTCTCAACAAAATAAAATATTGAGATACAAAACTTAGGACATGGGAGTAAGGAGTTTCCACAAGTAACTATTATGAGTAGTGTTAGCATCTAATTTGTAGATAAGCTGTGATCTCATTTGTACGCTTAGTTTGGGGACTCGTGAAAAATCAAGGATGACGATTTTTATCCGTATGGTCACTTTTCTAAGAAAAGTGTTTCTACTCATCGACCCTAAAAATTATTGAAAAATAATGAAAGTTCAACAAACCGTCACAATTATGAAGTATGGAAAGTACAAAAATAGAAAATAAAGTGGAATAAAGGAATAAAAGAAAAATTTTGGAAAACGGAGCGTTTTCGGGAATAAATGATTTTATTACTTCTTTCGAACCTCCTTGCTACTTTACAAAGTTAGTAGGAAGAGGTTCCCCCTGCGCTCCAGGAGTTGCAGGATGAGTCATGGTATGTGTCAATTCACATACCATTTTATGGCCAAATACCGACCCAATTAGACTATTTTGCTAACCAAATGCCAAAGAAACATGTGTTTTTTATGTTGTGAACATGCAGGTACGGATTAATCACAAAAAGACGAAAAATCAAGCAAATACCGAAAAAACGGGCACGACAGTGGAAGATGGTCAAATAGTCAAAGCTGGGATTCAAAAGTCAACTTCAGTCCTTCATTTATTCAGAATTGGCAGAATTAGTCCTTGCACTATATTTTTGAAGATTAACAGATTTAGCCCTTGGAATTTTGAGAATTACACAATCGGTCCTTGATTTTATTTGCCTATCAAATCTGAATTATCAATCCAAATACCAAGCCCAATATCATTTTTATTTACCCAAAAGCCCAAGCCCAAATTTTATTACCAAAACTCAATCCAACAAATCCTTTGGTCAACATATATATACATCGGTCAAGGGTCAAATTTGTTCAATGCTTTAATAAATAAACAAACGCAACCTTTTTCCCTCTTTTCCCCCAAATACCCAGAACCATCAAAACCATATGAACCCTAAATTAAACCAATGGCTAAATTGACTCATGCCTTTGCGATTAACCATCAAGAGCCAATGATTGGGACCTCTAGAAGGTCAACCACGTGACAAAGCACATGTCAGAGAGATTGAATGAAGATATGTCGACACTTGGCAACTCATGATTGGAAGAGTCGCGTCACAAATTCTCCTTGGATTATGCTGACAAGACAGAGAATATAGCACATGAGAGGGGGACAGATGGAGGCATATTATTGGGCAGGCCACGCATCAAATAGTGATCCAAGGGTGTGTATTTGATCAAAGAAGCACAAATCAATCCAAGGGCTGATACAGGACTTGAAGAAGCACAGATGAGTCGTGGATCGCCAGCACGGCATTCAGACCCCAAACCTCACTCTCCTCCTATAAATAGAGGTGTTTAGAAGCCATTTCTGGTGTAGTTTTTAGAGTATTGTTATGCTGTCAAATTTTCAATAGAATGTATGTAGTTTAGCTTTTGTAATATTCTGTTGAGTTTTAATAAAATTTCAGTTCACTTTTATAAGTTTTAGTTAATTCATCATTTCATTCTTGCTTATTATGTTTTAAAACTGTCTTTATCTAGCTTATAATCAGTTGTTTACAGCTTATTTCATCTTATTTCAACTCAGTCTTTATTTCATTTACAGAAAAAAATAATAAAAATAAAAATAAGAAAAATATTAAAAAATAAAAAATGTTTACATAATCATTAGTATAGCTTACAGTAGAGCTTATTTTTCATTTTTATACATTTCATTTGAGCTTATTAGCTTTTAGTGAAGTGTTTTGAGTCCATATTCATCATAAGTCAAAATCAGAACTGAATCAAGTGTACCTGTGGTGTATTGTGGATAAGCTTGGTCAGAAATGGATGGACCTGCCTATCTTAGAGATAGGCAAGCATAGTGAATCCACTTCTGTTTGAGCTGAAGTGGAATGGTTTTGTAAGTTTCACTCAAATATCTATAGTATAGCTTAAATCTGAGTTAGATTAGTTTAATTTGTAGCATTACTGTTTTATTTGTATGATTTGATGATATTGTAGTTTATATTGTTGAGATATAGTTTGATGTGATTAATAGTAGATCTGTTTGCTTAGATCTGTGTTAGGATTGCTTGTTTGAGTTCTGTGTTTGTATTATCATTGATATTTGCAAATTTGAATATCTGAGTTAGTAGATCTGAGTTTAGTATTTGAAGTGATACTGAGTTACTGTTTCATTGAGTAACTTTGCTGTATAAGTTGCATTAATTGAGAGCTTTGTTTTGGATAACCTCATATCTGAGTAATTTGGTTATCTATGTAAGATTGATGCATCATCTGTCATATCTGTGGATTTGTGGTACTGATTATCTGTTGGATCTAGTTGTGACTTTGAGTTGATTTTGCATTCTGTTAGAGATTTGTTCGCTTAGAAGGTCTGTAGTTAAATGATTTGAAGAGAATTAAGGGATTCTTAGTAGTGAATGTCATTTTCAGGGGTGTTTGGATCAGTCTTTAACTGAGAATTGTTGTTGTTAGTTTGTCATAACTTTAGCACACATAGGGTATATTAGTGTAAAAATAGATTTTAAAATCACAAAAATAGTTATATAGTTTATAAAACGTCAAAACTAGATTTCAACTCTTACACAGCTAGTTATAATGATAATTTGATAGTGGAATTAAGGTGATAATTAGATTTATATTAGAGATTGCTTAAATCTGAGTAATTGAAGCTTATTACATCGGATTAGGAGTAGATTAAGTAGCTAAAATTCATTTTAGTCAAAGTTTAAAATTTCAGATTTAATCACAATTAGGCTGCTGATCTTGCTTCATTTTTAGATAGCAATTGAGCACATATCATAGGGCTTTTGCTATTTCTAGTTTTTCAGTAATGCAATTTTGCTTTTGCCCCACTAAGTTTGTTAATTTGAGCTTAATAGGTTAGCTTATCAGTGACTTCTAGTTAGGCTTGTAGAACTAGAAGTTGGATTGAACCATAGGCCTGCAAATTTGCGTTTGAGCTTGTAACTGAGATTAGTGTAGTTTTCTGAGCTTGAATTGAGTTAATATAGTGATTTGAACTTTCTTTTTGCTTCTGGAGCTGCTTGTGCTTATTCTACTAATACCGAGTGCTCATTCATTGAGATTATTGCATCAATACTGTGTATTTGTGGATATCTGTGTTTGCATTTGATCTAATCTTGCAGTTCTGAGCATATTGCATCACTTTTAGACTGTGTTTGAAGTCTCAACAAGTTTTGTTAACAAGTGCTTATAAATAAGCACATGTGATAAGCAGTTTCTCCTAAATAAGCACTTTCACTATTCATTCTGTTTTCAAAATTTTTCTCTGAGTTACTTTTAATATTTTAGATTTTCTGGAATTTTTCCAGATTTTTCTGAGCCTTTTTACTATTTTTCTTTTGATTTTATTCAATTTTAAATAGCTTTTAATTAACAAAAATCCATAAAAATTCAGAAAAGGTTGTGAAAAATACAAAAATATTTTTAGAAATTCTTTTAAAATATTTTAGAATTTTCTTTTTTCCACTTAATTTTTCTATTTTTAATTCATTTTAAATTCCAAAAATCAATTTTAATTCATAGAAAATAAAAGAAAAGTCAAAAAAATATTTTTCTTTTTCTGGAAATTCATTTTAGTAGTTTAAGATTTTTAGAAAATATTTTCAAGTTTGTAGGATCATTTTTCAAAAAACGTTACGTTTTAAATAACACGGTTGCATTTTCGTTTTTACGTTTTAAATTTTGGTGCATTATTAGCTTGTACTCTTTGCATATTTCATATTTCTTTGTGATTACTTGAATATATTGATTGCTATTTTCACTTTTTCACTTTTCAATTCACGGTTTCACGAATCAATATTCTTGATTCCATTCGCCTTCACTGGGATACGACTCGGGTGATCCGTATTTTACGCGGATCACTTCGATATACTACTATATATTATATAAGTTGGTTTTCACACGAATCAAGTCCGCGTAGGGTTTGGAGCACAGCGGTCCTCATACTGACGCCAACATTATGAAGAATGTTACTGTAATCTCTTCTGATTCCAATGTCCCTCCTCCCCCTCCCTCGGGGGAGAAGCCTGCTGAGAGCTCTGCCCCTGCTGTTGAGGAGTCTTCTCATTATGGTTCTGGGACCATGTTTGTTGATGATGCCGCGGTTGGCCATGATCAGGAGGATTCTGACCCCGCTGATGTCGCTAAGGATGGTCCTACGGGTTCCAGTGACTTCTACCAATCCTTGTACGTTGATACTGCTGAAGCGTCTTTCGCTTATGTGCCTAAGTGGCTTGCGACCATTGGCTTCAAAATGGATGACCCTTGGATCTGTCGGAGTCTTGTTGAAAATCTTCCCCCTCCGGGGTAAGTTTCTATCCTCAGGAATATGGATGCCAAGGATCTTCTTGACCACCACAATCTTCTAACTGCTCAGAAGATTGGGACAGATTCAGAGATCAGACTGCGGTTTGAGTATGAGCTCCAACATAATCGTAAGCTTGAGAAGAAGCTGGAGAGGAAGGAGAAACAGCTTGGCAATCTTAGGGCCCGTATTAAGGAGCTTGAGGGCGGATCTTCTCAATTTGAGGAACTCCGGAAACAGGTATCTGAGCTTGAATCCACCTCGGTAGAGAAGGATAAAGAGATGGCTGAGTTGAAGTCTAAGAATCAGGAGCTTGAGTCTTTGAATAAGGGTTTGTCAGAGAAAGTGATTGGGTTGGAGATAGTTTGTGGTACTCTGCAGGATCAAGTCAAGGTTGAAGAGCACTTGGTAAAGCAATTTGAGGAGAGGGAGGAGGCTGTGAAGGCCATTTTTAAGGAACAGATAGTCGGGCTGGGCGCTAAGCTGGACGCGTTATTGATGGCACTTGAGAGCAGGAGATGGGTTATAGGTCATGGGTTCCGTTGGGCTTTTAACAAGTTTAAAGAGTGTCCGGAGTTGAAGATTCGCCTGGGAAGCTGTATCTCTGCGGCCATAGCAGAGGGGTTGCGCCAAGGCTTGGAAGCTGGGGTTGTTCATGGAGCAAACGGGGTTGCTCTTGATCAGATAGAAGCTTACAAACCAAACGCTAAAGAGCAATATCATGACGCGGTTGTCAGGTTGTCCCATGTACCTTTTCCCCTCTTAGAGTCTTTGGAAGCCTGCAAGGATTCCCCATTGGAGTTTTTGATGTCTCAGCTTATTCTTGAGGAAGAGCGGATACCTGGTTCGAGTGAGGTTACTTTTGGACCTCCTGTTGTGGAGGAGCGCCTTCTTCCGGAGATTCTCCTAAGGGCTGCTACTTCTCGGCCGTGGGCCATAGCAGCCTACAAGGAAGCCAAGAACAAGAAATATGGCAGGTACTTTGACTTTAGTGGAACTCAGCCGCGTCCTTCTTTGAAGCCTACTCCTGCTCTGACTGCGCCAGATTCTAGTGCCACGGCTTCTACTTCCTCTCCTTCCGCGCCTGTGACTGGGCCGCGAGGGGAAGGTCAGGAGGACGATATGTTTTATACGACTATTCTTGGCAAGATTGATCTGAAGGAGTTCTCCTGAGGTAGATGTTTAGTGGTTCTCTGGGCAGTATTTTGACTATACCGACCCTTATCTCATTCTTGATGAAGCTTTGTAATTTGACGTTATTTACGGCTGGTATTTTGACTATATCGGCCCTGGTCATAGTGATATTGGCTGTACTTTTTTCCTTTTGGTCCGGATATGTGTGTCCGTTGAAAAGCATACTCTAATGATGTAACTTGTTTTATTAAGATTATCGTTTGTTTTGCTGGATTTGTGGGTTACCAGGCTTGTTTTACTACCGCGGTGTGTCCGAACTAGGAGTTCGGGGATAGTTTAGTTTGGTCAATGGGCTTGCAATACCACTTATATGCCTTAGTTTTTTTTCACGCTGGGTTTGCAATACCACTTATGCGTCTATGACTATCCGTGCGTGTTCGTACTTAGTTTTTCCGGGGATAGCTATGGTCAATGGGTTCGCAATACCACTTATATGCCCGAGATATGTTATGCATGCATGTATAAATAAAATAAAGAAAATAGGATAAAGTAACATTTGGAAAATTTGTGGAGCTGATCGGACTCCACATTTCATTAATAAAAAGAAGTACATAACGATATAAACTAAACTTATTTAATGATGAGCTCCTGCTGCTGGATAGAACCGCGGTCACTTAACGGGGAGCACTTACATTTAGCGAAGATCATATGTAGCATTTTTTCAAATTCCTGACATTCCATGTCCGGGAAAGGGCTCGCCCTTCCCGGTCTCTGAGCTTGTACGATCCCCTTCCTACTGCTTCTGTAACTTCGTATGGCCCTTCCCATTTTGGACCCAAATTCCCGCTGCTTTCTGCGTGGCTAGCGTCATTGCTCCGGTACACAAAGTTACCGGGTTTGAAGGATGTGCCGCGGACCTTGGCGTTGTAATACTTCTCCATTTTGGCTTTGCTCCTTGCTTCTTCAATGGCCGCGACTTCTCTCATTTCTTCCGCGAGGTCTAGATTGACGCGCAGGGCTTCATCAATTGTCACCGGGTCAAAGAGGGCACATCTTAGCGATGGCATTCCTATTTCGACCGGGATTACTGCCTCCGTGCCGTATGCCAGGGAAAATGGAGTATCCCCATTGCTGGACTTTATCATGGTACGGTGAGCCCATAATACGTGTGGTACTTCCTCTAGCCAATCTCTTTTACCCTGATCTATCCTTGCTTTGACTCCTTCTCCTAGGCTCCTGTTTGCCCTTTCAACCAAACCGTTCACCTGCGGGTGCTTGACGGACGCGAACCGTTGTTTGATGTTTAGTTTTTCGCACCAATCCTTGAAGGGATTGTCCCTGAACTGCTTCCCATTATCTGATACTATTTCTCCTGGTAGGCCACATCTGCACACGATATTGTCCCAAATGAATTTTTTCACCTGGTTTAGTGATGGTCGCGAGAGGTTTGGCTTCGATCCATTTTGTGAAGTAATCAATTCCCACTATCAAGTATTTTATTCTCCCCGGAGCTTCTGGGAAAGGGCCGCTGATGTCTAGACCCCATTTGTAGAATGGCCAGGGGGAAGTGATAGGGATCAGGTTGTGCTGCGGATTTTTGGGTACTGGCCTGTGAACTTGGCAGTCCTGACACCTTTGGATAACTTCTCTTGCGTCCTTGTGCAAGCTTGGCCAATAGTATCCGGATCGCAGAGCTTTTCCTACTATAGACCGCGGTCCTGAGTGCATGCTACACGCCCCTTCGTGAATCTCTCTTATGACGTAGTTGGCTTGTAGTGGACCAACACAACGGAGCCATGGTTCCAAGAATGACTTTCTGAAGCAAACCGCGTCAACTATGGCATATTGCCTTGCCTTTATCTTCAGCTTTCGGGCTTTCTTATCTTCTGCTGTCATCCATGTATCACCCTCTTCTTCTACCACGGGTATCACTTCTTTTTCCTTAATGGATTTTTCTTTGAGGACCTCCACCAGCACTTGTGTTGGTTAAATGAGCAAAGCTGGTGGAAGCGATTTTGCTTTACGCATCCGCTTGCTTGTTTTGGCTCTGGGGGACTTGTCGTATTGAGAATGTCCTGAAGCTTTCTATTAAAACCCTTGCTTTTTCCAGGTATTGGACCATGGCTTCTTCCTTGGCTGTGTACGAGCCGTTGATTTGCTTTGCGACCAGCCGTGAGTCCACATTCGCGGCTAGGTCCCGTACCCCCATTTGTTTTACTATTCTTAATCCAGCTATTAGTGCTTCATATTCTGCTTCATTGTTGGATGTTTGGAATTCAAAGCGGAGGGCGTACGTGAACTCCATGCCTTCCGGGTTTTTTAGTATAAGTCCGGCCCCGGATCCTTCCTGACATGAGGACCCATCTGTATACAAGTTCCAAGGTTCTGCATAAGGTAGTTCTTCTGCGGATGAATTTATTACCGCGGTCTCTTCTTCTGGCACTTCCGCGATGAAGTCCGCCAAGATCTGCCCCCTGATTGCTGTTCGCGGTCTGTAACTGATATCATGCTCTCCTAATTCTATGGCCCATTTTGTCATTCTGCCTGTTTTTTCTGTTTGTGCCAATACCTGTTTGATTGGTTGGTTGGTAATGACAACGATTGGATGTGCTTGGAAATACCTTCTGAGTCTTCTGGCCGCGTGGACCAGTGCCAGAACCAGCTTCTCCATTGAGATATAGTTTATCTTCGGACTCTGCAGAGCGCGGCTGATGAAGTATACTGGCATTTGGCACGCTCCCCTTTCTGCCAGTAGCACGGCACTGATAGCTTCTCTTGTCGCGGACAGGTACATTATCAATTCTTCCTTTGGGCGAGGGGCAGTGAGAGTTGGGAGGTTGGCAATATGCCTCTTCATTTCTTTGAAGGCCGCCTCCGCTTCTGGTGTCCAGTGGAAGTCGCTCTTCTTGATGCACTTTTTTAATGTTCGAAAGAACGATAGTGATTTTTCCGCGGATTTTGATAGGAAGCGGTTGAGGCTTGCCAACTTTCCATTTAGGGGTTGAACTTCTTTCAAGGTTTTTGGGGATGGCAGTTGGGCGACAATCTGGGACTTGTCCGGGCAAGCCCGGATCCCTTGCTTGCTAACCAAGTGTCCCAGGAACATACCTTCTTCTGAGCCAAAGGTGCACTTCTTTGGGTTCAATTTCATGTTGATCTTTCTGAGAGTTGCAAAGGTTTCCTCCACGTCCCTTAGCAAATCAGCCTCTGAGTGACTTTTTATGACCAGATCATCTACGTACACTTCTAGGTTTCTCCCGATCTGTTTTTGAAAAGCCATGTCGACCAATCGCTGATATGTGGCACCTGCGTTTTTTAGACCAAATGGCATTTTTTGGTAACAGAATATGCCTTGGCTCGTGTGGAAAGCGGTTTTCTCTTCATCTTCTACCACTACAAGAAAAAACTAGTATTTGGGAAGGTGGAAAAACGTGCTAAATACTCAAAAATCCGTACCAAATACAATTTGGCACGGTTTTGGCTTCGTCCTAAATATGAGGGTGCCAAATACATTTGGTTCGGGTTCAAAATGTGCCAAATAGTATTTGGCACGGGTTTTGGAACGGTTTTTGTGTGTGTGCCATGTGTTAGGTATTTGGCACGATATGTTCTTTACCGTTCTAATTGCGCATTCGGCACAATTTCATCTCCCGTGATAAATGCTTATTGGTTCGGTTTCACTTCTCGTGCTAAAAGTATTTGAGACCCTTTTCTCACTCGTGCCAAAAATATATGACACGTTTTAGTCGGCCTTGCCGAATACATTTGGCACAATATCATTATTTGGCACATTGTTATTCCTGTTCCAAAATTATTTGGCATGGTTTTATGTCCTTTATCAAAGTCTTTATTTATCCCTATTTATTTATTCCATCATAATAAAAATACGTAAATCAAATACCAGTAGGTAGCAACAATACAGATAAATCAAATTCTATTAATCATCTATTAAATCAAGGCAATACAATTATACAACTACATATACAGTCACTTGAACCTAACAAAGCTAGAAGCAATAAGTACAGCGTATACATCAAAGTTGTCTATCAGGTTCACCATTTAAACCATGAACCTTTTATTGAAGAAAAAAACTCATAAAAGTCTTTGAGAACTCCATCTTCTAGTGGGTTATCTTTACACTTACATCTTGAGTAGTAGTAGTCTGTCATTCCTACAATGAAAGAAAATGTTGACAAGTTAACAATTTGTGTATTATAATAACTTTCATTGTATAACAAGAGTGACAAATTAGTAAAAACCAAAGTATCACAAAGCAGCCTCTCGAATATCTCGAGCTTGCTTGTACTTCTTTTATTCTTTTAAGCACGATTCAACCTGAAAAAAATGCAACAACCCATTTCGATACATGTCAAATATATCTAGAAATCTACTTACGACATCAACTGTCAAATATACCAGCAAGTTTATCAATGGAAAAACCGTTTTGAGCACAAAAGATAATCTTTCTGAGCACAAAAGATAATCTTTTAAAGAATTCCAAGATTGTGATCACTCCAAAAGATACCAAACAACACTTGCGTTCTTTAAAAATAAAAATTACAATAGAATGGAACCATTATATACATTACAACTTTGCAATTTTTTTAGCACTAACCAAATAAGCAGCTTTTGGTTACCACCAAAGAATTACAAATGTTCTGTGATAATAATTACGTAAAACCTCAAAAGAAATATAAAATTGTTAGCAACAAAATATAATCCAAACATAAATAGTTTACGTTTAACCTAAAACCCATGTACTTATATTCGTTTTAATTCAGTTCGATAATAATTTTGAACCTCAATCTACACGAAGTATAGAAACTTGTAATTAATGGGAAAAAATGACATCAACATCATGTTTAGATATCTTACCAGTGGTGGAAAGGAATCCCTTGAAGAATAAACAACAAGAATTGGTTCGGTTCTTTTCTTGCGAATCTGTAAGTATAAAAGAAGGGAGGCGGATATATTTGAGCTAGGTTAAGAGGGATACATGAATGTGGGCTTGGGCTTTTTGAATTTGGGAAAAAAAAGGTGGGAGAACTTAAAATAATGAGCGGGAGATTAAAAATAAATAAATTTTTTGTGTTATGAGCAAATTAGTTACTACTCCGTGTTAAAAAAAAAAAGATAATCTTACACTAGAAACTAGAAAAGTTATGAGAAAAAAAATCAGTCTATTTTAAGAAGGGAATAAAAAAATTTGTACATGCAAGCCTGTGACAAAAAAAAAAAGTTGAGTTTGGGCATTTAGAATAACTCATGAGCCCATTGGTGGAACTTCATAGAGGCAAGGGAGGGTGTTGGCCCTCCCAAAATTTTGGCCCACTAATGTAGTGTATTTGATATTTTTAGTGGCACGCTAAATGAATTCCTGTAAATACTCCTAAAAATCAGATAACCACGCTCCTATTTTACTCGATTCTAGTTTGACTTTCAAACAATATGGTTACTCAGTACCGTTTTAAGTGCAAGTATACTTGTTTAGAGTGCTAATCAATTAATAGTTTAGTCGTGTTTTGAGTTTTGCACTTTTTAAGCTTTCTTTTTTTACTTATTTTAAGCACTATGACTCTTAATTTGAACATTGACATACATATTTCTCTTTTTCTCTTTTATGAATTTGAAGAACTAGGTTCTAAACTTTGATTTCGGCCCCCCCCCCCCCCCCCCCAATAAATACGTTGAAGTTCCGCCACTGCATGAGCCGAACTTAATTCACATGTGATGACTTGAAAGAGTCGTTTTTAAACTAATAGGACCAATTTGTGTGCATGCATTGAAATTGATTTAGGTAAGAGCAATGTACTGAAGAAAAGTCAAAAGAGGATTGATCTCGAATATTCCTCGAGCCGAGCTCGAGCTTAGCATACATATTTTTAGTAAAGGTCGATCCATATATTATTTACTTATTGTCATAAAAAAAATCATACACATACGCGCACACACTTAGTTGTTAGAAGCTAGGATACTCAATTCGGTGTCAAAGTTTTTAATTTAGGAAATTTCAGAAGATAATCCGACCAAAAGAACTAAAATGATTTGAAATAGTTGAAGAGATGAAGGTTGTTGTTACTTGTTACGACTGATAGAAGGATGGTTTTTAGCTCAAGAGTTAATCGCAAAGGTCGTAGGAACATTGTAAAGTTAAATGAATTTCCAAGAAAATAAGAATTTGTAAAAGTTTATTATAACCCATTCCAAATATATACAATTATACACATAAGGAACTATTTTTTAAGGGTAAAGATCAAATAAAAAGATAAATATCCGTGAAAATGATGTACTGTAATTTTTTTAAAGTTCTCGAAAAATTCTCAAAAAATTCTACAAGATCGAGTATGTTGTTGCATAAAAAAATCGTGAAGGAAGTTTTTCCGAAAGTGGATAGTTTTGCCAAAAATATTATGAAAAAAATGTTTGTGCATTAATTCGCTTTTTTGTACATCAAAAATTGGTTTTTAGACCCAACTTCTTTTGACTTTTTGTATCAAAATAGCATTGTGCATCAAACTAAAACAAGTTGAAAATTTTGTACATCAAAATTTTTTTTGCGTATCAAAATTCGTTTTTGGTGCGTTAGAAAAAGCGTATAAAAACTCAAAATTAAAGAAACTTCTTTCACAAAAGTATTACGCACCAACATACCCGATCTTGTGAATTTTTTTTAGAATTTTTCGAGAAGTTTTCTAAATTTTTTTCCTTTTTATCCTTTTTACAGATTTTTCTTTAAACTTTACCCATGTTTGAAAACCGATTAAAAAAATGTATTGTTAAGAAGATATTTAATGATTGCTCTAAATACATACTTATTTTGCAAAGTTTTTACAAAACGTTCGAAATTCACAGGCAGTTGGCATGTTTTTTGTAAACCGTCTCAAAAGTTTATGTACTTGGAACCACTTTAAATAGTGGTTCCAAATACATGAGTATTCGGCACGGTCAGAACAAACTATTTCAAAAAAGTATTCATTTGGCACCCTTTCTAAACATTGTCCTAAATACATAAGTTTTTGGGACGGATTTTTATTGGTGGTTCCAATTACGCATCGTTTTGGCACGTTTATCAAAACGGTTCCAAATACAAGTATTTGGCATGATTTCACGGCTATCTGGATCTGGTGGTACCCTTTGTATGCGTCCAGGAAACATTTGAACGCATAACCGCATAGTGATTCCATTTTCCAGTCGATCTCCGGTAGCAGGTAGCAATCCTTGGGGCAGGCCATGTTTAAGTCCTTGAAATCCACACACATTCTCCAACTCCCATCACTTTTTTTAACTAGGACCGGATTGGATAACCAGTCGTGATAGTGGACTTCCCGCTTGATACCGGCTTCAACCAACTTGGTCACATCATCATTGATGGCTTTGTTTCTTTCCGGGGCTTGTCCTCTTTTCTTCTGCCTTACCGGGGCGTACCCCTCCCTTACATTAAGTTTGTGTTCTGCAATGCTCCGCGGTACTCCAGTCATATCTGACGGTTTCCACGCGAAGATATCCAAATTGCTTCTGAGTAATTCGCACAGGTCTTTTTCCCTTGACTAGTGAGACTTCCGCCTATGGTAATGGTCTGATCAGGAAATTCAGGGTGTATCGCTACCTTGATACCTTCTATTGCGGCTGTGATTTTGCTACCATGCGACACTCGACAGGTATGATTTTGTCGCTATGGAGTGTTACTATACCTCATGCGGTAGGGAACTTTATCATGCCGTGAGCTGTTGACGGTATGAT
This sequence comes from Artemisia argyi, assembly GCA_030686995.1. NCBI lineage: Eukaryota > Viridiplantae > Streptophyta > Magnoliopsida > Asterales > Asteraceae > Artemisia > Artemisia argyi. Next base: position 98,494,755 of record CM060698.1, on the reverse strand, counting down.
TTTTAGCAATCTTATTTCCGGTCTGCCAATGATCCCATTGTACGGGGATGGAGACCTTACCACCATGAAGTTCATCCATGTGCTTGCTGAGTTCTCATCGTCCCCCAGAGTTACTTCCAGCAAGATTTGACCTAGAGGCCATGATATTTCGCCGCTAAAACCAAGTAGGAGGTCGTGGCGGGAACCATCCTCTTTCTGACTTCTGGGCTTAAATGGTTAAAACAGTGCTCATAAAGTACTTCAGATGCACTTCCATTATCAACGTACATTCTGTGGACGCGGTGTCCGCCTACATCTGCTTTAACTACCAACGGGTGGTCGTCCCAATCATCCCCTTGTACTGGTGGGAAGGATATTTCCAGGTTAGGACCCGTTTGTGGTGGAACCTTTTATCTTACATTTCTTTGCCAAGACTGGACCATGAATATGGCGGGAGCTTTATCTTTTGTCGCGGCTTCTTTTTTACCACCTTTGACTATCCCGCCTTTCTGACTTCCATTCTTGATTTCTTTCACCAAGTGCGCCAGTTGACCGGACCTGACTGCTTCCTCGATTTGCTTTTTCAGCCGGAAACATTCATCGGTTGTGTGTCCTCTTTCCTTGTGGAAATCGCAGTACTTATCTTTGTTTCTTGATTCCACCGGACTTGCCATGGGAGGTGGGGCCATGAACTTGACGGAGTCCATTGCTAGGATTTCCTTTGGCGTCTTGGTGAGAGGTGTGAATCGGTCAGCTCTCCTTCTGTCCGCCCTCGAGCGCCCCTTGAATTCAGATTTTCGTTCAAACACCAGATTGTTCTGGCCGCCCTTGGACCCATTTTCTTGAGCTTTCCACGCAGAACGGTCTTGCTTCTTTTTGGATTGGTTTGCCGTGGCTGTGGTACCGCGGAGAAAGGCTGTTGTTGCTTTCCACATTTCATCCACGGTTCGTGGGATTTTGTCGTTAAGCCTTTTGATTAGCTTTGGATTGGTGATTCCGTGCATGAAACTTGAGATTTTCATGCATTCCAAAGCCCCTTTCACGTGCATACTTTCAGCTTTGAACCGTTCTACGAAAGCTCCGGTTGGTTATCCCTCCCTTTGTTTGATGTGATGCAGCTCCACTGGGTCTTTTGCGTACTTCTTCTGCTGGAGGAAGTAAGATAGAAAACTCTTCCGCAGGTCTTCAAAATTGTCAATGCTCTCTGCGGGTAGTTCGTCAAACCACACCCAGGCATGACCCATGAGAGTCGAGTTAAACATGTGGCACCAGGTAGGCATGGCCCATCGCTCTACTTTGGCCGCAGAACAGAAATTCTTCAGATGGTCCTCTGGGTCACTTGTTCTGTCATAAGTTTTGACGTTGGATGGCATTCTGGTTCTCTTGGGGAACTCAAAGCTTCTGATGCGATGTGTGAATGGGTCGGTATCTTCGACATCGTATGGACGATAGAGATCATCCTCTTCATATTTGTAGCCTCTGGATTTAGATTTCCAGTGTTCTCCGTCGCTGCCTTCACTTTCTAGAGATGACAGCCCTTTCCACCTTCCAGGATCGGAGTATGCGGATCTGCCTCCGGCATTTCTATTCCTAGGGTGGGGTGTACTACTGCAGGTTGGGCTGGGGTTTCTCTTTCTCCGCCTTTCGGCTCTTTCCCTGCTTTCTTCTCGTCGAGAATACCCGGCTTTCGCTCTCCGTTCTTTTCTAGCGCGGCTCTTGGAGTCCAGCCGTGAGAATACGTCTGCCTTCCGGTTTCCTAGCCGTGACCTGATGTCTTGTCGTTTTTCTCCTAGACGCGAGAAAACGGCCGACCGGGGATATCTCTGCCTCTCACAATATTCTTCGGATGTTTTGATCTCTCTACTGCTGAGTCGGGAAAAGACGCTTCGGCAGTACGAGTGATCAGATGGTCCGGATCTAACACTTGGGCTGGTTGTCGTCTTCGTTTAGCCTCTCCTTTCCCCAAGGATTTGGACCCAGAGTTCTGGGTTCGTTCTCGAGATCCTCCGTCTTTCCCTTCATCACTGTCGAAGTCAAGGTGTGTTTGTACTTTCCTCAACTTCTCTTGGTGGACCTTTTCAGCCATTAGAGGCAGCAACTGGTTGTAATGCTTGTCGCAGAACTCCTGTAACGCCACGTCTGATAATGGCTCATTTGCTTCCTGGCTTTTCTCCTTCCCCAAAGTATTTCGCACTGTGGATTACTCTTGGGTAGGAGTAGAGCCACTTCCCGCCGGTTTACTCATGTTGGTTTGAGTATCTTTTTGAAACGTAGTTAAGTTAACGATTCCCAATACGGATGGTGCCACTTGTTAGTACAAAACCTGGATGCAACTCAAGATTTAGTTTAGGCTAAACCTTGAGAGGGTGAATTTCGGACTACGAAGATCTTGTGATAAAACTGCTAAGAAAGAAACACCGTTAGTCTCACCACGGAAGAGGGACTTTCGCGGTCAACCTCGGGTGTGAGAGTAAGTATCGTATAGAGAGATAAAATATATGGTTAATTGTGAGAGAGAGATAGTTATATGTTACCCAAAGGTGAGAATCTTTCCTCTTTATATAGGTGAGGCATACTTGTCCTTTTCGACCGTTTGCACGTATTTCTCGGAGTGGTGCACCTTTCTTGTTGTTCGATTCATCCCACTATCTTGTACCCTATGTACTTTTTGTCTCTGGGCAGCTATATGGTAGCTGGCAGTACTATTGGGTTGGTCCGCGACATGAGTTAGTCCGGATGTAAGTTTTGCCCGCGGCCTGTTACATTTGGACGTGAGTTGCCGGGCTCAAGTAGTTGGGCCTGACCCGACTCTCATGGCTTTATACCAGGCCCAGTGAATTAGGTTATCCCTGGTTACGGAATGTGTCCTGCAGTTGTGTCCCAGGGCCGCAGGTTGGTTTTAGTTTGGGGCGGACCCGGCCTATTATTCTTGGGTCCGGGGTACTATACGTGATCACTATCTGTTGAGGAGTCGTCATTTTTAGCATTTTGCTAGTTTTATATTTATATAAAGAAAGTGTCCTTCAAAACAAATAAAAATAAAAAATATAAATCCTTCAGCGGATCTTTTTTTTTTTTTTTTTTTTTTTTTTAATTCAAATTTAGAATGGTGTTTTGCTCAGAAAAAAAAATAATAAAAAAAATAGATTTGTGTCATTCAATTTTGAGCTTAGAATTGAAAGACCCTAACTTAAAACACTTAAGTCAATTTGAGATGTAGAAAAACAATTTATTGTAAATTTAGAATTTTAAATGTCTCATTTAGAACTAGTTTAGTCCAAAATTTACTTGTTTAAGGTAATGTTTTGGTTTTCAATCCAGTCAAAACCCTATAAACTACTACATTTTAATTATCTCCATCTAATTTGCATGTATATACACAAATTTACGTCTACCATTTTTATATCAAACAATATATATACATTTTTAGAATCTTACGTTTCTACCAACTATAACTAAAAAGTTGTTATTTATAAGGGACAAACTGTTCTACATGCAACAAGTGTTTAATATATGGAAAGTGATTGGCACACTCAAATTATTGATTGGGACACTCACAGTACAAGCAGATAAAACACATTGTAAGTTTTGTACAACTAACTAATGCATTAAAAAGAGTGTCCCAATAACTTTTAGGAGTGTGCAAATCACTTCCCTTAATATATGCATGATTGTATGTAGGTACATACGTTTATTTCAATAGCTTGTATATAAAGAGAATTCGTTCATACGATTAAATTTAAAATCAATACTTTCCTTAATTAAAAGCATTACAAGACAGTGGTAACTGGTTTATATGCAAAACAGACACGAAACATCGATAAGATGGCGTTTTAGAGAGCCTAGCAGCTTGAAATTCAAGTTTGCCTATCCTCCGATTCTCTTTGGTTTCATCAAGTTCCTTGGTTTCCTTGGTTCGAAAACAATAAATGAAAGGGTGTTCGTTTTGGTGCCATCTCTTCCAACGCTTCTTCTGCTGACGCTTTTTCAACTGCTAAGGCTTTTTCTACTGATATTGCTTGTTGAACCACTTCCTCGAATTTTTTTAGGTTGGCCATATCAAGTCGATCCTTAATTAGACCTTTTAGTCCTCTGATGAATAGCTTCATCTTCTTCTCTTCGGTTGCAGCATCGATATTTCCAAATCTAATCTTTTGGTTATAAAACTCAGCCGTATAAGCTTGAACAGACTTAGAACCTTGGGATTCACAATCAATATCCTCCAGTTCGTGTTTTTGATTCTCCAGGATGTAATTCTTGTAAATAAGTTCCTTGAATTGATCCCACGATATACTCCAGTATAGTTGTTTTCCAAGCGATTTCTTTATCATGTTCCACCAGTATAATGCTTGTCCTCTTAGCAGAAATGAAGCATATATAACCTTATGAATATCAAGGCATCTGCATCTATCAAAAGCATTTTCCATCTCCATAATCCAGGCAGACACCACTATCGGATCCATATCACCATGAAACTGAGATGGGTTTGCCATCAAGAACAGTTTACGTCTTTCCATCTCTTGATCATACATACTGAAAAAAGAAATTATAAAATATATGATTCATACTAACAAATTCCATTCAAAATTTCTTATATGATCGATATATCCTTTGTTTTATTTTACATATTGTATATGTACAGCTAGTAATTATAAAGCATGTCCAATAGAGTTGTTATTCTTTTATTTTTACCTACTATCTTTGATGTAAGAATTATTGTTGCAAAAGCAAGTTGTCAAGAACCAAAATGTATTACCCAAACTATTCATACAAAATTATCTCAAAACAATCAGTTCTAACTAAAATATAAACCAATTAACTTCATCACTCAAAAATTGGTTATTCACAGCTTGTCTTTCTGCAGAAATGTCTTTGCATTTCGCGCATCATTGTCTCAAACGTTCTTTCTTTGCCTCTGCGAGCTGAAACTGCTTGATAACGCCAACAGTAGCCTTTTGTCGAGCCACATCGTCTTGATCGCATTGTTTTTTAATATACACTTTCATTTTTTGACGGAATTGAGGACGACAATCCATAATTGTGTGAGTTAAGTGTGAAAATATTAGGTAAAGGGGTGTTGTATCTATATAGGAGTTAAAATTTAATTACAAAGCTTACCATTAACCCCAGAGGGGGTGTTTTGAAAATATTTTGAATTTGAAAATCTATCTGTTGAAGCCAAAAGTGTTTTTTTCCCCTGCTACGTTCCAACTCACGTTGGTATACCAACGCAAGTTTCAATGCCAACGTAACGCAAGAGGCCTTGCGCGTAGGAAATGCGCGTTAACATATGACACATAGACCATAACGCAGCTCGTGCATTATTACTCCGTTAGCTCTTATATTCAAACTACCTAAACATATTCATAACTGAAATACAGTAAATCACAATATCATAAATGTAAATATTTCCCATGTGAAAATTAGCGTTTTTTGTCAGTTTATAAATATGTTCAAAATTTTCAAGTAATGCAACGTACTTGTAATTATGGCACAAGACCTTCGAAATCAACAGGACGGCCCTGATCAAAAGTCACATCAGAACCATAAGTTCGCAAGTATAACTATTTGTCGACATACACCGTCGTTTTATGCAAATATTCGTCTATTTATTTGGTCGAAGAGTGTTGTAATTTTTTATTTTTTTTCCCCTAAACCGTGTGATTTATTTTGGGACAACAATTGTGCAAAGAAGGAAAAGTATAATTTGTAATCCAGTATAACTTCTCATAATATCTACGTACGAAAAGCCGCGTTTAGATAATATCTCAACTGCGCAAAACAATTTTCATTTTCACTTGTTACATCAATCAAACACCATATTCTACCCCACCAACACGATCAATTTGTCCACATTATTACATATTGAAAATGAATTAGAGTATCATTTTATTTGCTCAAAAAAATAAAAGAAAATGAGTTATCATTTTATATTTTTTTAATTCAGGGTTAATATAAAAACCTTACAAAAACATTTAATAATTGTTACATTTATACATAAGAGTATTTTTTAAAAGGAAGATATTATTTGCAATAGGCATAAATGTTTACTTACATAATGTCTTTTTTAAGGGAAAAATATTATTAAAAAACCAAAAACAAATTGCAAATAGCATCCCCTATATTAACAAGATGTTTAAATAGTGTACCCAAAAAGAAAAAATCAAAGAGATGCAAACTAAGAGCATCCACTATAATCTATCTATCTATAATACTATAAGATTAGGCCCTCTAATTTATTGTGTAGGCGTCAAGATTGCATAGAGTACAAGATAGCTAATGCTCGGAATTCAATGCAGCCTCATAATAACTATAAAATCATGAAAGGAGATGAAGTGCAAGAGTTGCCCAAATTGATCACAAGGCATTTAGTATATAATTAAAAGTCGTTTAGATGAAGTGCAAGAGTTGCGAAAGGTTGCAAGAAAAAAATTAATGATTTAACCTAATTCTTGCCTATATAAACCGGTCAAAATCACATTTAGTATGTACATTTGAAGATGATTCACACATCTTTTAGATATTTGATTGTTGGTAGCGGTATGTAAATTCTTTTTTGCAACATTTTGGAGATGATTCACACATCTTTAGATCTTTGTAATTAAGTTTGTCTTCTTTTTTTCTTAATTTAGTTATCATACGAAGGTACCATGAAAATCACACAAGATCATGCATGCTCAGATAAATGGAACCAAAGATTGAGATACCAACTATTTTATTTGTTTCTTACATATTTAGGTGATTGTTATAGATAAGTATATATATAGATATATGTATTATGTTAATGTATTTACATATACAAGTAATTCATGTGCTTTTTCTATTGATGTAGCTCACATGTGCGAATTGATTCAAGAAAATGTGCACGAGCATGTATGTAAAGCAACATTTAAATGGTTAAATGATACTTTTTAGCGTGATTAGTTTATGTAAGTAGTTGCTTTCGAATGCTCTTTGAGAAATATTAGAATGAATTTATCGTGTGCAATTGAATTATTATTGAAAAGAAGAAGGTCCGGGCATCGCAAAGTGTTTTCTTTTTCTATATGTAGAATCATTAGTGAGAAACCAATATTTACGCCCATTAAATGAGTTTGCCATAATAGCAAAATACCACCTATTAAAAATATCACACTGAGTAATGAATAGAAAGGAAAAAATACATAATTTTGACTTAAAGCCGTTTGTAAATTATAATATCAAATAAAAAAGTTGAGTTTTAAATATAAGCAAAAGTTCAAACTTTTATCGAAAAACAAAACCGGTGCATTTAGTGTGAACTATATACAACATCGAGATGGAAGTGCAAGGCTTGCCGGAATTTATCACATGATATTTAGTAATTAGTATAGAATTAAAAGTCGGTTATGGATTTAGATTAAGTTGAAAATGTTGCAAAAATAATTGATGATTTAACCTATGCAATATATATAGATATATGTATTATGTTAATGCATTTTCATATACAAGTAATTTATGTGTATTTTCTATTGATGTAGCTCACATGTGCTAATTGATTCAAGAAAATGTGCACGAGCATGTATGTAAAACAACATTTAAATGCTTAAATAATACTTTTTAGCGTGATTAGTTTATGCAAGCATGCAACTTGAATAATGAATATAAATAAAAAAGTACATAATTTTTGCTCAAACCCATTTGTAAATTAAAAAAAAAAATTAAGACATAATAGTGGAGTCCAAAGGTATTAGGAATTATTAATAATGTTTTAATTAATATTCATTTAGTTAGCTATTTAGAATTGAATTTATTGATAAAATTTATTAATATTAGTTAGACTTCAATGTTAATTTTCAATAAAATTAAATTAGTTGTATAATAAAATGAGATGAAGCTAAAAAGGTTTATAACGATTTTTATATAGTTTATGTGGCATTATTATATATATTTTATTACACAAACTTTAACTTACATACTTAATAAAGAAAATATATAACACATATTAAACTATGACCAATTAGATATACCCCGTGTCCTTCATATTATCATGCAAAAATCATCTAATGGACACGTATTGTAGGGCTAAGTAATAGACCAAAAGAAACAAAGCCATTTTTTTTATCATGCAAATAAGTAATAGGCCAAAAGAAACAAAGCCATCACAACTTAATAACCAAAAGCCCATTTATAAATACAACACCACAAAACCAAAATAAAATCAAACATTTTTAAATTTTTATACAAGAAAGTCAAGATGTTTCATACAACATTTATCATTTTATTAACTATAGCAGAAATGTGTTTCAAGCTTATTTAAAATGAAAATGTTTAATATCTTGAACCTCTTATAAATTTAATGCTTTGGTGTTTAATGAGGTTTAATAAAGTTTTAAAAAGTTTATGCACAATGAAGAAAGGTTTATAACAAGAAAAAAATTTACGAAATTATGATTTAGGATAACTAAGGACAATTATAAACCTTTATAAAAGTTCATTATAATAGATGCCCTAAAGATGCACTAAGATTAAATAATCTAATCATAACAAATTTTTTATACAGTTACGTATAATTTTAAAAGGGATATGTTATTGGTATCCGGGTAAGGATTCAGTGAGAAGAAACTTAAAATGAGAAGAATGAAAAATAACTATAACCTCATATTTGAGATGCATTGACTTGAATTAGATGCATCTCTATTCATTTAGATGTATCACAATTAGTTTTGAAAGTGATTTTGAGTTGAAAATGATACAAAGTAATACTAGCAACAAATTTGACCTAAAGATGAGTGCATACACGGAAGGATAAGGCGATTTGGGTGTACATTTAAGTGGGGTGTAACAAATTCTTCCTTTAAGTAAGATGCTTAAAGTTAGAAACGAAAAGATAGGCTCGGAGGGGTGTACTAGGGGTTTCGTGTACTAAAAATGAGTACAACGCTAATGGTGTGGGAAAAATCAATTGACTTAACTGGCCAAGTAATATGACTTAAGTGGTCAAGTAATTATGATACGGGTTTAACACAAGGGTGATCCTAATGCCTCTTATCATGTAGTAGATCCTACTACACGAATGTAGTCTCACTAGCGGTCTAGGGATGCATCACTAACGCAAGTTCTAGAATCTAAATGCTACCGGTACACTCATAAGCACCAACAATGAATGTTTTTTCCTAAAGATCTAAGGGCGAACCTCACATATTTGGGGTGGAAATTTTTGAGTGGTATGGTTTTTGTGCTAGTCATACAACTCCTATCCATGAGACGCTTATTAAGACTAAAGTTTCACTCCTACATGTTGCAAAAAATTTTAAATTTGGTGCTAAAATTGCCCTAACAAATACTTCTCTTAGTTTTATTACACATTCACTATCAAACAAACCAAAAACCAAGTGGAGTAATAGTTTCTAATATACTCTCCCTACACTTAAACCAAATATTGTCCCCAATGTTCTAGATAAAAGATGTAAAAGTAAAAATAAATAAGAATGAAAGAAACTAATACTCCCCTGATTCGTTCACCGTGGATAACGTGACAACATGGTTAAATCTACCTCCAAGAAGATGAGCGTTGAAAGCTTCCCTCCAGAAATATAAATTATCTTCTTGTCCTGTAATCAACAAACACAAAAACCAAAGCATCAAACCGAACAAAAATCACAACTAGATGTAATTCCAGACTTAGAAATAGAAAAAAGACAAAGCAACAAAAGGATAGGATACTTGTGGAATGAATTACAAATAAGAACTCATAAAACATATCCACAATTATTGACGCACAAACAAGATAGAATATATGCTAATCATGAATTGTGAAGTTTTCATGTTCGAATTTAGTTCTTTTTAACAAAATATAAATTTCCCTACACTTATCTTTTTGTAAAATACCTTTATATGCAATTAAGACGAGGTTAAAAACAAAATAAAGCATTTTCACAAATTATTCGAAACATGAAAATTAAACAACTATGATTAGGCATATATGACACAAACGAACAAATAAAATAAAAACATCAAACAATTAAAAGCATGGGTTGCCTCCCAAGAAGCGCTTGTTTTTGTTCGAGTCACGAGCCTGACTCTACCCTTATTTAATGGAAATAAGGGAGGTTTTCCCTACACTTAGGATTAAGTGTGGGTGGAAGTAGTGATACACACCTTTAGGGTGGAAATATGTCACGTGAGGTGAAGGGGGTGAGTGAATGGCTTCCTTCATCCTAAAACTACCCGGATAATATTGGTTGATGGGTGGGTCGGTTCCTCTTTTGTCTCCTAGAAATAAATCTAAGGATGGAAAGTTGTGTAAAGGTTGAGGTTTCGGTTCATCAACACTAGGAAATTCCCTAGAACTAGGAGTAAGGTTATCACAACAAGTATTCAAATCTATATCCTCTAGTGGTGCTTGGTCCAAGGGTTCTACCTCAATTGGGGTTCCTATAGTCTCTTCTACTTCTTCCGGGTAAGTCACAGGCGGTGTATGTGCCTCAAATGATGGTAGGACTTGTGGGGTACTTTGTGGGTTTGGATTGTCCACCTCATCCTCCATTGTATCTAGATTACCTATATGTTTGTTTTGTACTATGATATTAGGTGCCATCCAACTAGGTATCTCAACATGAGTATATTCATCCCCCAACAAACTTGTTTCATGATCCTTCAAATTTGTTGTCAATTGATTTGTTATGTTGTTTGTCGGGTTGTCTAATTTATAATAATATTGGGCACAATCTTCTATGGCATCCCATGCTTCTTCAGCATTTAATTCCCTAAAGTCCCCATTGGCAAAATTCTCAATGCACATTTGGTCACATCGGTCGACACGATAGTAAAAGGTTTGGGTTAGGGATGCTAAAGCGAAGCTATGATGAGGGACTATTCGGAGTAAATTTTTAAAACGAGTCCATGCATCATATATGGGTTCATCTCGATATTGTTTGAACATCAAGATGTCATTAGGGTAGAATGGATTTCGTGGTCGGTAGTATGGTGGATTCGCATTATCCATAATGGTGAACGGAAGAGTCAACGGAAAGGTTTCTACGAACAAATACACAAAGAAAAGATAGACTACGGGAAAGCTAATAAAAAGAAAATAAAAATCTCACTAAAAAGGAATCTAATGAGTAGACCTAATCAAAATAAATTTCAACCTAAACAATAACTATTCTCCGGGCTGCGGCGCCAAAAACTTGATGCGTGGGAATTGCACCAGGCTTTACCTCTCGAGGGATCTCAAGAAGCTTACAACCCCCACCAGGCAATGTACCTAATCGTTGTAGTATAGTATAGTGACAAGTACCGGGGGATTGATCGTTCAACTCAGGAATAGTGTCGTTAGGATTGAAATTAATCTAACTAGGTCTAAAGGTGAAGGATGATTCTTTTTGTGTTTTTATATTTTATGAAAAGCAAGTAAAATTCTCGGGTATTGGAAGGAGGGGCGGAATTAGTTGCTAATCAACTAACCCAAAAGCTACTAATTAAACTAATTAACAAGAAAAGTAAACTAGGGTTCTACAAGGTAAGTGAAGCATGTCTACCTATGATATGTTACTCCTTGCTAGCTATCCAATTCTACCTATTGAATTGTCATACCTTATTTTAATTGACAGGTTGTATTCCTTAATACCATTCATGGGGTGGCGTACTTACTTCCCCAATTCTATAAGCTCCTACTTCACTCCTATGTCGAGCCGGCTAAGAAGCTCCTAACATGGGATCACTAGAATTCGCTCATGCATTAAATACAACCATAAAAACCTAGTACACATCGGTTCATGTTTCTTAAGACGTTCAAGCAAGTTACACAATGGAGATCTGCCAGTTTTCTTAAGCCTAACATTGAATTCATTCAATTAAACAAGAGACAATAGGAAACAAAAATTATAAGCTAAACCAATTAGACCTATCGAAGTGTCACACCCTAATTGATGAAGATAGACACAAACATCAACAAGGAATCAATAAGATCTAATCAATTATATACAAGTTTCACACAATCATAAGTAGACACAAGGTGAATTAGCAAAACATAATCAATGAAGAGCAAACAACAATAATAATGAAAGACATAATTGAGATAGAATCATCAAACCAATACATGATGTTTATGGAGTGATTGAAACCCTCTAAGTTACTGGAAAAACACCTACCTAAACCCAGGAATCGACCTTAGGGTTTAGGGCTTTCAAAAAATGAAGTTATGATGTTATATTTATAGGCAATATTTCTGTCGGCAAGGCTTGACGGTGTTAGCCCGTACACATGACGGCGTCACGATCATTTTTTCACCAAATTTTAGATCTCTTCGTCCTCTTCGCGTGGGCTTTTGAATCACCTAAATCCGAGTTCGTATGCAAAAGTTATGACCAAAACAATATCAGCTACTCCGCGCGCAAGTTTTGACAAGTTAACACGTGACGGCCTTGGGTGACGCCGTCACGTTTCTTCTGGGTCGTCACCACTTTTACTCTTGACGCCGTCACATGAATGCTCTTGACGCCGTCAGGTACTGTTCCCAGCAAGGAAAATTAAGACTTTGCCGTTTTCTTCACTTTTATGCTCCAAAAACGTCCAAAATGCTTCCTTTTCCAGAATTCACTCCAAAAGTACCTAAAATCACAAAAGGAACGATTTAGGGCAATATTTGATCAAATAAATTCAATTCCGGGCTTAAATGAACCCCTAAAAACGGTTCATTTTTCGCCTTATTATACATCCCTACACTTGGGATTTGCTTGTCCTCAAGCAAATGAGCTTTTCCACCAATAAAAATACAAGTTAGGGGTCATTTAACACTAATATAAAAGTAATTACAACAAATGATCATTCCGCCGTAGTCAAAACAAGCACGGAAATTATACACTAACACCTCACATTAAGTATTTGGATACTCTCATCTCTCGGGTGTTGTAAATTTATATGTCATAATTGGAAATAGAGAAATATCACTCTCTACCTGTCATAGCAAATAGATTACCATAGGCTTGGGAAATGATCAAACCTCCACCACTTGGCGTAAGCACCTAGGATAAATTATCAAAGAGGTCTTTTAAAAGGGTTATAACGTTAGGTGTAGGGGATATGGAAAACACGGTTTTGTTGGATAAAAATGTATGGCTAGAATTACTTCTTACTATTCTTATTTTAATTAATCTTCTTATTGGATCCCTACCCTATATATATATATATATATATATATATATATATATATATATATATATATATATATATATATATATGCATCTAATATATGTACATGTATCTAATTTTTTGTTAAAAAATATATTATGATGCATCTAAAAGATTAGGGATACATCTAATTCAAATTGATGCATCTTTAATATGTTGTTATAATTATTTCTTATTTTTCTTATTTTAAGGATTATTCTCATTTAATCTTTAGTCATTGCTATCCTCTTATTTATAGTACAACACAGTTTTTATCAATTTATGTTCCATATTTTTTACCTTTTAAATACTTTTGACTGGTTAAATTTTAGATTTTTTATTCCGCACTTTTCCAGAGTTTTATAATTTTAAAAAATTATAAAAATTGGAAAAAAAAAATACTTATAACCTTACCCAGTTTTAAAACATCAATATTTTCTAAACAAAAAGGACATCAAATAAAATAATCTCAAGTGGAAGAAATCTCGATCAAACAGGTTGTAATTGTTGGGTTGAATTGAAACTCAACCGTACGTATAAATTATTGAATTAAATGGAAAAAACGTGAGCGACCGTACCTATATATTTTACTCCATTATCTTGAAGAACATTTTCCATTAAAATCGTACGTGTATCTTGTATAGTACTTGTAAAAAAATTATTTTTGAATGGTAGAATTATATATAAGCTAGATCAAACTAGCAAAAGAAAAACAAACAAAACTACATATGCGAGTTTTGCATCTACGCGTTCCAATTGATTATGCCCTTACTATTCATATGACATAACCAATTATAAGAAAAAAGAACTACCAGATCGAAAAGCTGATGCTTTTTAATTCCTATGCCGTCAGACACCACGGAGTTCCGATACATCCAAAGGCTCCAAATAAGAGTAACACAAGTTGTGTTTAAGATCCTCCGTTGCTTAGAACCTTTACCATGCTCATCAATCCATTGAAACATGTCGACCATATTAATGAACTTTGGAATATGAAGATCCAACCACAACGCGATTCTGTTCCATAACTCCAAAGCAACATTACAAGTCCACATTACTGTTGAAACACAGACAGAGGAGCGACTCAATGCCAATCCCTCGATGATCTAGACTTGTACGAGTAGGAAGACGATTTAGCATAGCTCTCCACACAAACTCATTCACCTTGATCAAAAGAATTTTACACCAACGAGTCGCTATACTAGCAAATGGAAGACGAGATATGTCTAAACTGTATCTAACATACCTCACCGTGAAGGTTTCCTCATCACCAAACTTCCACTGCCAAGCATCTTGGTCCAAGTTGATACGCATTATCTGAATACAACTCATTAATTGAGAATGCTGATATAGCTCAACTCCTCCACGAATCTCTCGCCGCCAGTTAATATTCCACCCCTGCGAGGACTAATAGTCACTAACACAAGCATTCCTATTAGAAGCTAAAACAGCCATCCTAGGAAATCTAGCTTCTAACGTTCGGTCACCACATCACACATCCTTCCAGAATCTAGTATTCATACCATTCCCCACCTTTCTCCTAATAGCCGAATAAAGAATTAACTCACGCTTATAAAGCTCCATTGACACCTTTACAATACCAGCCCACGCTCCATTTTTTGGAGTTGATGTTCCTTCATTAAAAAATAAATAAATAAAATAAATAAATAAATAAATAAAACCCTCTCTGCCATGACAACTTTTCATAAGATTCGCCCACAATAGATCATTCCCATTTAAAAATCTCCATCGCCATTTAAAAATTAACGTTTGGTTAAAAGCGCAAAGACTACCAACATCAAGCCTTCCCTTCTGTTTTGCATTTAAAATTGCCTCCCATTTAAAAATCTCCATAGTATTTGTAAATAGTAATGATATTTTTTGAAATATACTGTATGATTTATAAATACAATCTTAAATTAATAAGTTATTAGTAATAGTTTTACTACACTCCAAATTTGGGAAATCAATCAACATACCAGCCTACATTTTATTTTAACTTGTTCCTGGATGAGTGACCTATTCAAAGTTTTGGCCAACTTTTATGGCCTACATTATCATTTTCGCATAACGTTTTGCTCAATATTGTGGCCTAAAACCATCGAACATGAAAATCCGAAAGCACATGTTTTCTAATTTTTAATCGTTTGGAAATTAATATATTTATATTTGATTAATAGAGAATAAAAGGTCATGTGAGTAGGGTTCATGGGGAGGTGTCTATACATTATTTTTTGTTTTGCTTTTGAGCGTTAATATATGGGTTCTACTATAATAACGAGGTCTACCCCCTTGCTGCAAACCTTCCCTATCATAGGGTACTGTTCATGTACTGTTTGCATTTTTTTTTTTTTAATTTTTTTTTTTTTTTTTTTAACTTTTTGTCCCATGTTTTTTACTAATGTATTTTTTTTTACCAAGTTTGCTTGTCCCATGTTTTTTTTTTTTTTTTTTTTTTTTTTTTTTTTTTTTTTCCAAGTGCATAAGCACATATGCAGTATTGCACACAAGTATTTAGCACACAAGCAGATATCAGGCTCAGATTAACACAATCATCATCGCCAATTTTTTTGTCCAAATGCATAAGCACATATGCAGTATTGCACACAAGCAGTATTGCACACAAGTATTTAGCACACAAGCAGATATCAATAGGCTCAGATTAACACAATCATCATTGCCGATTTAGAATTTTTTTTTTGTCCAAGTGCATAAGCACACAAGCAGATTGCACAGGCTCGGATTGCACAAGCACACAAGCGGAAATCCTGGCAAGATGGTAGTCGTGGGCGACCGTTTTATGCATGTCCTCTTTCAGTGGTAAATAATCATATGTTTGCTTAGTTATGTAAGTAATTTGTCTGTTAAAAATACATTTCTTATTATTTTCTTAACATGTAACAGCCAGGTACAAAAGACTATGGGTGTCGAAACTTTAAGTGGAAAGATGAATTTGAAAAAGAGTATTTTAATCAAGCCTCTTTTTCAACGCAGTGCTCAAACTGCGTTGCTAAAGATAATGAGAACAAGTTGTTGAAGGCAAGAATAAAGGCGCTGGAGATAGAGTTAGAAATGGCAAGGAATCCTGAGAATCACGCTTATCAATCAAGTGTCCGGCTCCATGATCTTTTAAATGAAATGAATAATCTTCGTATGTCGTAGATGTTGTTGTTTTTAAATAATATGTATAACGTTGTCGTTTAATTTAATAATAACAGTTGTTGTTGCAGTTATTTAACGTGCTATTATACAAACAAAATAAGTATACAAAACATTATTAAACACAAATATACAAAATATTATACATATACAATACATTTACGAAATATTATACATACACGATACATTTAATTTAAAAAAAAAAAAAAAAAAAGGGACAAAATAGGGGAAAAGTAATATATATATATATATATATATATATATATATATATATATATATATATATATATATATATATATATATATATATATATATATATATATATATATTAAGTACTCTTTACATTTAATAGAGAGAGTTAATCTAACCAAATAACCCCGTTATTTTAACCCATCCCTTGAAAAACTAACACAAAATGGAATTTGTACTTTGATTTGGTACTTTCGTCAATGACAATTGTTGCAAAAAAATAATAAAACGAACAGCCTGTAAACTGAAAATGGCACATGCTAATTTTTAAATGATAAGATCTACATCTTATTGACCCCCCAAGATACGTATAAGATTTTTCGTGTCATGATTAACACTATATACTTAGTAGAACTATATTGATATCTATTGCATGATTTTTATTTTTTATTTTTTATTTTATTTTTTCTTACTCATATCTTTTTAGAATGACGAAAATTCACAAACTTAGTATGAGAACCGACTAGACAATGCTAACCACAAAGGCTCTTTTACATATAGGGTTTTTCTAACGAGTGTCTGCAAGACATTAGTTTAATTGCATAAAAAATGAAACATTAAATTCATCACATTAAAAATCACATGTAATTAAGCTATTTTACATGTTTAACTAATATATATCAAATATATTTTCCAACTTAAAAGAAAGTAAAGTGATATGTATACCACAATAAATGATATACACACCACAAAATTACATTAATAATACACATGATACAACACCACAGATATATATTTGTGGTATACATATCACCGCCCAAAAACAAAAGTTAGCATTTGCTAATAAGTTAATAACATCTAACCAATGTCATATAAGCATCCAATAGTCACATCCATATATAAAGATAAATGATCCTCTTTAATAAATTTTAACACGACTCAAAAACTAGTTTGCGCTGCATTTACATATTGATTTCCTTTCACTTTATCGTTCGCATGTAATTAACAAGTAGCTTGTGAATTAACTTTACGTCTTTACCCTTCATTTACATTGCTCCTTTAACACATTTACCTTAAAAGGATTCCGTTGTAGTATTTGTAGCCGACCTTTCTTTCAAATTGTCAATTATGTTTAATAAATAATACGATATCACTAAACAAATAGGTTAAGGTTCTTTAAAATAAAAAATAAGTTGGAGTATAAGGGTGGGGAGTACATGCGGGAGGGTGCGGTGCGGTAAGCTACCCTGCACGGTAGCATCGCCGCCTCCACTTTTACACCGCACGGGGTGGGTAATCGAGTGAGTGTCTCACGCACGGGAAGGTTGCAAATTTTGAACGTTGGATGCCTTTTTAAAAAAACACAAACATCGACTGTGTAAAAAAAAAAAATAATAAAAAGAAATAAAAAAAATAATAAATAAATAAATAAATAAATTACCGAGAGAAAAAAGTATGGATCGTGGCAAAAATAGAGATCCAAGAAGAGGTGGTCGTGGAGCGAGAGGTGGCTCGAGAGGCACAATTCGTCCTCGAATCCAATCACAACCCGGTTTCGAATCTTCTCAACCACAACCTTACCGCCCCGAAATGTATCCTCAATCTCCACCATTTTTTTACTCCCAACAACCCCTCCCGCAATTTCCCACTAACTTCGATCCGTTTGATCCGAGCTATACCCAACAATCCCCACCGCCAATTCCTACTTTCAACCCGTATGCGCCACGCTTTAACCAAGAAAAAAGGCGTGAACGGGTTAGTAAACTGTTACCCATTGTTGATTATACCGATGATGATGAATATTTCGACAATGTTGACGTGGTACCCGAGACACAACCAATTGATGACGAGGTCGAAGAGGATGACGAGGTCGAACCGCATGTACAAAAGAAAAAAAAAAAAAAAAAAAAAAAGTAAGCCTTGGACACCCGATGAGGAGGAGGCGTTAGCTAAGTCTTGGATCAAAATTTCGGTGGACAAAGTTGTTGGCGACCGTCAAACAAAGATGGGATTTTGGAAGCGAGTTCTAATTCATTTTCAAAGTCTTGTCCCGAGAACCGAACGCACTCATCATCAATTGAACTCGAAATGGACTCCTATGCATACTTTGATACCCTTGCAAGTTACACGGCCGAAAAGAAAATTTTAATGCAGGCGCAGTTGGAGGTTCAAAAGAAAAAAGACGAATAATATTTCAAGTTTCTTGATGGAGAGGTGATGAATCGTGACATGAGGTTCGTTATGGATCCGCATGACCATATCCCAGACCCGACTTTTAAGGATTTCATCATCAACAAGAAACGCGAGATATGCGCAAAATACGGGTGGCCGTGTAGTTTGTAGGATTTAATGGTTTTAAGTTTAGTTTTAATGGAACTTTAGTTATTTTATGTTTTTTAATAATATTATGTAATGTTTTTTCTTATTTTTAATGAAATTTTAGTTTTTTTTTTATAATTTTTATGGAATTTAAAAAAAAAGAAAAAAGAAAAAAAAATGAAGTGAGTGAGTGAAGGGTGAGTGAAGTGGCGCCTTCAAAAATGTAGTGAGTGAAGGGTGAGTGATGAAAAAAGTAGGGAATGATGTGGCGCAAAGGAATTGGTTGGGAGTGAGTGAAGGGAATGAGGGTGAGTGATATACTCCCACCACCCTAAGTTTTGGTGATATGACATCAACGGCATGAATCGAACCTAGTTGGTAAAGTTGATAAGGATCCTATTTGTCGTCTTGTGATTCATTATACGTGTACTGCACTTTTATTATGACATGCCAAACTATTATATAAGGGATGTGTTAACCGGACCTTCCCTATTATTGCGGTCCACCTATTTTAGTCAAAATGTACAAGTTTTAAAGCAGATAGTATAGGCAGAGGCAGCACTGTCTTCCACAAACCCTCCCTACAGGGGGGTCCGGTTAACTCATGCCTTATATAATCATATATAGCTCGTCAGAATATATGAAGAATATACGAGGATTATGCTAAAAGAAATTAACTAATTACTTAGTAATCTCAATTAATTTGAAAATCTTGAGTGCGAGGGAGTGGTCAATTAATCGTAAGATGATTGAAAGCTCGATCCATAAAAAAAAGTTCCTAAAGGAAGAGACGGAATCACGGGATTTTTAGACACCCATAAATTTTTTGAATGTAGTGTTAATTTTTAAATAAAATATTAATTTTTTTCAATACATCCGGTCTATAAAAATGTGTTTCTATATTATAGTTTAAAAAAATTTGTGCACCTGATCATATTTGGTCTTGGATCCTTCCGTGTTGACAGCGATTGTAACATGGAGTCTGATACGCTAACTTTGGAGATGGTAGTCAGCCATCCTCATCCGTGATGGATAAGCAACAATAAGCGTATCATCCATAAATTGTACTATAAGACATTAGACATATCTTCGTGTTGTTGTCAATATATAGAAACACATTTAGATAAATATTGCTAACTTATTGTTCAATGTAGACGATAGAAGGTCATTGTGTTGTAGACATCATTTTAGTTCATGTTTCAACAAGCCAGCCTAACTTTCAATGCTGCCAAATAGGTTAAAGATGTATTTTCACAATTTTTGTTTGCCTTTGAGCGTCAAAAAATGGAATTGAACACGAATGATATTTGTATTTTGATAAGGACAATTCAGGAAAAGAAAAGAAAAAAACAGGACAATTCAGGAAAAGAAAAGAAAAAAACAGCCTGTGAAATGAGAAGCACATGTTGATTACTATTGATAAGATAAGATGTACTTCCTATCGATCTTCCACACACGTACACGAAAGGTTTTTAATGCGCTTAATAATATCTCTTAAATAGCTTTAAATTTGTGATAGTGTAGTTATAGAATCGAAAACGATAGATCTTAGGTGGTGTTATTTATACCAAGTTTACATCAAATTAATGGTGTTATTAGCCTATCGCCTAGCAGTATATAAGGGCGGGGGGAGTGGTCACCACTTCACCAAAGTTTGCCAAATTTCCACATCATCAATACCCAATAAAAACCTTACAACTCACACTTCACTAATTCACCCCAATTTTCACCAATTTGGTGGCATTGGTTTCACCAATTTGCCACATCATCAATACCCAATAAAAACCTTACAACTCACACTTCACCAATACCCAATAAATAACCAGCCTTATGTCTCCACATTTCCAATCGGCAAAAGTTACCGAAAATCACATTGCCCGAATTTTGCCGAAGGGCTGGCGGTGGTGTTACCGAACTTTGCCGACCTTTACCGAGCCTTCACCGAGCCCACTCCCTCCCCTCTAAGTGATTCATCAAGTAAAAATTTTGCGATTCAAATCTCCACGTGAGGAGTGTTTAGGTGACGACGTAGTTGTGTGTGAATATATACTTTTTTTTTTAACATGTAATATTGGCGACAGAGGTAGAGCTAGGATTTTAAGTTAAGCGGGACCGAACCTAACATAAAACTATAACGAAAAATATCGCTCAATAATGTTATATGGTGTATGTTTTTTAAAAAAAAAAACCATGATTCAACCTAACATCACAATGTAATGAGGAAGAATGAATTAAATTTAGGAAAGCGTAGTTTGATAAGTAGATTTAATCTAGTGTTGTATTTGATTGTTCAAGTTGTTCATTATAAACTTTAATCAGCATATTTATTTAATTATGTGGGCTGATTGCAAAAGTTATTAAGCAACTAGCTATTATACCGAATAGCTTATGGTTAAAGTGAGTTAATTAGAGGTGATTTAGCACCCACTAGTCATCCTACTAGCTCCATCACTGATTGGCGAGACTATATAGCTACAAACTCTAAAGTTGATAAGAATAATTAAAACTACTACTTCGAAAATATAGATTGAAACAAATTGCTTTTTAAGTTGGTAAAAAAAACAAAACGTACACATCGCAAGTTGTAATGTAAGAACCAAAAAAGGAGCGAGAATAACTATGGATAGAAAATATAGCGAAAATTACTGAGTCACAAAGTACCTCAAATTTTAGCCGTTTTCAAAAATACCCCATGATTCCCCATAAAACCATACGCGACATTAGGGGAGGACACATGTCAACATGCTGGCTCGGGCAAAAAAAAAATAATAAATATTGCATGTCGCGTATGGATATACGCGACACCTTTAAATCCATACGTGACATGTATTAAAGTGGTGCATGGGGAATAGGAAAAGTATATTACGTCTTATTATTAGGGTTTATGGTTCAGTTTTTAGGGTTTAGTAGGTAGGGTTCACTTTTTTGGGTCTATAAATAGGTATTGTTGTATGGTGAATACACACACAATTTACATACTAACTGAGTTTTCTTCTTCAAACACAATGTCAAACCATGCATCACCTGAAAATGATTCGTTTCACACACCACCTGGCACTCCACCACCGTATCTGTTTCCGTTTTCCCACGTGAATGACAACCCACCACACCAGCTACCACCTGCGTTTACACCACAAGAACTGTAGCAGTACTTCCAAGTGCATGACAACCCACCACCTCCCACTCCACCCCAAGATTTGTTTCCGAGCTTCCAAGTGCATGACAACCCACCACCTGCCATTCCACCAGAAGTAATGTTTCCAGAGATAAACCAACCCATGATTCGTCAATTGACTGAGGACGAAGAGTATGAGCTGGATATGGAAGTGCTACGGGAGCATGAAGCTGAGCAAGCCCGTCAGAATAGGGAGCGTGAGGCGTACCTCAAAGGAAAACAGGATCGGAGGAACAGAAGAGCAGAAAGGCGTTGGGCTCGGGGTCTTCCACCTATGCCATCGAGTGAGGACGACTCAAGTGCCTCCTACTCGAGTCACGAGGGATATGTGTCGGATGATTCATTTAATTGAATCATGGTTTTATGTTTATTTATCGTATTGTTTTTTAGTTGTTTGAATTTTTGTTTCTTAGTTATCGTATCGTATGTTATTGTTGTAGTTGTTGTTTCAAGTAATATAAATGTTATGGTTAATATACTTGCATTGACTACAATTTCACATTACATAAAAAAGGAACTGGTAGAATTAAAGAAGATACTATTACAATCAAGGAGTAAAAAGTAGTTACCATACGATACATTAAATAAAAACCAGTTACAAACACCATAATCATTAAACTTTCACCCCAACCGGCTAGAACCAGAGCTCTCTTCCCTGCTTGCATCCCTTTTCGTCTCATCCTTTGTTTCTTTCAATAGTTCATAGTAAATTTTAAGAGCCCTAATCCTACTTACGAAATTCAACATTTCATGCCGCTCTATAGGCTTTGAGACTTGTTCCTCCACCAAGCTATCCAAAAACCTTTTTCGCTGCTCCTCCGACATGTTTTGCTGATGCGTCTCTACAATGTTATTTTGCTGCTCCACCAAGTTTTGCTGATGCACCACGTGATTTTTATCATCCCCCTTGTTACCTGGTGAATTGTTGTGTGACATTGTTTCGTTTTAATTTTTAGAGAAACCTGTTTGGTTTATGTGTGGAATGTTTATGTTTAATTTATAGTGGTATCACTACAAAATACCTGAAAAAGACTTTAGAAGCAAATGCAAAAGCTTACTCATATTTCGTACACGACATTGTCAGTGACTTGTCATTTCAAAGTGTCATATTTCGTGTAAACTTTTAAGCGTACACGACATTGTCAGTGACTTGTCATTTCAAAGTGTCATATTTCGTGTAAACTTTTAAGCGTGCACGACATTGTCAGTGACTTGTCATTTCAAAGTGTCATAACCTTTAAAAAATTGTCTGACCTCAATTGCTTTATAATCTAGCTAAGATTTGATATATACACATAATTGTTACTTCTCTTTACAGTATCCATGGATTCTAACATTATGAAGTTTAAATGTGTGTTACATTATGATGATCAGCATCGAGGTGTCATTATGTATAATGATTTGACGTACTCAGGGTTAGTTGGGTTGGTGTTGAAGAAATTCAATGTAGATCCAAATATTCCGATTAATTTGTCCTGTAAGTTGGCTTCGTTTAATTATCGTATTGACATTACTGAGGATGATGAGGTAATGTTTTTTGTTGAATGTGCTTGTGCTGCTACTACTGGGGTGGCACAATTGTATGTTGTTCAACCCAACAAATAAGACGATTGAGCTTATCTAGTTTTATGTTAACTGGTTTGTATTTTGTTAATGAACGTTTGTACTCTTATTTGAATAAAATTTTTTAATTTGGATACTTATGGCAATGTTTATTGAATCACTGATAAAACAGATCATATATAGATGACATTCTTAAGGCATACAACACACTTATTGATTGATATTCTTAATAATTGAAACGATTCTTCCATAGGGCTTTATGACGTTCATCTGCTTTAGCTTCCTCATTCTCAAAGTGTTCTTGTTCCGCCCATTCAACCATTTGATCTAAAGTGTAATCCGATTGTTGTATGATTTTTCTTCCGTCTTCGTTTTCATTTGGGTAGTCTGTTATCACATGATCCATCATTTTTGCTAAAGTAGCATTTGGGCATACATACTTTTCAATAATAAAATTGACACCGCAATGGTCAACGTAAACTTCCAACTGGCCGCCTTGTGATGCTGAAATATCAAACATCACATGCATATCATAATTGTTTCTTAGCTTGACGGTGATTGAATACCCAGTGTGCGGAACTTCATAATAAAGAGCATGAATCTTCGTATCGAGAATGTTAGACAAGTATTATTTCAGCTCATCGAGCTTCATTCTTGGAATGTTGATGTTCATCTTCCAACCATTTACATACTCTATATTTCCTTCATTGCAAACCAGATGACCATTATTGTGAACAATAAAATTGAAAATGGTTTGTGAATACGGCGACGTAGGTTTTTTTTTTTTTTTTTTTTTTTTTTTTTTTTTTTTTTTTTTTTTTTTTTCTGTCGTTCAATGTTAAACCGGACACGCTCTTCACGTTTGTTTTTTTTTCTCTACCATTTCATGTAGATATCGGACACGCTCTTCACGTTTAAATTTTGTTTCTTCTGAAATTACACATGCAAATGATTCTTCCAAACAACCATCATCTGGAATCAATATTGTTGTTAGATCTTCGCGATTTTCAGAAACAAAAATTTGGATCTTTCCTGCCACTTTTGCGAAGTCATACATAACATCAATATCATAATCGCCTTTGAGTGCTTTCATACCATTTAATGTGTCGTTTTGTGGCAACACGTAATATAGATTTTGGACCATGGATGGTAATTTTCTCTTCAGATATGTAACCATATCTTGAAAACCAAATTGTGGGACAACAATATTCATGTGTGAACCACCTTCATATGTTAGTGGGTTAAGTATAAATTTTCCGTTGTAGTTTATAGTGAATTCGAATGTATGGTTATTAGACGTTGACATTTGGTGAATGAAAGAAGACACAATTGGTTTTGATAACTTGAAACCACATACCACAAGTGTATATATATATATATATATATATATATATATATATATATATATATATATATATATATATATATATATATATATATATATATATATATAGATAGATAGATAGATAGATACAAGCAAATGTATGTAGTCATTTATTTGTCAGTGGTGGAGTTACCATAAAGGTGAGTAGTCATATCTGTGTCAGAAGTGTTTTAAGATTAATCAATTTAATATTATTTTGTACAAACTAGTTATTTTATTAGGCTTTTCGGGAAATAAAGGCTATAATTAAAAAAGAAATTTATTACAAGCTTTGTAACAAATGTTACAAAATTACTACAATTACATTGGAATACATAAGTAACAAGTGCAAACTAGTTATTATCCAAAGAAATTAAACCAACTATTATTAGACTGTTGAGTGTTATGATCATTTAAATGTTGTGACGGGTATGGTTGAGAGGGATATGGTTGGGAGTTATATTGCTCATAGCCGTGTGCCGGGTTATGATGACCATGTTGTTCATGACTTGCTTGCCCTTGGTCATCTTGATACGTGTGATAGTGCCTGGGTTTTTTTTACTAGGTTGTGACAATAATACGGCAATATTTCAAATGATTCCGTAGGTGAACCCCTAATCATTTGTAACCCATAATCCTTTCCTCTCCATGCTTGTTGGTAAGATATACTAGCTTTAAATTGCGATAACATATCTCTTTGCATATCTTTAGGTTTTAAATCTCGTCTAGCATCTTTCAACTTTTCACTAAAAATGTGACCAATAACTTTTTTATTTGCATTTCGATGGTTAGGATATGTTATTGTTTTATCACACGTGTGATTATCATTCAAACTTGTAACTTCAAACACCGGTGTATCTCCCACGCGTCTAGAGTTAATTCTCCATTTGCATGAGTTAAAATGATAGCACTTAGCATAATATCTTATAGGTTCTGCCCTTTCTACTAAAAACTGGTAATCTTCTTCTAAACATTTCATCCTAATTGTTCTGTCTAATAAATCTCTTGTGTCAAAAAACTTTCCCTTGAAAATATTTGTATCAATATGGTCATCGTTTGAAATTACTTGTTTGGACTGGTAAAGGGGTGTTTCTGGAACGTCAGGCATGAGTGAAAAAATATTTTTCCATTTATTATGGACTGGTTTTTGGTTCTCGTTTTTCCCAACATAAACATCATCTTCATCATATGCATCATCATTAACTTCGTCATCTGACCCAAAAGCAAATGATGAATTTGGTTTTGTGAAATTTGGCTCATCTTTAAAACCGGATTCAAAAATCTCATTATCATTTGATTCAAATTTTTTTGATGGCCCCGCCCCTCATTTAAAAAATAGTTGCCTTCATAACTAGAATACCCGCTTGGTTAGTGTTTGTTTCAAAAAAGTTAGAAAATGTCGAGGTTTCTTGGTTTGGCATAAAAGATGGCATTTCTTCAAATGCTTTCGCTTTAGCAACATAAAGATGCGGCATTTCTTGATTCGCGGCAGCGAATTCAGCAAAGAAACTTACCTCATCATCGTCAGTGATATCCATGCGAACATCAAATGCGGGGTGCGAGAATTTGAAATTAAGCGGAACACTGGGATCCAACTTGAACTTAGAACGTACAGTTTCATCTAACCATGAGTAAGTGATATTAGTATACATAATCACACCTCGTTCGGTATTATCAAAATGTAAAACACATTTGAATTTTTGAAAATCTGAACTCATTTTGTTGGTTTGATATGGATCAAGGTGTTTGTAAAGACTAAATATATACGGAAAATGCTGCAAGAATACTACTTTTTGAAACAAAATATGACACGGACTAGACAGTTGATTTGACAAGTGCCTGACACATACGGGTACGTATAACTTTTTACGCGAAATATGACAATGATATGACATTGATCTGACAATTGCATGACACTTACGGGTACGTGTAATTTATTACGCGAAATATGACAATGATATGACATTGATCTGACAATTGCATGACAAGTACGGGTACGTGTAATTTATTACGCGAAATATGACAATGATATGACATCTCCATTAAATTTCTCATATAAATACTGGTGTGTAGTCACGTTTATTTGTTCACAATTCTACTCACAGAAAGAAAGATAAAATTCACACAATGTCTCAACAAAAGAAAACCGGATACACAAATTCCCAATTCGTTCCACCAAAACAAAAAAATTAAGCAACATACGCCCCAACACATAATGTTGCGGGTTCGTCAACATCTATGAGCGAGGATGATTGGATAATACCTGGTCCAACTGGTATTCTTCAACGAGCCATTCTTCGAAAAAATGCAGACATCAGAGAGGGTGGCCCCGAATATTGTTTTGTGCCAACACAGGATTATATAGCGAAAGTAAATGAGGACGTCACTGAGGATGAACATTTTACTAGTGGGCCATGGTTGAGCGCGATTCATAAGGTGTTTAATTATCAAGGTGTCATCGTAACTGGCTGTTTTGGGGATATAAAGAAGCATTGTGTGAAAGGAAAACTTGAACTTGTTGTAGCTGTTATCAAGTCTTGTACTCCTAACATGCTGGGTGACCTCAACTGTACACTAAAAGATCCAACCGGGACTATGGCTGGTACAATTCATCACAAAGTCCTTGCAGAAGAGCTGGATTATAAAAAATACCTCAAAGTCGGAGCTGTTTTGGTACTTCGTAATGTTTCGGTCTTTACCTCGAAATCATCACCGCCTGCTCTTAACATAACAAAAAGGAAATTGGTTGAGGTTATCGACAAGAATACCGTTTTTAGTGGATGAATATGCACCTTTTCATGCCCTTTGTTTATGATTAATATTGTCAATCTACTGTGTATGAAACACAGCATTGTATGGTTTAATTGTTTCGTGTCTATGTAAGGTTATTGTATCGTGTCTATGTATGGTTGAAAAATAAATCAAATGAAAGTTAACAAAAAAACCTTTATACGTCAACATATACCATTACAAACTGTTCAACCGTACAACTAACAACATCTTAACTAATCATATCCACATAAACTAGTATCCTCACACCTACTTAGATAAAACACCTTACCAAGCGAACATCTAACATTGGAGAAAAAGAGTACAACATTACACATATCAAACTTCGGTGGCCAGTTACCCGTAACAAACTCATGTATTAGCCAACATGTGATTACCCCATAATCGCTTGAATTTCCTTGTTGTGGGATAGGATATGGTACATTGTTGTAATGGAACTCGAAACTGTAATGCCCACGTCCTGTCCTGCTGAAATGTCCCAGCTCTTCTAAACACGTGTTCACAGCGTCAGTCCAAGCCAATACAAATTTTCTTATTACTTCAGCACGTTCCATGCTGTACATAGAGTCGAGAACCAATAACTTGGAATCATACAAATCTATAATTGCCGTCACCCAGTGATTCCCTGTCGGGTTCATCGGCATCAACACCTACATATAAAGTTTATTTATGCATACACAATTACATAGTCTTGTAAAGAGTAATTTATACAAAACAAATATACATTGAAAGATCTTTACTTACATAACGTACTACATCCCATGACGGGTACGGACGTGTGCCACCATCCAATGTTCCCCTAAGCGCCGGATTTACCGAAAGCATGGACACGTATCCATTCACGGTCGGCGAAAGAGATGCCGTCTATGATCTAGCCACTGTCCATAGGTGGTTGTCTTCCCGTTTTCTCATTAATATCTCCATCCAACAATTCATATGCTGATTCAAAAGTTTAAACCAAAACCATTTAATGTTCTTGAAACTTAAATAATCTAAACTTCAAACAATTTAAAAGAATACACTTACATCGTCAGACAACCAACCACGTGTATCCAATGGACCCGAATCAGTACCCATCTTGTATACACCCGGAAGTAGATGTTGCCAGAACTTACTTTCCAGCACCCAACCTGTTGGATGGCAATCAAGGTATATCCCGTATGGCTCCAAAAGGAATTCCTCCAAACTTTCATATTTATTGCGCCTTACCTAAAAAAAAAAAAAAAAAAAAAAAAAAAAATTATATACAATATGGTTACAAGTTCATTAATTATATAAAGCAAATGTTAATAAATTAAAAACATTTTTAGTAGTACTTTTGTAGGATCAACATTATAAAATACCAAATGTGAGCTAGCAGCTGTACCAACAACCAGAACATCCTCATCATCATCATCATCATCATCATCATCATCATCTACCGGTAATTCTTCTAGGTTAAATCGCGGAATGGTCGCCGTACTCTTTTTTAGTTTAGCCTTAGCTCCACGTTTCTTAGGGAGGATTGTAGTGGGTCCCTGTTGTGTATACGGAAATTGCTGATATTTACCTGGACGACAATCCCTCCTTGGTCGGTCGATCGGATGCTGAAAAAAGATTAACAAAATAAAATAAAAAAAAAACAATCAATAATCAATTACAAATAATGACGAATTCTAAAAATAATAATCGTAAAATAATATGTTACCTGGATGTCAGCAGCATCGTTAGGGCGGGAAGATGGACCAGCCTGGTGATCAATGGGAGTGGCAAACGAGGCGAAACCCACTGGTGTACGGGTAGCAGCATGTCCGGTTGATGGAAACGGGGATGGATACCTAGACACAACGGGCGGTGTAGGAATAGGAAGTCCATCAAAGAAAGACTCATCTGGTGGACCACTAAATGGACGGTGGGATTGGGGGAATCCCTATATATTAAATCATAACGTAATGTTAGTATATAACCATTTCGTCATTAAAAATTACTAAACACAAGAAGAAAAAAAAAACCTGTGTGTTTTGAATCACACTATAGTCACTAAAACCAACATTTTCATCTGCAACAAAGCTTGATCCTCTATGTACTCCTTGTTTATTACGAAGTTGGTTTTGCTGCATTAAAAATGTTAATGAAACAATTAACAACCTTTCAATAATATTTATACATAAACTCAAAAGAAATTGATGTGAAACTGTTTACCATTTTTTCAATCTCGGCTATCTTTAGCTGATATTCTTTAATCTTCTCATCATAATAATCAAACTTTTGTGCCACAGCCGGAGGTATTTCATCATCCATGTTTGCTTGTGGCTGTATAACCGGGGGTGCGACCGGATGCCCTTCGAAATACGCGTTACTATCACGCCACCACTCGGATAATTCCTCGTACTCATCCGGTGTAAGCCTAGGCAACGGTGTTCTTACCTTTAATAAAACATAGAAAATACATATGACATTAAAAAAATCAAACAATATTAAATTCATAATAGTTGAAAAAAATTGAATATCTCAAACTCACCCTCAATTGGTCGTCCAAAAACTTGTCAATACTTTCTCTAACGACCACTTTATTAAAACTCCATGCAACGGACCGGGGATGCAACACTTGATGATGACGGAAAAAATAAGGGCTAGCACCCCTGGGGAACATCTCCAATATCCAAATCTAAAAAAAAAAAAAAAAAAAAAAAAAAAAAAAAAAAAAGAAAAAAAAAAAGTAAATTCGTTAAAATAACCACAATTATATGTATACATGAACTGTATAAATAGATTAATGGCATACCTTAAAAGCCCATAGAAATCCATTCAACGTGTACTTAGGAGGTTTAGTATGGTCCCTATCGGCGGAAAAGTGCTTATCCCTACGCTTAAATACTGCATCCCGGAGATGATTGTACAAAGTTGGCCATACATACGACCCCCACGGAAAGACATTCCACATATCTAAATCCTCAACTAGCCTAAGCAAAAATCCGTCTACTATATTCCCATGCTTAGTACCTTCCAACACCAACATCAAAACAGCTAACAAACAAAGTCGAACCCCATCTTTGTCGCTCAACTTATTAAACGCGTCTTTGTTTATCATTGCTAACAAGGTACTAACGTGTATAGGTTTGGAATCAATAGTAGAAGGGAACACACGTCTCCTAAATAAGTTAGGACCTTCCATATATGACTCCCTAAAATCAACCCCAAACCTTAAACCCGTGACTAGACAAAATTCCTCCCTACCAAACTGAATTTCAACCTCACCTAAACGATCAAGAGTATGTACACGATATCTTAATGGAACTGTGTTTGTGTCTCCCTCTTGGCAAGCAACTTGGTGGCATAAAAAATAGTGTACTAACACCCCGCTCTCTTGCATATTCGGAATGTCTAACATCCAACCAAAACATGTTTCTCTAAACATTTTTTCCTTAGGGGTGTTCAATATCAGTTTTCTAATGTTACGAATTAAAGACAACATACTCCTACATGTAACTTGCGCAGGATAATCCTAAAATAACCAAAAAACATAATAAATATATATTTACAAAACATATACGTAACAAATAAACAATAATTATAATGACAAAAAAATTATATTTCAGTATTACCGGATATTCCGCCATTATGACACACTACTCAACTACCACAAAGACCACTACAAGACCACCACAACAACGACACAACTCCACCAGCAACAACCACACCGCCACCACAGACTACCTCCACAACTCCACACAACCAACAATACTCCACCAGAACGCCACACCACCACTGCACCACCACACCACCAACTCTAGCAAGAACCACACCACCACTACCACAACTCGACACCACCAACAATACGACACCACCAGTACCACAACTCGACACCGCCAACAATACTACACCACCACTGCACCACCAACACTCAACCGGTAACAACAAACACGCCACCACCACTACCACAAAGCCAAAAGATATGCAAATGGAAAAAAATTTCTAGGTTATGCTTAAAATCATACACAACATGCATGCATTATATTCAAGGACTTGGCATTGATCGGTCATTCAAGGTTTTAATTTTCAGAAACATGCTCCTTCCCCTTGCAAGATACGCTCCTTCCCCATGCACCACTTTAATACATGTCGCTTATGGATTTAAAGGTGTCGCGTATATCCATACGCGACATGCAATATTTATTTTTTATTTTTTTTGCCCGAGCCAGCATGTTGACATGTGTCCTCCTTTAATGTCGCGTATGATTTTATGAGAAATCATGGGGTATTTTTGAAAACGGCTAAAATTTGGGGTACTTTGTGACATACCCCTCCATGCAGGGGTATGTCAGTAATTTTCGCGAAAATATAATCAAAACAATCAAACGAGACTAAATAATCAAAGCGATCAAAAAGCCAGTCTAGAGATAGTTGTAATGCAGATTAGACAGAGCAATTTTCAGCCGTTGAATAGAAGGAAGTGAAAGGACAACAAGTTTGTCTTCTTGTTCTAGATTAATTGTAGGAATATCTAAGATAAGCAAAAATTATAGAAATGGTGAGATATTAATGAGTTTGTCTAGTGTTGCCTTCAGGTTACCATGTACTATCAATTATTGTTGCATGTATTCAGGGACGGTGCCAGAAACAAATATGATCGGGTATATAAATTTTTTTGAACCGTAATATAACATAATTAAAAAATAGATCAAAACAAATATTTCATTATTTTTTTATATGTAAGTATACCAGCTAAATAATACTAGAAATACATTTTGATGCACTAGGTGCATTTAAGATACATTTAAAAAAAATCAAAAATAAAAAATCAAAAATTAACATTATATCAAAAAAAACTCATGGAGTGCACGTGCACCCGCGGACACCCCGGCTCCATCCCAGCATGTATCTACTGTTATAAAATTCCAAAAGTAACCTTACAAAGCATAATTGTTTGTTAATTATAGAAATCAAGGTAGAACACAACACGTCACCCAGTGCATCATCAAGGAATATTGATAGCACAAAATTTTACAATTCTAGTTTTCTTGTTAAGAGAATGGTAGCCCAACAGTAAATCATGTTCTTATAGGAGAATCGTTGTTTTGAAAACCGAATCGTTGTTTTCTCTTTTTTACTTTTTGCACAATGTGAGTTTACTTTTACCTTTAATTATTTAATTAGAGAAAATTGTCTAAAAATACATTTAACTTGTCACTTTTTACTATTATATGTATTGATTTTTTTCCCTATTGTATACACAAACTTTGTTAATCTTATTATTGTATACACAAACTTTGTTAATCTTACTATTGTATTAATATACAAACTTTGTTAAGCTTACTATTGTATCAATAATTAGTGTGCTTAATCACTGTCATGTCATAAGGCATGCGTATTATTTTTTTTTTGAACATTAACTTTCATTAAAACCGGCAAGCACTCAAAACACGAGAACCGCCAACATTACACAAGCATATACAACGGATACTTTGTCCAATCCTTCCAATCTATACATTTAAATTTTGATCTATTTTTCAGCCACAAAAACGCCTTCGACTTAATTTCAGCGATCACCTCCATAACCTTGAATTCTTTGCCTTGAAACACTTTTGCATTACGAGCATTCCATATCATAGCCGAACCAATCATGCGTATTATTGATACAATAGTAAGATTAACAAAGTTTGTGTATACAATACGAAAAAAAAGTTCAATGCATACAATAGTAAAAAATGGCAAGTTAAATGTATTTTTAGACAATTTTCCCATTTAATTATTATTATTATTATTATTATTATTATTATTATTATTATTATTATTATTATGATTTTTCATTGAAACCATGGAAATTACATGAAATTGGAGGGGAGCCTTGACACTATTTGTGCTCCCACTCCTTTTTGAATACAGAAACTAACACGATGAAAAATAAAAGCACCGCTCTTAACATTGTTAGAGTGGCTGCTGGCAATAGTCCCAACACGCGAAAGTGTATTCAAAGCTTCCATCTCAAGTTCCCCAAACGTGGAAAAGGCGAAAGGGACGAACTTGTATCCATTGTCTTCACACTTGGATGCATACTTCTTCCTTTTCTTTTCCACAGCATTACTCAAGGCAGCCCCGGGAGCCCATGACGTCGCCCCAATCCCAGCAAATGGAGAGACCCCAGTCACATCCAGACATGCGTCCTTACCTTGGAACCAGTTGAACAAAAGCACATCTGCAGGACGTAATTCTCTCCCCACCTCTGAAAGAAACCCCAACGGAGCCTCTTTGCGCACCATAATCCCGGCTTTGGAACATATATCAACGAGGATATCACGCACCAAATTATGCCTAAACTTAACCCCCACTTCGCTAGCGCAGTGGACCGCGTGATCCCCCCATTGGTCCATACGGTGTACATTGCAACTCGGGCATAAGCTGCCTTCAGGGAACAAAGGAACCGCGAGCCTGTAGCATAACACAGATCGAAATTGGCGAGGATTCATCCTTTGTCCTAGGCCATCGATAGGGATGGCGAAGAGGAAGTCCTGTGCATGTGGGGCGCGAACACTACTAAGTATAGCCACCTGCCTTGGACTTAACGAGTACTTGGAAACAAGGTCTTTCTCGATGACACCGAAATAACACTTTGCCAATGTTTTCATCATTTGGGGGGCATAAGCGCCCCCGGTGGCAGCGAGAAAGTCGGTATTATTATTATTATTATTATTATTATTATTATTATTATTATTATTATTATTATTATTATTATTATTATTATTATTATTATTATTATTATATAAACATCACTTTATTAGAAACTCATATGATTTACAAGAAATTAGTGGGTAGCCGAGAAACAATCTGAGCCCCCACTCCTCTAGCTATGGTGAAGCTAATTCTACTAAAAATATGAGCAGCAACACGTGCTCCAATGTCTTGAGTCACCGAGTATCTACCGATACGCTTTAGTAAGGTCACCGCATCCTTCTCAAGTTCTCCAAAAGAAGAGAATGAAAAGGGGAGAAACTCATATCCAATATCCGCGCATTTAGCCTCGTACTTGACGCACTTACATTATGCGGCTTTAATCACCGCCTGACCCGACACAAAATGTTTTTCAATATGTTTAGTAGAAAAGTGCGGAAGTGAGTTTTGTAGTTTTTCAATATGTTTGATATCAAATTAATTTATTTTTTAGAGTTGTCTCAATGGTTTAGCCTGATTTCATGTTTGGTCTTTATTACTGAGAAATTACTGCAAACCCCTCTGAGGTTTGACATTTTGCATGTTGTTAGTCCAAAATTTAACGACCATTATCTAAACTCGTTATCTCTTAACACGTAAGTTGCACATGAGGATATTATGGTAATTTCCCTTTTTGTCTTCTTCAGTCTTATGCTTCTACACTTGTTTAGGTTTCTTACATTGTTACAAACCACAACCTCACACAAAAAAAATGAAACGTCGCCCACCTCATATCTTGTTTCTTACAACAAATTCATACACAAATAAATTATCACAACTCAATCTTGTGTATATTGACTCTCAAACCACACCCTTTTTACAAGTTTTATTCAGACTCAACACAAATATACAACCTGTTGGTAACACGAAACACAATCAAATCACAAAGAAATGTCAAAAACTTGTTATGTTCTGCTTAAAAGCTTTATAAGGTCACGGGTAAGTTTTTCTTTGTCATTTGCAAAGTTTCATGGTTCTTGTTTACCGAAACCCAAAAACAACCCTTTTATTTTAAAGTGAACTTGTTTATGGCTTTATTGTGGGTTTCGGTTATCTTGGTCTTACACATAACTCAGTTGAGTTTCGATGATGGGTGTACCAAACACATCCTGAAATTTCTTTTTAAAATATTTTCTCTATTATTTTATACAAGGGTTTTCTTCTTTTTGTAGTGGATTTTGGATTAACGAGTTTATTTTTGTGGTTGGGTTTGATAATGAATTGTGCTTTTTAAGAAGCTTTGATAATTAACCAACACATTTTTTTTTGTTGGGTTTGTGTTTGATAAAAAAGACTTAAGATACTTTTGAATTAAAAGATGAAAATGCTAAATGGTAAAAAGTGAAATTACAAAACCTCCTTTGTGTGTGCAGCACATGGTTGGAGATAACGAGATCTATAATGGTTGTTACGATTTTCGACTAGCAGCGTGCAAAAATCCAAAATTGGGACGGTCTGCAGTAATTTCTCCGTAGTAAGGGCTAAACATGAAATCCGGCTAAACCACAAGGACTAAATGTGTAATTTACTTTCTTTTTAGTCTACGGCCTGTTGCTACGAAAGTACTCCGTAGCAAACATATCGTAAAAAACAGGGTCCATTTGTTTTGTGACTTATGGATTGGTGAAATGAGATTAAATATTGTATAAAATGTTTGGTTTGCAAGTTGATGTCTTGTCATGGGTGTGAGAGTCCGGAGACCCACAAAACTGATACAGTACCTTGCGATTTCATTCAACTTTTTAGATGCACTTTTTCAACATCTCTTTTATTTTTGAAATAAAAATAACAATATATGGAGTACAAATAAATAAAATACATTATCTTTACGTAATTGCACTACTATTCCATATCTTTCAAATCTATACCAATTATCATTTATTGTATCAAACACAAACATATTTATAAACCAAACGGCACCTAATAATCAGTTGCCGGTAATGGTTAAGTTTGCTGTAAAAAACCTACAGCCGGTTTGCTTGTCCGATCTGAGAACCGGATGGTCGTCTTGTTCAATCCCCAGTTCAGTTTTCTAAACCTTTGAGTTATTGGTTTAATTAAGTTTTCTTTAAGACATTGTGATATAACGAGTTGAGTTTAAAAAAAATATATATAGTTTTTTTTCTTATTTAATCATTCAAATAATTTGGGTTAAGCCGAAAGGCCTTAGTAATAAATTTAAGTTAGATCGATAGCATGAAATTAAAGATCCTGCTATAAAGTGATGACGGAATTTGTTTTAATTTTGGTTAGTGATGACAACATTAACTTTCAAAATAAACAAAAGTGTGATCGAATGGTTTGCATCACGTATCCTAAAACGTGTTCGTAATATCAACCTCTTGGCGTATTGTTTAGGACAAATATGAATGAAAAAGAAAAACAAAAATTCGTATCCCACAAGCATATTCGATTATTTGTTATTGGGATAATGATTTCTAAATGTATCCAACTTGACACGTTTTACTAAGTTGTGTATGCAACTTTTAATTTGCTATCTTGGGGTCTAAACTGCCTAATCTTTGCTAACTTATGTACTAAAGGGGTGTTTAAGGTTTTCCGTTAGAGTTATTTACATAAATCGTCCATCTCGTTAGTACCAAATTGCAATGCAAGTCCTAACGGGCAGTTAGAATAATTTGCATAAAACGTCCTTGTGGTTAGCCCCAAATTGCCGTAGTTGGTCCTTATGGCTCACCACGTGTCACCACATTTGTGGTGCCACGTGGCATCGGTGTCGGATAACGGGTCAAGTCGGGTCAGTAACCGGGTCGGATCTGGGTTCGGGTCGGGTGCCACGTGGCAGTAAGTATATATACCCTTTCTGTGTCTGCTGGGAATCGAACCCAAGACCTCTTGTTGGAGAGGGAAGGGTGCCACCGCTGTGCTAGAGCAGCCCTTCAATTTATTATACGCAAAGTATATTTTTATAGTACAACTAATCCAGTCCATATTTGTAGTATAAAAAGGTTCAATTAACTTTTGTTCCGGGTCATTTAAGGAAGGGTCAAGAGTATATGAAAATACTGTCGGACTCGTTTTTTCCAATGGTATGCTCGGGGAATTTTTTCGACTTCGTCTGAGTCTCGTAAAACGAGAAAATGTCGTCAAAACTTATCCGAAAATCACCGTTTTTGCTTTGTTTTCAAACCCTTGTACCTGCAAGACATAATAACGCATTCCAAATATTTTTCAATATAATTTAGCATATTTCATGGTTATTAGTCCGTTTTATCGTGTTATCGAGTATAAAAATGATGTTATTATTAGCACAGTTTCGTATTTATTAGTAAAAATAGGATTTTGAACGGTTCATATTAATAGTTTTAGGAAGGTTCAAAAGGTGATGAAAGTACCGTCGAACTCGTTTTTTTGTGTTCTTTCCAATGGTGTGCTCGAAGAATTTTTTAGACATCGTCTGAGCCTCGTAAAATGCAAAAACGTCATCGAAACTTATCCAAATATATTTGCAACATAATTTAGACATCAAACCCTTGTACTTGCAATACATAATAACACATTCCAAATATATTTGCAACATAATTTAGCATATTTCATGATTATTAGTCCATTTTATAGCGTTATTGAGTATAAAAACGGTGACTTTCGGATGAGTTTCGACGACGTTTTCGCATTTTTCGAGGTTCAAACGAAGTTGAAAAAATTTTCCGAGCACACCATTGGAAAGAGCACGAAAAAACGAGTCTGACAGTACTTTCATTTATTTTTTATCCGGTCCATAACCCCTTTAAATTGACAGGCCAATATCTATTTGAACCTTTTTATTATAACAAAATGGACTGTCTACCAAAGTGGGTTATATATTTAATTTCACATATTATTATTGAAGGGCTGCTCCACCCCTGCGGTAGCACCCTTCATCCACAAACCAAGAGACCCGAGTACGAATCCGGCGAGAGGCAAAGTTGGGTTTATTAATACCATGCCACGTGTCACCACCTGAGTGGTGCCACGTGGAAGCCTGACCCGTATCTGGCCTGACCCGGTCCCGATCCTGACCCGACCCGACCCTATTCCATGTGGACTAACACCGTAATCGTATGTTAATTATAAGGACTAACGCTGCAATCATATGTTAACTGACAATAAGGACTTGCATTGCTATTTGGTAGTAACGAGATGGACGATTTATGTAAATAACTCTAACGAAAAACCTTAAACACCTTTTTAGTACATAAGTTAGCAAAGATTAGGCAGTTTAGACCCCAAGATAGCAAAATTAAAAGTTGCATACACAACTTAGTAAAACGTGTCAAGTTGGATACATTTAGAAATCAATATCCCTTGTTATTTGCCATAATCATACAAAAATAAAACGAGTAGTATATTTAAACGCACATGCACATTCCCATACTTATTTATTTATTTTGCCCAATTTTGACCATTTATGTTAAAGAAATGACATACCCATTTTTGCCCATTTTGAATTGGTTTTTTAACTTTTTTTGAGCAACCATTTTGATTTGGTTGAATACAGTAGTTTAGAACTTTATATGATACGATATTCTACTTATCATGAATTTATGTTACCAAGAAAAAAGAGATATGAATTAAAACAGCATATAACTATAGGTGCGTTTGGTACGATATCTAGAATTACTAAAGGTATGATTTTGATTAGAGGGGTGTATAGGTTTGGGATATTAATTTCATTATTATTGTTTCGTATAAAATTTTATGTATTAGTATTGGTATCGATATCACATTGGGTCCATTTAAGTGCTCATATAAGAAAAAAAAATGTGATAGAGATACAAAGATGTGAGGCCCACTAGAATGAGCATAAAAAAGTCACACAACCCCCACTACAATGGTTCTATAGGTGTGATATTATTGTTTGATTGCTAGATATTCAACCAAACAACTAAAGGTGTGTTTGGTTTGTTGCTATAAGTCACAACGGGTATGAGTGTTGGTATAAGGTGAAATGATAATGGAGGATATGATAAAACCACCCACAGTCCCACACACATAAGATATGAAGAAACCTTCACATTTGGGTATCGTCAATCCATTGTGGTAATTTAATTTTAATATAAGACTAAAATCGATCGCAAAAAACAGGTCGACAAAATTTATTTTGTTCGTTGAAGAAAATGAGTGGATAAGTGGGTGACCTACCAGATATGCATTTACCTAATAATCTGTAAATTGACCAACAATGGAAAAACATTTTAATCTGAAATTGAACACAAGATTGTTATCTGTTTATGTGCGATTTGCTCTTTTGTAATAGGGCTGAGCATGGAAGGTTCAAAACCGAATCGGACCGACAAAAAACCGAGCCGACCTGACTGCCCATTGGTTCGGTTTTGGTTCATGTTTTTCATGATTTCGGTTTTGGGTCGGGTCGCTTCGGTTCGGCCCAAAACCAACAAAAACACACACAAACACACATAAACCAAACCAAACCGACGGACTCGACACAAAACCGAACAGAACCGACTAT
Organism: Artemisia argyi; assembly: GCA_030686995.1. Lineage (NCBI taxonomy): Eukaryota > Viridiplantae > Streptophyta > Magnoliopsida > Asterales > Asteraceae > Artemisia > Artemisia argyi. The sequence goes on along the minus strand of CM060698.1, from coordinate 98,454,929 downwards.
ATTCAGTTCGGTTTTTAGTTTTGTTGGTTCGGGTCGGGTCGGTTTTAGACTGATACTCAGCCTTATTTTGTAATATGAAAGTATGAAATCATAAAAACACAAAATAAAATAGTAAATTGGTATTACACTTCAAATTACCAGCTTTTAATGTTTTTTTTTAGAATGCATACATAACGAGTAAAACACAAACACTAAGGCTTGTTTGTTCAAATTTAGTATTAAATCGTGTTTAAATAACATATGACTTAATGTAGACACTCTCGATTTTATCACTTTATATTTTTAATCCATCTTTTTCAATTAAGTTATAAACAAATAATTTTCATATAACTTTTTGAATTCAACTTTTTTTTTTTATATTAAGTCAAATTCAAACATCACCTAAATTCTAAGCACATGGTTATAATCTTGCCGCTTTGAATTTCATCAGAACAAGGTTTTGTTTGAAGATTAACTAATCACCTAAATATGTGAACTTTGATTGGTTTCATTGTTTAAGTAGTATTATAAATTTATAAGCCGAAGACACTTTAGAATAATATTTTAAAATCATTTCGCCATTTTATACACCTACCCCGTTCATATCACGGACATCTACCCATTAATTTTTGTATTGTTTTATTTATTTTTATTATTCTTTTACGTAAGTGCATGAAACAGAACCGTATGCAATTACACGTTCATGATCAGAACTAAAAATGAAAAAAAAAAAAAAATGCTAGAAATTAAAAACCAAGAGACATGATAGTTCATGGTTAATGAACCCAAGTTTAGAATTCTGAAAAAGGTGCAACGATTAAAATATGGTTGAATATATGTAACAACAACCAATTATTTTATTAGACATAGTTTTGTATGGTTGACGAAATTTGTATGGTTATCTTATGTCCAAGTCTCGAAAATATTTTTACCCCCGAAAAAAAGAAAAAACAAACATTAACAAAAATAAATAATTAAATTACTTGTTTATAAAACTTAAGTTATACGAGTAAAATTATGAGTTTTTTCATGTTATGGTTATCACTAAAAGACGAGTCTTTTTAACTCAAATGTACGCGGCCCACTAAGTTAATTAACCTGAGGCCATTTCCGATCTTCTCTAGCACCTTAAATGTACATGCTCAACGAGATTTAAACTCTTACTTAACCTTCTGTGTGAAATAGGACCTTATCAATCGACTATTAATTTGATAGTGGTTAACTTAAGTAATACAGGTATACCTTAAAATGTATGGCTACACAAGAAAATGACGATAACACAAAAACATTGTAGATCATGAATTTACAAAATCGTGCACTTTTTGATGACATATCCGTTACAATCGTGCACATACAACTCTACCTATATTCGTAGTCAATACTCATTGTTTTTGCTTCTGTACTGATTGCTATTTCTGGCAATATGTATATCTTCTAAGTTTTGCATTTCTATACGTGTCTAGTTTAGACAATTCTTTCTTTCTTGATTAATTATTGCATTATGTCATATACTCATATGTATACCTTTTGTGAACACCGACACAGCCAACTCTCTCGGATTAAATCAAGATTTGACCGTGAGATCAAGTTCACAAACACGAGAACCCGGAAACATACCGTGAAGTACCTCTTCGATATCGCTTTATAACCAATTCAATTTCAGATTAGGTTATGAACCTCATATAAAGGAAGTGTTTTTGTATTATTAACAAAATATATATATTTGGTTTGAAATCATGCTAAATCTAAACTATAACAAACGAGACCGAGGGTATGTTTGACGCACGAACTTATCAGAGCTTATAATAGCATGAGCTTATTATTTATTTTTATTTTTTTAAAAAAATAATCTACCATTAAAAATAAGTCTCATTTGGCTGACATAACTTGAAGGAGCACGTAAAAGAAATAAGCTACTAAATAGAAATGCTAGTTAAAGAAGCATGCAGAAAAAAGCTCCAGCAAGCCGCTCCAGCGATTACTAGTGCCAAACATACCCCGAGTAGGCGAGTACTCATTTTTTATATCATGCAAAGAGAATCGTACATTACACAAATAATTTCAAATATCATTTAAATGGTTATAAGTTAGATATAAGATCATTTGAGGACCAAACTTTTTTTACATACCAAGGGATTAATCTCCACCCCTCCATCTTTATTTGATCTAATGGATGAGATTAATCACAACAATTTAAAAAACCCACTTTCATCAATTTTTTCAAATATTAATATCTTTCAAACCGTTAATCGTTAAGCGAAAAAAATATACCGTTACGACGAGCATTTAATTATCTTTCTATAGATAGACTAATTGATATATTTTCGAGATTTTTTTTTTTTCATTTTTTTCACGTTTTTTTTCGTGGCCGAAAAAATCATATATGATATTACATATCATATATGATATTACATATAATATATGATTTTTTTTCGGTAACGAAAAAAAACGTGAAAAAAACGATTTTTTTTCGAAAGTATATCAAAGTGCCAGTCTATAGAAAGATAATTAAATGCCCGTCGCGATGGTGTAATTATTTTCGCTTAACGATTAACGGTTTAAGATATATTTAAATTATAAAAAATGGGTGAAATAATAAAATGATTTTAATCTCAACCATTGATTTCCTTTTTAGATGGATAGTGAGGATGAGTCCCTTAGTATGTGAAGAATTTTTGGTTTGTAGAACTCGACTCTATAAGTTAAAGTATCATATGAAACAGTTGTATGAATTATGAAATATTCATAATGCATATATTAGGAAATTATAGCAAAACATCAATTTGAGTTTAAGTTTTGCACATCATTAAACAACTTTTACACAATTTAGACTCAAACAATGCAATCATAATTCATAAACATATTTCAAGACTATATATTTTTTTTTAATTGGGGAATTATTTTATATTTTCGTTCTTGATTACCAAATTTAAAGGCAAGTTTCATGAAAATAAACATAGTCCAAAAGCCACATATACATCACTGTTATCATATATTTCCACCAAAAAATAAAAAATACAGTTTGTACCTCATGCATCAACTACTGTACACCTGGATCCGAATTTTTAAAACCAAAACCGTGTTTACATACCCACAAAACAAAACAAGTTGCAGTCGACATTAATATCCTCGACGACTAAAACCATCCTCAACTTCACCACCATTAAAAGCACCAATTATTTAATCCATCAACTTTCAACCCACATTACTATAAATACTTTAACCCATACAACATTTTTCATCATCACTCACTCTTTCAAAAAAACAATATCCCTCTCCAAAACTCTTTATAAAAAAACCGCGACAAAGTCGCCAGACTTGTCCTCCAATTGATCCTCGTTAAAAAAAAAAAAGAAAAAAAACATACATGGGTTACCAAATAATATCTCCTACGTCACCTGCGGGAAAATGGATGGGGTTTGTGACGGCTGTATGGGTGCAAGCTATATCGGGTAATAACTACACGTTTTCGAACTATTCGGATGCGTTGAAGTCTTTAATGGCACTTACTCAGCTGCAGCTAAATAATCTTTCTGTCGCGAAAGATGTTGGCAAGGCTTTTGGTATTCTTGCTGGCCTTGCTTCTGACCGAGTTTCGCCTGCTACATTGTTGTTTATTGGCTCTGTTGAAGGATTTATTGGTTATGGGGTTCAGTGGCTTGTTGTTAGTCAAAGGATCCAACCTCTTCCTTATTGGCAGGTAATTGTTTTTTAAAAGTTGAATTTTTATTTAGGTGGTTTTATCGAACACCTTGGGTGCATTTGATTAATTGACTTAGGGGTGTTTGGGTTAGGGGTGTTTCTTTATGCTTATTTATCTTTACAAGTTTATACAGTAAATAAGTTGAAAAATAAAGTTTATAAAACATATACCGAAAATATATGAGCTCATAAGCAAATCAAATAAGTTAAAACAAACACCCTTTAGTGTATGTTTGACGAAAATAACTGTTGATACAATTAGAGATGTACTGTAGGAAATTAGATTTTATTTTATTTTATTTTATAAGCTACGTTAAGTATAATTTGTTTTGAAGAGATTATGGAAAATTAATTTTCTAAAATCTCTTTGTGCTGAACAAAAATTATATTTTAAGGAGTTTATTTTCAACAAAATTAAGCATAATCTTCTCATAATATTTGTGCCAAACATGCCTATTTTTAATTTTCTTTGAACTTATTGGCTTTTTGAAATTTGGATATAAGCTCAATTTTTTTGGTTTTTATTTATTAACTTGAGCTTTTTATTCATTCAAGTTTATAACCGGAAAAAAAGAATTCATTTGTTTCTCCTGATTTCTATAAGCCAGTAAACTTGATAAATGAATTTTATTGTGTAGTTGTAACTTAGATATTTTATCGAACACCTTGTATATGTATTGGCGCATTTTTTTATACTGAATTGATTAAATATATGTATTGCCGTTCATCTAACGATTCATATGATTTTTTATCAAACAGATGTGCATCTTTCTATGTATGGGAGGAAACAGTACAACATGGATGAACACAGCAATCCTAGTAACATGCATTCGCAATTTCCGTAAAAACCGCGGTCCAGTATCCGGTATCCTAAAAGGCTACGTTGGATTGAGTACTGCAATTTTTACGGATATATGCGCTGCACTCTTCAGCAATGATCCAGCACGCTTTCTGTTGATGTTGGCGGTCGTTCCGTTAGTTGTTTGTTTATTTGCTATCATTTTCCTCCGTGAAATACCCCCATCGACTACGGCCGCAGAAGATTCTTCAGAATCACGTTATTTCGCTATATTTAACGTTCTCGCGGTTATAATAGCCGTTTATTTGTTGGTTTTTGACCTTACAGGCGTACACGGTGTGATGCTATCACGCGTGTTTTGTATAGTTTTATTTATCTTATTAGCTTCTCCTATATCAGTTCCGGTTTATCTCGCGGTTCAAAACTTTATTAGATCGAATGTCGACTCCCTAGATGTTGAAAAAGTGACACCAGTAACGGAAGTAACGGAGCCGTTGCTTTTGGCACAAACGGAAGTGACAGAGACAGAGACAGCGACGGTGACGGATGAGGTGACCGAGAAGGTGGTCCCGGTGCTCGGGGAAGAGCATACGGTTGTTGAGGCAATGAAAACCGTTGATTTTTGGGTTTTGTTTGTATCGTTTCTGTGCGGGGTGGGCCCCGGGATGGCGGTCCAAAATAATATGGGTCAGATGGGTTTGGCTCAAGGATATGTTGATGTGTCGATATTCGTATCGTTAGTGAGTATCTGGGGATTCTTCGGTCGGATCGGGTCCGGGTCGGTTTCGGAGTACTTCATCAAGTAAGTTCTTTTCTACCAGCTCTTGAAATATTCTTTTACATGTTTGTGTTTTCGGAAACTAAAACGAACACATACATATCTGATCAAATTGCTATGCCGAAATAGTTAGTTATCTTTAGCAAAGTATCGGCTATGACAATATACACGGATCAATCGAAAACAAAGTGATTCGGCACATTATATGCTGTGTGTTAAATTATTCGAAATGCGTTTTAACTAAAACATGTATTCAATATTATTTGGCGAAAAAGAGAGGCATTTTCCTAAAGAAAACCTGTAGGTACATTTTGTGGTAGGGGCATATTATTAATTGACCTTTGAAAAAGCAAATGTTTTATACAAAAGTCAGATTTGTGAAAAATAACATATATTGAATAGTATAGAATAGACGTTATCTTGACTTTTATATAGCAATCCATAAACAAAACAAATTAATGCAGCTTGATTTAGACCATGATGCCTCAAGTTGTCAAGGTTTCGGTTCTCATTGGAGACATTTATATGAGATAGCATGAGATAAGTGGTATAATTTTCAAAAAAATGAGATAAGTGGTATATGCGTGAACAAATTGCTGTTTTAAAAAAGAAATATATCATGAAACCAAAGACAATCTAATTAGGTATCCATAATAAGCCTTTTAGTAACCTTTTCGATGAAGTTAAATGGTCCATCTATAGATCTAACATAACCATGGTATTAACCTGTAAGTAGGGCTCACTAGGGCAGGTTTATTCTACATCAGCATAAACTTTTTATAAATCATGATGACTTCACAACTTGCAATAGTTTAAGAGACAGTCTTAAACTTCTCTTTGTTTTCATTTTGAATATTACTACATCCACCTAAGGTTTACAAAAATTCTTCCACTCGTTGACGTGGCAGAATGGTGATTGGTTGGTTTTCTGTGGGTCACAGAAAACCAACCAATCACCACTTTGCCACGTCAGCGAGTGGATGAATTTTTGTAAACATTAGGTGGGTGTAGCACTCCTCTTTCATTTTAGTGCTTTTTGAATATACAATAATTTATTTCGTTTTTAGTCCATTTTATATTGTTTTATATGTTTCAGCAAAATCGTGCTTATGCTTTAATATTCATAAAAGGGCATGCAAGTGGGTTCAGTAGATATTTTTAATATCCATGTGGGTTCACTTTGCGAATGGACCACCACTACTTCAAAAGGGTCTGGTCCTCACCACTTTTTAGTTTTTACGGGTCATGCCAAATGTTTTTTTAGCTAAATCACACCAAATTCTATTGGCCTTAGAAAAAGACCTGAACTTGATATTTGTTTTGCCTAGATATTTTAATAGAATATATAACATTTTTGTTAATAGGAACCAGTCTCATAAAATGTTTAAAAAATGGTATTATTTTGTAATCTATGTATGTGACAAGAAGAAAAATCGGTGAACTAGATTTTAAGAGATACGGAGTAGTTAGTAAATGGCATATGTCATGTTTTTGTTAGCATGAGGATGCAATAGGAGGATCAAAGTAGAAGTCTATAGTATTGCTCTAATGCATATTTGGTCTTAGTTTATGTTTCCATTAGATTTATAACCTTTCTAGGGACTGAAATGTCCAAATTTTGTTCTCGAGCCCTATTTAAAGGGTATCTTTTACGACCCATGTGGAATAAGTAGGCCAAAAGTATCCAATTGCCTAACTAGAATCGTATTTTGGATCATATATTCATATGATTCCCATAACCTGCATGAACCAAATGATTCCATAATATTACCCTTTCTGCTCCTGTCTATGTCTGTTTTATGAATCATTCTATCTAACTTTTACAAACAATTTAGTTAATGGAATAAGTGTGTGTGTGTGTGTTTGTTTTTTTTTTTTTTTTTTTTTTTTTTTTTTTTTTTTTTTTGTTTTGTTAATATCGGAAAAAGCGTGCTAGTATAGGAAAAGAGAGGGCGTGAGGAAAGCCATGTCATTTTCATTTTTGTCATTTATGATTAATAATTATATTAGTTGATGCAAACAAGAAAGATACAGGTCCCATTGAAACAAATAAACAAGTAATGGTTCAACGGAAGGAAACTTCTGCGTATTTTCTATAGAAGGAAGCGGGTGGGGATGGGTGAGTGTGAAGGGAAAGCACCAAAGACCAACAAGCAATCCATTTAGTCTTTTTGGAATTTATGCCTAACATCTACCTTTAGCATTAAGGAAACTGTGCATTAAAAGGTCAATAATGTTGGATTTAGATAGCAAGTTGTGGTGTCTTGTCTTAGAATTTGTTTTGGGTGGCTTGAAAGGCTTCATGATTATTGTATCTCTTTTGCCATTTTATTGCTTTACTTGCAAGGTTAAAAATCACACACCTGATTACTTTTTGCTTTTTATCGTTTGATTGTGGGTCCCTCGAGTTGATCCGATCGTAAGGCAATAAAGATAGGACCCTTGAAATAAAGTATTATCGTAAATGAACATCGACATGTTACAGTGTTACAATAAGGATGACTGGTTACTAGCAAGTGAATTAATACATCAATGAAAATTTACAAATTTGTTACAATTATTGTTTTTAGGGAAGAAAATTTTCTTTTTTATATAACTAGAATAAATTTGTTACATGGCATTTTTTTTTTTTTTTAATTTTTACAGAAAAGATTAATAATTGTGCTTAAATGTGTTTTTCCTAATTATAGGAAGGCTGGAACACCAAGACCACTATGGAATGCAGCATCCCAAATCCTAATGGCTGTGGGCTTTATTCTATTGGCCATAGCAATGCCAGGCTCGCTCTACATTGGGTCAATAGTTGTTGGAATATGTTATGGAATCCGCCTAGCCATCACCGTCCCAGCTGCCTCAGAACTCTTCGGCCTCAAATACTATGGTCTCATCTACAACATCCTCATCCTTAATCTTCCACTTGGTTCCTTCCTCTTTTCGGGTCTGCTTGCTGGTTTCTTATATGATGCAGAGGCCACCACCACTGCTGATGGCGGCAACACGTGCATTGGAGCTCATTGCTACCGCCTTGTGTTTATAGTAATGGCAATTGTGAGTGGTGTTGGGTTTGTTTTGGATGTGTGGTTGGCTATTAGAACCAAAGCTTTGTACACCAGGATTTACACTAGCCGGAAATCTAAGAAGTCAATGGCGGTATCTAATGGTCATTGATAGCAGTCGGAGGTGGAGGGTTGATGGGAAATTTTCCCGGTGACATCCTTCAACCAATAAACAAAACCAAAAACGAAAAAGAAAAAAAAGATTAGTAGATTTATGTGTTGAATTTATGGATTTTAAGGTGCTATTCCACTTTGTAATTTTGAGATTGTTTGCAAGTGTAAAATAGTTTGGTAGTATTTAATAGCTATGGCTATTCTTTTTATTGTCATGTGGTAATGTAGCAATTCATTTGGGTATAAGGTCAAATATAATTTCTTTGTATGACTTATTCAAATATGAGATAGTTACTTAAATTCTTTTTATACTTTTAACGGCAAACTCACACATTTGTAATCTTTATGTCCCAAGTGAAGTTGAAGCCCGCCTGCACTTGCACATCCTTTTTTTTCGGGGGGTGCGGATGGGGAACACCTTAGTTACTCACTGGTCGAACGCCGACTTTCAAAATAACTTTTCTTTCACAGAAGTTAAGTAAAATGAAATACAACAAAATATGGAACTGATACAAATATATGCCATCAACTAAGTTCACCAACACGATGGAGATTCAATCCCTAACGCAAACTCATGGATAAAGGCATTGTTAGCATATCTTCATGTGCATTGAAACGAAATGTGAGTGTCTTCGCCGTTAGGCGTAGAGAGTTGTATGACTTAATCTTCAACTATACTACATTTTTATATGCAAACTTATTATTACAATAAAAAAAAAAAAATGTACATGTCGTTGCTTTTAGGCGTCGCGTAGAGACGAGAGTCTTGATGCAATCCAAAGTCCAAATGCTATTGCAACAGCCCAGCTCAAAGCCCAACAAAGGAGTTTCTTTGGTATTATACATTTATTTAATTCCCATAAAAAACGTTGCCATTTTGGCCCCTGTTTCCCGCCAAAATTACGGCCCAAGCGCTTAGCCTATTAAAGCCCAATCTGTTAGCCCCCATATCCATGTCCAGAGATCCAATTATGTTTTATAATTGTTATCTTTCTCAACTCTTCCAGACACAGACAGATACATGCTCGATTACACACCAGTTAGGGTTTCAATTTTGGGGGTATTTGGTACCGCCGTGCTCGATTACACACCCTAAAGGTATGTTTTTGTTCATATTGGGTTTTGTTTATTGAATAAAATTACATAGGTGGTTGAATTGTTGAAATTGTGATTGTTTGCTTATTTGTGACCTAAAAAACTGCTTTGATTTATCTGCTTAATTTGTTGTCAAACTACAACTTTATCTTACATCAGGTTTGTTATATATATATATATATATATATATATATATATATATATATATATATATATATATATATAGTGTATCTTTATTTTCAGAACCCTGTTAAGTGCGGGAACTGCGAGAACTCCCATTGACCAATCATAATTTAGTAAACCATTTTTTTTTAAAACTTAATATAATTAATTCATAGGGGCATTAAGGGTAATTAACATTCATATACTCTTTAACTGATAATTCAAAATTTTCCTATAATCATGCCAAATATACGGTTTCTTATTTTACAATTTGATTTTCCAGATTTTTTTCTCTAAAATTCACGAATGATAATCAAACCCTAATCCAGAATTATTCTTTCATTCAAACACAAAAAAACAAACATGGTTGATAGTTCAAGATTCACATACAGAAGATGACATTGTTGTGCAAGAGAACCAAATGATCAAACACTTTTGTTACCTGAACAAGATCTGATTATGGAGAATGTGCATCATGATCAAGACGACAATAATGGTTTCATTTTTTTTTTCAATTTTATAATTATTAACTGAATTGCAAAACTGTATGTTGAAGTTATATCATTATAATGTTTATTCAAGTTATGTTAATATAATATGTACGTATTCACAGAGTCATCAGTCAAACACAATCATGATCAAGATGACAATTATATAGCACGATTCACATGCATGTTAGGTTATTATAATGTTGTTTTGTTGATTTTATATTGTTTATTCCATTATCCAGTATGTATGTTGTTTTCGTAATCTTTAATATGAATCATCCCATCATTTCAAAAACCAAGGTAACCATATGACCATATGTTATTAGATCGTTCATTTGAATCATTGCACATCAGATAACTATTTGTTAGTATGAATACTCCCATGAACATGCATGTTTATATATTACATGGTGCAGATTTAATAAACAACGTGCGTGTAGTAATTGTGGACAATTAGGCCACAATAAACGAGGATGTGAAAAGCCGACGTGCAAGAAAAAAGTTGCTGAAGAAGACGATGACGATGAGGATCTTTATGAAGAAGAAAACATTGAGGAAGACGATGAAGATGATTATTCAGACGAAGATAAGATGCGGTCCAATAATCAAAATAAATGCAACTTCATTTAAGTTATTTAACAATTTTGTTTATGCGTCATCCCTTTTTAATTGTTGGATTTATTGGTGTATTCATTATGCACGCACTATATAGAATAGAAAATATGTATGTACTATTAGTGTAATTCATTTTTTATTGGTGCAATTCATTTTTTATTCATCAATATATCATGTATTATTAAACCAAACTTCAACACATATAGAATAGAAAATATGTGTGTACTATTAATGTAATTGTGAGATTTTATTTTTTTATTATTACACATGTAAGTTTACATTATAGACTTGTTCAAATATATATGTGTTCATGTGAACATATATGTTCTCAGAATATATGTTCTCATGTGAACATATATGTTCATGGGAACATGTAAGTTTACATTATAGACTTGTTCAAATATATATGTGTTCATGCGAACATATATGTTCTCAGAATATATGTTCTCATGTGAACATATATGTTCATGGGAACATGTATGTTTACAGTATAGACTTATTCAAATACATATGTGTTCATGCGAACATATAAGAACACACCTGTTTTTGAAACATACATGTTGTAAAAACATACATGTTTCGAGCATGTATGTTTCTTCATAATTCAGATAATCATATACATGTTGTAAGTCAAAAACATGTTGTGGTAAAACCATATATGTTGTTGTAAAAAAAGAACCCATAAGACCATGTTTAAATCCAGAAATTCAATCCCAAAAATACCATAACACATTTTGTTATGCTAAACCAACAAAAAAAAGATAAAATACTAATGTTCATTAAACTTTTCATTCAAATGCCTGCTATCGGGACTTTTCTTGTTTTCACTCCAACATTTTCTGATTGCATATCCGCCAGCGTACGGATCTTCTCTTTGTCTAAGTTGCATTTTGAAAGGAGTAGACGGGCATCATACTTTCTTCTCAGCTTGTACAACTATGTTGTCTGCTTTTTACTCTCAATTGCTAGTCCGCACCCCCATTTATTGACAATGCTACCCATATAATGTCCCATGGGGTGCATAACAAATAACTACAATCTTTAGGCCTGTTATCGGTCTCCCAATCAAACTCAAGCCTGTGAACATCAACTTTTCAATTGCTTCTGCATTCACGTGTTTAAAACTTACAATGTCAACATCATTAAGCATATGTTTTCTCCCAATACGTTTTTTATTAATAGAAGTTTTATTACATATCCAAACACCCATGTTCCATAATTTCAATAACACGCTTGTTATTCATTTATAATCCAAACACCCATGTTAAAATATTTTTCATATTTCTGATATCTGGTTAAAGTTACCCATATTCATTCATAATCCAAACACCTATGTTCAATGATTATTAATATTACATTGTATAATATTAGAACATTATCCAAACACCCCTGTTCTATGGCTATTCATTCATTATCAAAACACCCATATTCATTCATAATCCAAACACACTTGTTCTATGGTTATTCATTCATAATCTGAACACCCTTGTTCAATAATATTAACAAGCATTCATGTCAGCAACTTACCTGAGTTGTTCCACATAATGAAAACAGGATAATTACTATTTATCAAAAATCATTACATAACCAACCTCATGTTGTACAAACACACCTATATAACAACTATGTTATTGACCCATCTAAAATATTGACCCATCAAACAACTATGTTATATAGTCAAACAAATATGTTATTGACCCATCTAACATATTCACCTATCTAACATGCTGACCCATAAAACAACTATGTTATATAGTTAAACAATTATGTTCTTGTTTTTTAGTTTAATTACACCATTTTCTAATCTTCACCATGAACAAAAATAGATTAATTAAACAGATATGCATTCACATACACCAATCACATAATAATCCACGTAAAATTAGAAAATAACAATGATGATCATACCTTCCATTAATCGGTTTTATTTTTTGCTCAAAGAAACAACAATGATTTGGTCAATTTTGATGCTCGCCACCGTTTTTATAATTGGGGGTTAGGGTTTAGGTGTAATCGTGTGTGTTTTCTGGGTATACATTGGAATCAGTTATGTTTTTATGTTTAGCAAGTGGATCTGATCATATCAAAGAGAAATTTTAGATGCAATCTCGTTTTTCTAGGATGCAGTTATTGATATTGTGTATAAAGTTAAATACCTTTTGTACCCTTTTCATTAATGTTTCCAGGAAATGATCTTTCATTTAATTACAAAAATGCCATGGTATCATCTTAACCATTGATCATGTTAATCCAATGGTAGAAAGTGGGTTCTCGCAGTTCCCGCACTTAACAGGGTTCTGAAAATAAAGCCCCCCCCCCCTATATATATATATATATATATATATATATATATATATATATATATATATATATATATATATATATATATATATATATATAAGATGTATTGATTCATTAATATCATATTATATGCTTTTAAAATAGGTGAATTTGTGTGTGTTTTAGCTTTTTGTCAATTGGGGGTATTGATTTGTGAAAGATTGGAGATGTCATTTGGCCTCTAATTCGTAAGAAATTACAGGGTTTGTTGTTTGAAGATGTTTTTTTTGGTATGTGATAGATTAAAAATGTTTCTTTTTTAATGATTCTGTTTAAAAAATGGGGTTGGGTTTGCTTAATGTGTAATTTTTTTTCCCACCCCATACCTGAAGGTTGTGATCTTGGCTTGCTGAAATGGTTAAATCTGGAAGTGGAAGCGGAATCAGAATATCTAAAAGGTATTTTATATCTCTATATGTTATTACATACAACCATATGCTGACACAGTTATTAATGATGTGATGTTTTTTTTTTGTAGCTAAATGTAAGAGATTGTTAGAATGCCTCTCCTCCGGTCCCAGGATTGAAGTGCCTACTGAATGAAGATGATCTCTTTGACTTGCATATGTACGTTTATATGTTGCTTAATTCTTAATGAGTCGCGATCTTTTTACTATGTTGCAGCGTATGTGTACAAGCACATGTCAGTTCATGGCTAATTTGGTACAAATACCCGTAAGTGCAAGTTTACTGTCGCCTTCCAATACTTTGTTCAACGAGGGGGTTACCTTGCGACCGTGCCTTACCTGCATTTTTTGGGATTATGAGCTTACTTAAAATCAAAAAGCTCACAAACTCTTTTCTTGAAGCTTATAAGCTTACATGCCCGACTTGATAAGCTGATAAGCCAGAAAAGTAGTCGTATAGTATGAGCTTTTTTTTTCACTCTCGAATAAGCCCATAGGCCTGGAAACAAAGCTAATCCAAACACCCATTTAATATATCATCCAATTATGTAGAAATTAACATTTTCCAATCTCATAATTGAATTTTGTGTTGAGCTAATTTTCGAATTATTAATTTATAGATGTACACGTATGTTTGGTGGTTGTTAATAGTAATATAGAATTTTGTAGCTTGAATGCCTAGGAGCTATTGTACAGTACGGTGTACTAACTCATTGCAAACTGCTGTTATTACAGGTATTGACAAAGAAATAGCGGATATTTCGCAAGCCATTGCTACCAGAGATGGACCAAATCATCCTAACCGACCAATGTACGCAAGCTTATTTGTGTTTATGTTATTTAGTTTACGAACGTAACATGCACATCATCGTTTAAATTATACTGCTCACAACGATTTGCTGTTGTAGTGCATAATACTCAGACCCGGGAAAAGAACTGTTTGAATAATGTGGTCTGTGTACAATTTGCAGGTGATGCGTGGGAATTGCACCAGGCTTTACCTCTCGAGGGATCTCAAGAAGCTTACAACCCCCACCAGGCAGTGTACCTGATCGTTGTAATATAGTATAGTGACAAGTACCGGGGGATTGATCGTTCAACTCAGGAATAGTGTCGCTAGGATTAGAAAGCATAAAAACTAGGTCTGGAGGTGAGAGATGATTCTTTTTGTATTTTTATATTTTTATAAAAGCAATTAAAATCTCGGGTTTTGGAAGAGTGGGCGGAATTAGTTGCTAGTCAACTAACCCAATAACTAAAGATGCAATCAAAATAAAATAACAAAAATGTAAATAAAGCTAATAAAACTAGTGGTGTGAACAATAAATGAGAAAATTGTGTTAACTTAGATTTCATTACTCCCTAGATATCTTTTAAAGGCTGATAGTTTGTTACAGTTGCGTGGATGACGGGTTATATTCCTTAATACCAATCGTGGGATGGCGTACGTACTTCCCTAACTCTATAAGCTCCTACTTCACTCCTATGTCGAGCCTGCAAGAAGCTCCTAACATGGGATCACTAGAATTCGCTCATGCATTAAATACAACCATAAAAACCTAGTACGCATTGGTTCATGTTTCTTAAGACGTTCAAGCAAGTTACCCTATGGAAGTCTGCCAGTTTTCTTAAGCCTAACATCGAAATCATTCATCCGTAACAATTATAAACAAGCAATCAACCCATAATCAACATCTAGGTTTCATTACATCTAAGCAAACACACAAGAGATCTAGCCTAGCATGTTAAAATCAAAAAAAGCGTAAGATATATTCAAACAACACATAGACATATTGAATGAATTGAAAGAATACTTATCTTAATTGAACATGAAATGTTTCAAAGGGTAAAAACCCTTGAAAATACTGATAAAATCGTGCTAGGGTTTCTCCAAGTTATCCCTAAAATTGTCCTCCCCTAATGAATGAAAATTACAAAACTATATATAGATTTGCCAATGTCACGGCGTCAAGAAGAGAATTCTGACGCCGTCAACTCGCCGCCCATAATAATATCGGATTGCCTAGATCCAAATCTGACGCCGTCAAGAGCAAATTTCCTCTGGGTCGTCACGTGTAAAGGGACCATGACGGCCTATGGTGACGCCGTCATGCCCTAGTGTAAAAACTATCTGGATCGTCATGGACTCTATCCACTTCACCTCTTGTTTTCCTCTTGACGCCGTCATTAAGAACTTGGTGATGCCGTCAGGTACTGTTCCCAACAAGGAAAATTAAGACTTTGCCATTTTCTTCATTTTTATGCTCCAAAAACGTCGAAAATGCTTCTTTTTTCAGAATTCACTCCAAAAGTACCTAAAATCACAAAAGTAACGATTTAGGGCAATATTTGATCAAATAAATTCAATTCCGGGCTTAAATGACCCCCTAAAAACGGATCATTTTTCGCCTCATCATATACCCTTACACTTGAGATTTTGTAACAACCCGCATTTTCGGGACATTTCTCCTATTCACTATTCATCAGTACTATTCATCAATTACTATTCACCGGTCACTATTCATCATTTTACTATTCATCATTTTCGGAGTCTGTTTGTGATTCCGAGAAACATTCCAAAATTTTACTATTTATGTGACACTATTCATTCCCGGAGGGAATCACTATTCATGATCATCGTTCGTCATTTCGTAAACTGAGTTTACGAGTCTTCAAATTCGCGTAACCAGTTAGGTTTAGCTGCGAATTCATGCATCACTCATTAATGACATTTCATATAGACTGGAATAGTCTACACATCATCATCACATTAGTTACTACACGGATATGCATTATTTCTATATACGTATGCGTAATTTGTAATTAACGTTACCACTCAGTTTTTACTACGAACATATACTCAATACTCCCGACTACGATCCTAACATATTTTTATACTCATTATAATAATATAAAAATTATATTATTAACTTACCCGGTGTTTTGAGATCAATTACTATATTTTACGGTCGGAGCTTATAACTCCGTCGGTTTGCGAAATTTCAATACGATAATTATTCTAACACCCGATTCTTACAAGGAATAATATTTTACAACTTTTACAAACTTCGTCGTATTTTATTTCACCTCGTTAACATTTATTTTTAGTTAACTCGGTACCCGATAACACCCAAAGTGTACACAAAATAAACAAGCTCACATGTAATGGACACATTCATTAATGAGCCACCAACAAGCCTCCCCCTTTTTCCTCCTTTGTGCCGCCCCATTGCCCCCCCTAAGACCATAAGACTTGGACCACTTTTTGACATAGACCATATATATATACTACACTTCATTCATTTCTCATTTTACACAAAACAAACTAGCAAAACTCTCTCATCCTCTCTTCTTTGGGGTGATCGGCCAAGACAAAATCAAGAGGAAGAATCCATAAACTCTTCAAGATCCAAGTGTTTATCAAGTTCTAATCATGATCTAGTTGGGGTTTTGTGGTAAAAACCCTAGGTTATTATACATTTTCTCCTCAAATCACCTCAAATATTTCAAGTAAGCTTCAAAAACACTTTTGATCTTTTCATACTTTCATTTACTTTATATTTTTATGTATTTTCAAGATATATTGGTAAAACATGCAAGTATGTAAGATCCATACCACTTATTACTTATTTTGTTTTTATAAACATAGATCTATAATTTTTACTACTAATCTCATGAGATCCACCAAGATTGGTGATGTTTAGGACCCCATGACACCCTAAGAAGGTGTATGGTAGGATTGGGTATTTGTGAAGTTGATTTGAGATAGTTTGGTTAAGCCTTGAACAAGTTACAAACTAGAAAAGTTGATTTTTACAAACTATATAAAGCTACTGTCCATTTTTGTAAAACGTGGTAAACTCAGGGTCTAGGGTGTAACTTTGGACCAAAGATTTAGAAAATATATTCCGAGACGAAACTATGGCCGAAAATGGGGATAAAAACGAGTTAATAACGAAGGAGATATGATTTTCCGAATATTAACAACGAAAAATACTTTCAAATATAGGTTCGGTCCCAAATCTTCAATTTCAGAAAACTCAGGGGTTTTCGGGTAACATTGGGTTACATATTCAGAAAATACTTTCAAAAATGAAACCGTGGCCGCTTGAATCACTAAAATCCGAGTTACGACGAAAAAGATATGCTATTTTCAATTTTAACGACAAAAACTATTTTCTGAAAAATAGCTTGCTGTTGAACAGTTTTCATGGACTGTTTCGAGACGTAAAAGTTGATCTAGCCGTCCCGACTTATCAAAAATATATTAGTATGTTGTCCCACGATTCCGGGGATATAAAGAACGTAGAAAACGAGCTTATAACGAAAAAGATACAAGCGTTTGAACTTAGACGATTTTTACAAATTTTCATCAGCTTTTCTATTATTATTTTGCCGCAAAACTGTCTTTGCGAGACACCACTTTATCGGCTGTTTTCTTTATGATCGGATCAGTTTGAGTCCGAGCCGTAGTTAAGTAAAATCAAGTATTCCCAGCCTACTTTTCAAATCAATTGGCCGTTTGATCATTGGACTCGTAACGAATAAACTACGACCTCATCTATATACCCGATAAACCATATATATTTTGACAGCTTTCACTATAATAAAATTTTCTAAGTATTGAACATAATACTTTCAAGTAACAACAATGAGAGTCGATTTTCTCATCGATCAAGACCCGTATAGCCAAAAGTTAAATGACACGACTTCAAGATATTGTTACAAGGTTTTCAAAAACGCCGAGTTTCATCACCAACCCTTAACGTACAATATTTCGCGACTTGTTTTGCGAGGCCATTTTGGGCATATTTTCAAGTAATGAAAATGTTATTTTTGCGACGAAAACCTTATATTTGCCGATAGAACACCAAACAAGGATCGTGGAGTACCGTTTCAACATATTTACATGAAAAGTGGTTATTAACCTAACGAGACGTCAAAAATATATTTCGACGATAAACGTTATTTTCAAAACTAATGAGTGGTATCGATAACATACGTACTTGCATGTGTAGCATCATTTCATTTCTTACATTAGAAACTATTATTCATATTAGGTTGCGATTAGAGATCGTGCCTCATTTCAGTGTATCCACTTTTGTCATCATAGCTATCGCACCAGGTGAGTTCATACCCCCTACTTTTACCTGTTTTTATAACTGTTTTGGGGGAGAATACATGCTCGTTTTTGACTAAACTCAATGCTTGAATGCGCAATTGTTTACTTAAACACTACTGTTTCTTTGAAGGCTTGATTGATTATTCAAATGCACCTATGTGTATATTAGTTGCATACTTGATTATTTTCTCACATACACAAATGCTTTATAAACATGCAACACACTTTATGAACTATTGCTTTTATGCAACACACTTTATGAACTATTGCTTTGCTTTTATGCAACACACTTTATGAACTTTTGCTTTTATGCAACACACTTTATGAACTATTGCTTTTATGCAACACACTTTATGAACTTTTGCTTTTATGCAACACACTTTATAAACTATTGCTTTTATGCAACACACTTTATGAACTTTTGCTTTTATGCAACACACTTTATGAACTATTGCTTTTATGCAAACACTTTTATGGACCACACTGAAACTTATGCTTTATTTACACTATTACGCGGATTAGCCTAAGCCCTGTTATGTCCCATTATGCCCAACTCATGAACCGTCAATTCCTGCTGGGAAGCGCGAATGTTATAAATAGATCTATTGGGGGTAACGCCCCCGTTCGGTTTGACCGGATAGGCAAACGAACGTATACCATGTCGAAACACAAGTGTCTGGGATAAACACTTGCCGGGCACCTATATATGATTTCATGCTCTTTGAGCATGCACACTGTTATAGCTTCGGTTGCATGATATTTGTTGTAATGATCACACACTCTACTCATGGTCCACAATCCTGATTTTACTGTAAGGTAAACACTATTTTTCATGACATTGTGAGTCACACAATGGTCACAAAACTCTCTATTGAACTCACAATACTACTGTTTTATTATAAACCTATGAACTCACCAACCTCGTGTTGACACTTTTTAGCATGTATTTTCAGGTTTTAAGCAATGGCACGCTACTGGAGGTTTTGGCAGGGCATGGCATGGTCATAGAAGACTCTGATTATTCATTTGGGGACCGTTTAAAAGTATTTTAAGGACCTACTTCCGCACTACTATAAAAAAATGTAAATTCAACATTCTTGATTAAGCTATTTTATTCTAAATGATTCAAGTGAAAACCATTTTCCAACTTGCGTTGTAATACCAATTGAGTTACACCCCAGCTACACGTATGCTTCCGCTGGACCCGATTTTGGGGGTGTGACAGATTGGTATCAGAGCTTTGGCTATAGCGAACTAAGTGTTTTTAAAACCTAGACTATAGCTACTTTTACGAAAACTTAACCCTATGACCGTCACGTGCCTGCCTGCCAAGCTGAAGCCTCATTTGTGGTTAGTTGCTGACTTAGGTGATGAGATTTGTGTCTCATTATCTGATATACTATATTCATTTATTATAGTTGATTACTATAATTGTCTTTCATATAAGCATGTTCACGTATCATATATTTCACCGCGCTATGTTTTTCCTTGCATAGTTTCATCACTTGACCTCGAGCTTGGTCACTTGCTTTTGTCTTTCAGAACGTCTTGGTATTTGTGAAGGACATGGTATTAGTATAACTGAGCTGAGTATTTCAAAATTCATGGAACCTCGGTGGAATGTAGACTGGTCAACTACATTCGACCCGGGATAGTGAGATATAGGCTGACCACCTATGTCTGACTCAGAAATGAATTTTGCAACACTGAGAATGGTTATAATAAAATTTTGTCTGGATTGAATCCTCTACTCAATTTCCAAATGTTTCATTCAGGTATGTGTATACCCTCGTTGTTGGAACATTCATATTTTTCATCATTTCGTTAACCACCGATTGGAAGCACGTCAACTGGTCATTTCATCTCATGAACATTTACGTATATGCACGATACACTTACATCATAGTATTTTCTTTTATCTCAATCTCATTTTGTCACAGTTGTCGCAGTCTTTTCCCTTCTCACCATCACTATCATTTCATTTCCCCACCCCCACATATATAAGGAATTAGGTGACACTCTATAGATTCCTATGTCACTCATTACTCACTACTCCCTATATTGACAAGTGGATATTATCAATGACCTCCCTAGGAAAGACTTTCCATACCATCTATAAGGAGGATCCCTCGGAACATTAAGACCATTCAAAACTCAACAGAAATCTCAAGATATCATAAAACCATTCGAACCACTATCACTGACCTAATCACCAAAAATTCCATCATCTGGGAAAATATCGGCTTGATCGAATTACAAGATTTGTTTAGATGCAAATGCTCACTAAGCAACACCATAGAGATAAATCCAACCTCCTAACCAAGACTATAGATTGAACATGTCCTCACCAATAGACTTTATTTAAACATGTTACACACCTATGCATTTGTGCAGACATACATACCTGACTATTTTATCCTCTTAATACTTTCAATTTTAAATGGATTTTTCTCCAAACTACAGTTATACAAAACATATATCTTGTAAGAAATATTTTTCTGAGGCACTTATTTTGACAAGCAAATTCTTTTTGGTTAATCTTTTACAAAACTATTGAATGTTAGGAAATTTTAAACATCGATCTTTGGTAAACCATATTATCCACCTTATGTTGAAAAATTGCCCTATCTTGCATAACTATTAAATTTTGAAACATCAAGAAAAATGTTACTTAGAAAGCCGTTTGCTTAAAATTGTAAATTCATTTATTCAGGGAAGGTTTATGAACAAAACACACAATCTCAACACAAACTTTGAAAATCAATCACTATATTACATCACTTATACATTTAGGATTTTGTGAATTGATGACATAGACCTTGGGGAAAATCTTAGTAATGGAAACTAAGCATCGCAGGTGGAAAGAGACTCGATTCATGACATCCTGTGGAGGATCACGACCTTATCCTAACCTAATCTTGCTAATAACACCCTTTGACGGACTTAACCTTGTAAGTTTTTCCACAAGATTCAGGATACCCATTTCAATTATTCCTAATAGAGGAATTTGATTCACCTCGAACTCCTAGCGATTTCATTAAGATTTCTTTGGAGCCACACCACCTATTATCTTCAGACCAATGGTCGGAATTTGAGGTTGATTCAAACATAGGGAGATATGCCCAAATCGGGTGTGATTGACACTAGAAATGGTTGGATTAACCATTTGCCATAAATCAAATTCAGTTGCAACCTTAGTTACCACACGAGTGTAGAGACTACACCATTTGAAGCACTCTATGGCCGAAGTGCCAACATCCATTGACGGATTGAAATTTGGAAAAACCTAACTCACTAGTCCCGTAAGCATTCATGAAATAACCAGGAATTTCCTACAAATCAAGAATCAGTTACAAATTCGATAAGTTGCAAACCATTAGAATTTCAAGTTCGTGGCAGGATTATGTTGAAAGTTCTGCCTAGGAAAGGCATGATACCATTCAGAAAACTTCAGAAAGTTAAACCCGAGACACACTGAACCATTTACTATTTCTGACAGAGTAGGCCTAGTGGCTGTCAGACTTGAACCTTGTTAGAGCTCAATAGCTTACACGATAAAAATCATCATCTTTTCACCAATACCACTCTAGAGACCAACACAAACTGAACTTCGGGACGAAGTTCCTTTTAAGGGGGTGAGACTGTAACAACCCGCATTTTCGGGACATTTCTCCTATTCACTATTCATCAGTACTATTCATCAATTACTATTCATCGGTCACTATTCATCATTTTACTATTCATCATTTTCGGAGTCTGTTTGTGATTCCGAGAAACATTCAAAAATTTTACTATTTATGTGACACTATTCATTCCCGGAGGGAATCACTATTCATGATCATCGTTCGTCATTTCGTAAACTGAGTTTACGAGTCTTCAAATTCGCGTAACCAGTTAGGTTTAGCTGCGAATTCATGCATCACTCATTAATGACATTTCATATAGACTGGAATAGTCTACACATCATCATCACATTAGTTACTACACGGATATGCATTATTTCTATATACGTATGCGTAATTTGTAATTAACGTTACCACTCAGTTTTTACTACGAACGTATACTCAATACTCCCGACTACGATCCTAACATATTTTTATACTCATTATAATAATATAAAAATTATATTATTAACTTACCCGGTGTTTTGAGATCAATTACTATATTTTACGGTCGGAGCTTATAACTCCGTCGGTTTGCGAAATTTCAATACGATAATTATTCTAACACCCGATTCTTACAAGGAATAATATTTTACAACTTTTACAAACTTCGTCGTATTTTATTTCACCTCGTTAACATTTATTTTTAGTTAACTCGGTACCCGATAACACCCAAAGTGTACACAAAATAAACAAGCTCACATGTAATGGACACATTCATTAATGAGCCACCAACAAGCCTCCCCCTTTTTCCTCCTTTGTGCCGCTTCATTGCCCCCCCTAAGACCATAAGACTTGGACCACTTTTTGACATAGACCATATATATATACTACACTTCATTCATTTCTCATTTTACACAAAACAAACTAGCAAAACTCTCTCATCCTCTCTTCTTTGGGGTGATCGGCCAAGACAAAATCAAGAGGAAGAATCCATAAACTTTTCAAGATCCAAGTGTTTATCAAGTTCTAATCATGATCTAGTTGGGGTTTTGTGGTAAAAACCCTAGGTTATTATACATTTTCTCCTCAAATCACCTCAAATATTTCAAGTAAGCTTCAAAAACACTTTTGATCTTTTCATACTTTCATTTACTTTATATTTTTATGTATTTTCAAGATATATTGGTAAAACATGCAAGTATGTAAGATCCATACCACTTATTACTTATTTTGTTTTTATAAACATAGATCTATAATTTTTACTACTAATCTCATGAGATCCACCAAGATTGGTGATGTTTAGGACCCCATGACACCCTAAGAAGGTGTATGGTAGGATTGGGTATTTGTGAAGTTGATTTGAGATAGTTTGGTTAAGCCTTGAACAAGTTACAAACTAGAAAAGTTGATTTTTACAAACTATATAAAGCTACCGTCCATTTTTGTAAAACGTGGTAAACTCAGGGTCTAGGGTGTAACTTTGGACCAAAGATTTAGAAAATATATTCCGAGACGAAACTATGGCCGAAAATGGGGATAAAAACGAGTTAATAACGAAGGAGATATGATTTTCCGAATATTAACAACGAAAAATACTTTCAAATATAGGTTCGGTCCCAAATCTTCAATTTCAGAAAACTCAGGGGTTTCCGGGTAACATTGGGTTACATATTCAGAAAATACTTTCAAAAATGAAACCGTGGCCGCTTGAATCACTAAAATCCGAGTTACGACGAAAAAGATATGCTATTTTTAATTTTAACGACAAAAACTATTTTCTAAAAAATAGCTTGCTGTTGAACAGTTTTCATGGACTGTTTCGAGACGTAAAAGTTGATCTAGCCATCCCGACTTATCAAAAATATATTAGTATGTTGTCCCACGATTCCGGGGATATAAAGAACGTAAAAAACGAGCTTATAACGAAAAAGATACAAGCGTTTGAACTTAGACGATTTTTACAAATTTCCATCAGCTTTTCTATTATTATTTTGCCGCAAAACTGTCTTTGCGAAACACCACTTTATCGGTTGTTTTCTTTATGATCGGATCAGTTTGAGTCCGAGCCGTAGTTAAGTAAAATCAAGTATTCCCAGCCTACTTTTCAAATCAATTGGCCGTTTGATCATTGGACTCGTAACGAATAAACTACGACCTCATCTATATACCCGATAAACCATATATATTTTGACAGCTTTCACTATAATAAAATTTTCTAAGTATTGAACATAATACTTTCAAGTAATAACAATGAGAGTCGATTTTCTCATCGATCAAGACCCGTATAGCCAAAAGTTAAATGACACGACTTCAAGATATTGTTACAAGGTTTTCAAAAACGCCGAGTTTCATCACCAACCCTTAACGTACAACATTTCGCGACTTGTTTTGCGAGGCCATTTTGGGCATATTTTCAAGTAATGAAAATGTTATTTTTGCGACGAAAACCTTATATTTGCCGATAGAACACCAAACAAGGATCGTGGAGTATCGTTTCAACATATTTACATGAAAAGTGGTTATTAACCTAACGAGACGTCAAAAATATATTTTCGACGATAAACGTTATTTTCAAAACTAATGAGTGGTATCGATAACATACGTACTTGCATGTGTAGCATCATTTCATTTCTTACATTAGAAACTATCATTCATATTAGGTTGCGATTAGAGATCGTGCCTCATTTCAGTGTATCCACTTTTGTCATCATAGCTATCGCACCAGGTGAGTTCATACCCCCTACTTTTACCTGTTTTTATAACTGTTTTGGGGGAGAATACATGCTCGTTTTTGACTAAACTCAATGCTTGAATGCGCAATTGTTTACTTAAACACTACTGTTTCTTTGAAGGCTTGATTGATTATTCAAATGCACCTATGTGTATATTAGTTGCATACTTGATTATTTTCTCACATACACAAATGCTTTATAAACATGCAACACACTTTATGAACTATTATAAACATGCAACACACTTTATGAACTATTGCTTTTATGCAACACACTTTATGAACTATTGCTTTTATGCAACACACTTTATGAACTTTTGCTTTTATGCAACACACTTTATGAACTATTGCTTTTATGCAACACACTTTATGAACTTTTGCTTTTATGCAACACACTTTATGAACTATTGCTTTTATGCAACACACTTTATGAACTTTTGCTTTTATGCAACACACTTTATGAACTATTGCTTTTATGCAAACACTTTTATGGACCACACTGAAACTTATGCTTTATTTACACTATTACGCGGATTAGCCTAAGCCCTGTTATGTCTCATTATGCCCAACTCATGAACCGTCAATTCCTGCTGGGAAGCGCGAATGTTATAAATAGATCTATTGGGGGTAACGCCCCCGTTCGGTTTGACCGGATAGGCAAACGAACGTATACCATGTCGAAACACAAGTGTCTGGGATAAACACTTGCCGGACACCTATATATGATTTCATGCTCTTTGAGCATGCACACTGTTATAGCTTCGGTTGCATGAACTTAGCGCTAGCGTAATAGACTATTTTCTATGTGATATTATATTTGTTGTAATGATCACACGCTCTACTCATGGTCCACAATCCTGATTTTACTGTAAGGTGAACACTATTTTTCATGACATTGTGAGTCACACAATGGTCATAAAACTCTCTATTGAACTCACAACACTACTGTTTTATTATAAACCTATGAACTCACCAACCTCGTGTTGACACTTTTTAGCATGTATTTTCAGGTTTTAAGCAATGGCACGCTACTGGAGGTTTTGGCAGGGCATGGCATGGTCATAGAAGACTCTGATTATTCATTTGGGGACCGTTTAAAAGTATTTTAAGGACCTACTTCCGCACTACTATAAAAAAATGTAAATTCAACATTCTTGATTAAGCTATTTTATTCTAAATGATTCAAGTGAAAACCATTTTTGAACTTGCGTTGTAATACCAATTGAGTTACACCCCCGCTACACGTATGCTTCCGCTGGACCCGATTTTGGGGGTGTGACAGATTTGCTTGTCCTCAAGCAAATGCGCTTTTATTCTAATCAAAATACAAGTTAGGGGTCATTTAACACTAATATAAAAGTATCCAAAGACAAGCACGGAGGTCATATACTAGCACCTCACAAATAGTGTTTAGATACTCACATCTCTCGGGTGTAATAAAGTATATATCACAATATGAAAATGAAAAACATCTCTCAATACCTGTCATAGCAAAATAGATTACCATAGGCTTGGGAAAAGATCAAACCTCCACCATATGGCGTAAGCACCTAGGATAAACTATCAAAGAGGTCTTTTTAAAGGGTTATAACGTTAGTTGTAGGGATATGGAATACACAGTTTTGTTGGATAAAGGCAATCTTTACTTGTGGCGAGTTAATAATCTTGGTTAATTACATTTACAATATGGCGTTGCTAAGCCAAGACTAGACTCGACTTAAGCTAATAAATGAAAAATAACAAAAACATAAAATAAACATAGAATGAAACGGGATGGTAGTCCGTATATTTTTTTTTTCTCTTTTTCTTTTTTCTATTTTTTTTCTTTTTCTCAATGTTTTTTCGATTTTTTTTTAATACACTCTTACCCTACCATCCAAATAATACATCATAGGGACTGAACATTCCCCTTACACTTGAATTTTTACATACTTTACAATAAACTAATCTAATGACTCGAATTAAGATAATCAAAACACTTGGAGTACTTTTTAGATTAACGCACATATGGGGTAATAATAAGATGTTCTTCCCCATTACTCCATAACACAAGTACTTTACCCATGAGTCTCAATCGTCCCAAAACAATATGTACAAGGATATGACTCGACTTAGCAACCATGTAATCAATTAGATAATTAACTAAGGGTTTAAACATGTAACAATAATGCACTAAAGATGAGTGCATACACGGAAGGCTAAGGCGATTTGGGTGTACATTTAAGTGGGGTGTAACAAATTCTTTCTTTAAGTAAGATGCTTAAAGTTAGAAACGAAAAGATAGGCTCGGAGGGGTGTACTAGGGGTTTCGTGTACTAAAAATGAGTACAACGCTAAGGTGTGGGAAAAATTAGTTGACTTTACTAGCCAAGTAATATGAGTTAAATGGTCAAGTAATTATGATACGGGTTTAACACAAGGGTGATCCTAATGCCTCTTATCATGTAGTAAATCCTACTACACGAATGTAGTCTCACTAGCGGTCTGGGGATGCATCACTAACGCAAGTTCTAGAATCTAAATGCTACCGGTACACTCATAAGCACTAATAGTAAATGCTTTTCCTATCAAATCTAAAGGCGAACCTCACATATTTGGGTGGAAAATTTTTCTGAATGGTACGGTTTTGTGCTAGTCATACGACTCCTATCCATGAGACACTTGCTATGGCTAAAGTTTCACTCCTAAATGTTGTAAAAAATTTTAAATTTGGCGCTAAAATTACACTAACAAGTATTTCTCTTTGTTTTATTACACATCTACCATCAAACAAACAAACTCAAGTGAAAGTGTATCCTATAAGGTATCATCATTTACCCTCCCCTTACACTTAGGATGAATATTGTCCCCAATGTTCAATTAAAGAATGTAAAAGTAAAATAGGTAAAAGAATGAAATCAAATACTCCCCTGATTCGCTCGGTGTGGATAGTATGGTAACAAGGTTAGATCTTCCTCAAAGAAAATGAACAATCAAAGCTTCCCTTCTAGAAATATAAATCATCTTCTTGTCATACATAACCTGTTAAACCTGAGAAAACAAACAAGGCAAACTCGCGTAAAATCGGCGGTAATCTATATATACTAACAAATCCTAGAAAGCAAATTAAGATATAATGCTTGTGGAATGAATGTTTGCAGATTTCCTGGAGTTTATAAAACTAAAGAATTAACAAAAACTTTAAGACTCCGTTAGAAAAATAAAACTAGCAAAATTTCCAGAATTTTACACATGACGCCGTTGGTAGTGACCTGCAGAAATCTTTACGTTAAGTTTCCGTAAAATTTCTGGAAAACTTATGTCCTACTTCCTGGAAAATCCTGCAAAACATCATTATGACTCGATACAAGCATTTGACTCTAACAAATACGAATATACATGTCCATTTAATATTGTGGAGAACCATGATCAATTTTGTTTCTTAAAAACAAATTTGGGGTTTCCCCTTACACTTATCTTTTGCGAAATACCTTTGTATGAAGTTAAGACGAAGTTAAACAACAAAATAAAGCATTTTCACAATTTTAGTTTTGAAACATGATCTACCAACAATAAAAATAAAGCATGCATATGAAAACAAATAACAATCAAACAAATCAAACGGGCTTGGGTTGCCTCCCAAGAAGCGCTTGTTTTTGTTCGAGTTACGAGCCTGACTCTACCCTTATTTAACGGAAATAAGGGAGATTTTCTCTACACTTAGGATTAAGTGCGGGTGGAAGTAGCGATACACACCCTTAGGGTGGAAGTATGCCACGTGAGAAAAGAGTGGTGGATGAATTATATGCTCAAAGGGGTGTGCTCCTATCATCATAACCTACCTAATTCAATCGGGTTAATGGGTGGATTAAGATTTTCTCCTAGAAAGGGATCATTTTCAATCAACTTCAAGAAACTCCTAGTTGGGAATTCATCTTAACCTAATAAACCTGGTTTAAACCCATAATGTTTCTTGTGATCAATCATAAATGGGTGATGTAAGCATGTAAGGTTATTTTCCACTCCTATATTGGCTTCCTCTCTACAAGGCTTAGAGTCCACTACCTTTGTCCTAAGACTACCCGTACTATATGGTTTGATGGGTGGATCGGAACCTATTTCAATTCCTAAATTTTCATTCAAGGATGGAAGATTATGTAACGGTTTTGGTTGAGGCTCCGGTTCATCAAAACTAGGAACTTCCCTAGAACTAAGAGTAAGGTTATCACTATAAGTATTCAAACCTATATCCTCTAGTGGTGCTTGGTCCAAGGGTTCTACCTCCATTGGGATTCCTAAAGTTTCTTCTACTTCTTCCGGGTAAGTCACGTTTGGTGTATGTGCCTCAAACGATGGTAGGACTCGTGGGGTACTTTGTGAGCTTATGTTATTTACTTCATCATTCCTTGTGTCAAGATCACCTATATCCTCAACATGTGTTTTATTATAATCTAACCCTAATATTTTCCCAAGTATCTCAAGTGCTTCTCTAGGCATCTCAACTTCTATATCCGAATCATAAGGATCATCCTCAATATTCTGACTGCTATATTCAAATTGCTCAAAAGATTCATCATGTGTTTCTTGAGATTCATCATCATCGACCATAAAACCAAGGTCTTTTTTTATCAATGTGATCATGTTCGGCTAAATCCTCCATCACATCAAGGTCACTGATACGTGGGAATCGCACCAGGCTTTACCTCTCAAGGAATCTTGAGAAGCTTACAACCCCCACCAGGCAGTGTACCTGATCGTTGTAGTATAGTATAGTGACAAGTACCGGGGGATTGATAGTTCAGCTTAGGAATAGTGTTGCTAGGATTAGAAAACCTAAATACTAGTTCTAAAGGTGAGGGATGATTATTTTTGTGTTTTTATATTTTTTAGAAAGCAATTAAAAATCTCGGGTTTGAAGGATTTGGGCGGAATTAGTTGCTAATCAACTAACCCAATACTAAAGATGCAATCAAAATAAAATACAAGAAATGAAAATAACTAAATTATATTAAAGTTGTGAGCAATAAGTGGAGAAAATGTGTTTACTTAGATTTCATTACTCCCTAGACATCTTTTACACGTTAATTACTTGTTATAATTGCATGGATGACGGATCGTATTCCTTAATACCATTCATGGGGTGGCACACTTAACTCCCCAATTCTATGAGCTCTTATCTCCTCCTACACCATGCCCAGCACAACTATAGGGATTGTAAACAGTGGCTCATGTATTAAATACAACCAATAAAGACCTAGTGCGCGTCGGTCCATGTTTCTTAAGACGTTCAAGCATGTTACCAATTGGAGATCTGCCAGTTTTCTTAAGCCTAACATATAAATCATTCATCCAAGACAAGTATAAACAAGTAATCAACACATAATTAACATCTAGGTTTCATTAGATCCAAGCAAACACAAGATAGATCTAGCCTAGCATGATGGAATTAAGACAAGAACAAGATATAGACAACCAACACATAGACATATTGATTGAATTAAAAGAACACTTATCTTGATTACACATGCAAGGTATCAAGGGGTTGGAACCCTTGAAAAACCTGTAAAATTCGCACCAAAATCGTACTAGGGTTTTCTCCAAAACTTCTCTCTTTTTAATGTGAAAATTAGAAAACTATATATAGGAAAAGGGGTCTGACGGCGTCAAGACAAACGTTGTGACGCCGTCACCTCGCCGCCAAAACTATTCTCGGACTGCCTTGATCTACATTTGACGCCGTCAAGACTTAATCATTTCCAGGCCGTCATGACTTTAACTCTTGACGCCCTACTTCGTGACGCCTTCAAATCTGTACTGGATCGTCATGAAATTTTGCTCTTGACGCCGTCATGGTGTTACTCTTGACGCCGTCACCTACTGTTCCCAGCATGGAAAATTAAGACTTTGGCGTTTTCTTCACTTTTATGCTCCAAAAACGTCCGAATTGCTTCCTTTTCCAGATTTCACTCCCAAAGTACCTAAAATCACAAAAGGAACGATTTAGGGCAATATTTGATCAAATAAATTCAAATTTGGGCTTAAATGACCCCTTAAAAACGGATCATTTTTCGCCTCATCATATACCCTTACACTTGAGATTTGCTTGTCCTCAAGCAAATGCGCTTTTATTCTACTCAAAAGACAAGTTAGGGGTCATTTAACACTAATATAAAAGTAATTACAACAAATAATCGTTCCACTAAAGACCAATAGACAAGCACGAAGGTCATACACAAGCACCTCACAAATAGTGTTTAGATACTCACATCTCTCGGGTGTAATAAAGTGTAAATTACAATATAGAAACGGAAGATATCTCTCACTACCTGTCATAGCAAAGTAGATTACCATAGGCTTGGGAAAGGATCAAACCTCCACCACATGGCGTAAGCACCTAGGATAAACTATCAAAGAGGTATTTTAAAAGGTTGTAACGTTAGGTGTAGGGATATGAAATACACGATTTTGTTGGATAAAGGAAGTTTTACTAGTGGCGAGTTAACAATCTTGGTTAATTACATGTACAATGTGGCGTTGCTAACCCTACCATCCAAAATAATACATCATAGGGGATGAGAATTCCCCTTACACTTAAATCTTTACATACTTTACAATTAACTAAACTAATGACTCGAATTAAGAAAATCAAAACACTTGGAGCACTTTTAAGATTAACGTACATATGGGGGTAATAAATGATGTTCTTCCCCATTACTCCATAAAATAAGTACTTACCCATGAGTCCCAATCGTCCCAAAACAATATGTACAAGGATATGACTCGACTTAGCAACCATGTAATCAATTAGAAAGTTAACTTAGGGTTTAACAAATAACAATAATGCACTAAAAATGAGCGCATACACGGAAGGCTAAGGCGATTTGGGTGTACATTTAAGTGGGGTGTAACAAATTCTTCCTTTAAGTAAAATGCTTAAAGTTAGAAACGAAAAGATAGGCTCGGAGGGGTGTACTAGGGGTATCGTGTACTAAAAATGAGTGCAACGCTAAGGGTGTGGGAAAAATTAGTTGACTTAACTAGCCAAGTAATATGACTTAAATGGTCAAGTAATTATAATACGGGTTTAACACAAGGGTGATCCTAATGCCTCTTATCATGTAGTAAATCCTACTACACGAATGTAGTCTCACTAGCGGTCTCGGGATGCATCACTAACGCAAGTTCTAGAATCTAAATGCTACCGGTACACTCATAAGCACTAATAATAAATGCTTTTCCTATCAAATCTAAAGGCGAACCTCACATATTTGGGTGGAAAGTTTTTCTGAATATACGGTTATGTGCTAGTCATACAATCTCCTATCCATGAGACGCTTGCTATGGCTAAAGTTTCACTCCTAAATGTTGTAAAAAATTTTAAATTTGGCGCTAAAATTGCACTAACAAGTATTTCTCATAGTTTTATTACACATCTACCATTAAACAAAACAAACTCAAGCGAAAGTGCGTATGTAAGGTATCATCTTTTTACTCTCCCCTTACACTTAAGATGAACATTGTCCCCAATGTTCAAGTAAAGAATGTAAAAGTAAAAAAGTTAAAAAGAATGAAATCAAATACTCACCTGATTCGCTCGGTATGGATAATAGGGTGGCTAGGTTAAATCTTCCTCCAAGAAAATGAACAATCAAAGCTTCCCTTCCAGAATATAAATCATCTTCTTGTCATACATAACCTGTAAAACCTGATAAAATAGACAAGACAACCTCGCGTAAAATCGGCGGCATCCTATATAAGTTACTAAATCCTAGAAAACAAGATAAGATATAATGCATGTGGAATGAAGTTTGCAGATCTCCTGGAGATTATAAAACTTAATAATTCACAAAAACCATAAGACTCCGTTAGAAAAACAAAACTGGTAAAATTTCCAGATTTTTACACTTGACGCCGTCAGGATTGACCTGCAGAAATTCTTATGTTAAGTTTCCGAAAAAATTCTGGAAAAACTTGGTCCTACTTCCTGGAAAATCCTGCAAAACTTCATTATGATTCAATACAAGCATTTGACTATAACAAATACGAATATACATGTTCATTTAATATTGTGGATAATCATGATCGGTTTGTTTCTTAAAAACATATTTGGGGTTTCCCCTTACACTTATCTTTTGCACAAATACTTTTAGGTGGAGTTAAAACTAGGCCAAAACAACAAAGTAAAATATTTCCACTTTTTAATTGAGAAACATGATCTACCAACAATAAAAATAAAACATGCATACGGAAGCAAATAAAATCAAACAAACAAACAAATGAAAACACACAAAACATGGGTTGCCTCCCAGGAAGCGCTTTTTTTTGTTCGAGTCACGAGCCTGACTCTACCCTTATTTAACGGAAATAGGGGAGGTTTTCCCTACACTTAGGATTAAGTGCGGGTGAAAGTAGCGATACACACCCTTAGGGTAGAAATATGCCTCGTGAGGAAAGAGTGATGGATGAATTATATGCTCAAAGGGGTGTACTCCTATCATCATAACCTTACCTAATTCAATCGGGTTAATGGGTGGATTAAGATTTTCTCCTAGAAAGGGATCATTTTCAATCAACTTTAAGAGACTCATAGTTGGGAATCCATCTTGACCTAATAAACCCGGTTTAAACCCATAATGTTTCTTGTGATCAATCATAAATGGGTGATGTAAGCATGTAAGGTCATTTTCCACTCCTATATTGGCTTCCTCTCTACAAGGCTTAGAGTCCACTACCTTTGTCCTAAGACTACCCGGACTATATGGTTTGATGGGTGGATCGGAACCTATTTCAATTCCTAAATTTTCATCCAAGGATGGAAGATTAGGTAACGGTTTTGGTTGAGGCTCCGATTCATCAAAACTAGGAACTTCCCTAAAACTAAGAGTAAGGTTATCATTATAAGTATTCAAACCTATATCCTCTAGTTGTGTTTGGTTCAAAGGTTCTACCTCTATTGGGGTTCTTAAAGTCTCTTCTACTTCATTCGAATAAGTCACGGGCGGTGTATATGCCTCAAATGATGGTAGGACTTGTGGGGTACTTGGTGGGTTTAAATTTTCAACTCTATCCTCCATCTTATCAGGATTACCAATGTGCTCAGCTTGTATTGTGGTGAAATCAAACCACCCTGTGTGCCCAGTTATCTCATCTATAGTTTTATCCCCAAATAAACTTCTTGCTTGTTCCCTCAAACTTGCTATCAATTGATCAGTAACAGCATTTGTTGGGTTGTCCATTTTTTTGGCAAGTATGGCACAATTCTCTATGGTTTCCCATGCTTCATCAGCACTTAATCCCCAAAGGTCCCCATCTGCAGCATGGTCAATGTCCATTTTGGTATAGTGGTCGACACGATGGTAAAATATTTCAATTTGGGACCACAGATCGAAATTATGATGAGGGACTTTTCGGAGTAAATATTTAAAACGAGCCCATGCATCATAGATATGTTCATCCTCATGTTGTTTAAACATCAAGATGTCATTTGGAGTGGGTGAATTTCGTGGTTGGTAGTATGGTGGATTCGCGTTCTCCATAATGGCTAACAGAATAGTCAATGGAAAGGTTTTTACAAACAAAGACACAAAGAAAAGATAGACTAAAGAAAACCTAAAAATAAAAAATAAAATCTTACTAGAAAGGAATCTAGCAAGTAGACCTAATAAAAAGAAATTCTAACCTACACAATAACTATTCCCCGGGCTGCGGCGCCAAAAACTTGATACGTGAGAATCGCACCAGGCTTTACCTCTCAAGGGATCTTGAGAAGCTTACAACCCCCACCAGGCAGTGTACCTGATCGTTGTAGTATAGTATAGTGACAAGTACCGGGGGATTGATCGTTCAGCTTAGGAATCGTGTCGCTAGGATTAGAAAACCTAAATACTAGTTCTAAAGGTGAGGGATGATTATTTTTGTGTTTTTATATTTTTTAGAAAGCAATTAAAAATCTCGGGTTTGAAGGATTTGGGCGGAATTAGTTGCTAATCAACTAACCCAATACTAAAGATGCAATCAAAATAAAATACAAGAAATGAAAATAACTAAATTATATTAAAGTTGTGAGCAATAAGTGGAGAAAATGTGTTTACTTAGATTTCATTACTCCCTAGACATCTTTTACACGTTAATTACTTGTTATAATTGCATGGATGACGGATCGTATTCCT
The DNA here is from genome assembly GCA_030686995.1 of Artemisia argyi. NCBI lineage: Eukaryota > Viridiplantae > Streptophyta > Magnoliopsida > Asterales > Asteraceae > Artemisia > Artemisia argyi. Next base: position 98,419,788 of record CM060698.1, on the reverse strand, counting down.
TAATACCATTCATGGGGTGGCACACTTAACTCCCCAATTCTATGAGCTCTTATCTCCTCCTACACCATGCCCAGCACAACTATAGGGATTGTAAACAGTGGCTCATGCATTAAATACAACCAATAAAGACCTAGTGCGCGTCGGTTCATGTTTCTTAAGACGTTCAAGCATGTTACCAATTGGAGATCTGCCAGTTTTCTTAAGCCTAACATATAAATCATTCATCCAAGACAAGTATAAACAAGTAATCAACACATAATTAACATCTAGGTTTCATTAGATCCAAGAAAACACAAGATAGATCTAGCCTAGCATGATGGAATTAAGACAAGAACAAGATATAGACAACCAACACATAGACATATTGATTGAATTAAAAGAACACTTATCTTGATTACACATGCAAGGTATCAAGGGGTTGGAACCCTTGAAAAACCTGTAAAATTCGCACCAAAATCGTACTAGGGTTTTCTCCAAAACTTCTCTCTTTTTAATGTGAAAATTAGAAAACTATATATAGGAAAAGGGGTCTGACGGCGTCAAGACAAACGTTGTGACGCCGTCACCTCGCCGCCAAAACTATTCTCGGACTGCCTTGATCTACATTTGACGCCGTCAATACTTAATCATTTCCAGGCCGTCATGACTTTAACTCTTGACGCCCTATTTCGTGACGCCTTCAAATCTGTACTGGATTGTCATGAAATTTTGCTCTTGACGCCGTCATGGTGTTACTCTTGACGCCGTCACCTACTGTTCCCAGCATGGAAAATTAAGACTTTGGCGTTTTCTTCACTTTTATGCTCCAAAATCGTCCGAATTGCTTCCTTTTCCAGATTTCACTCCCAAAGTACCTAAAATCACAAAAGGAACGATTTAGGGCAATATTTGATCAAATAAATTCGAATTTGGGCTTAAATGACCCCCTAAAAACGGATCATTTTTCGCCTCATCAGTCACCTATATGTTCATCCTGTATTATGGTAGTGCCTAACCATGACATGCAGCTAGGTGGCTCATACGAAACTATCCTAGGTGAAGGCTCATATGTTGCATAGGTTTCACTAAGTGAGGCATTTTGAGGGGTTGATGGAGCTCCTAAGGTGAATTCTTTAAAAGTCTTATGCACTTGGCCTCTTTTCTCAAGGTACTTAATAAAATCAATATAAGATCCTGTCCTCCTCATTTCATTCCCCCATCTTGGTATATCCAAACTGGTGTAATTATATTTTTTCTGGTAAAACTCTAGTGTCGAACTTGGTGGGTTCAAGTTCTCCATAATGGTGAACAGAAGAGTCAACGGAAAGGTTTTTACGAACAAAGACACAAAGAAAAGATAGACTACGAGAAAGCTAATAAAAAGAAAAATAAAATCTCACTCGATAGGAATCTAATGAGTAGACCTAATAAAAAGAAATCATAACCTAGACAATAACTATTTCCCCGGGCTGCGGCGCCAAAAACTTGATGCGTGGGAATTGCACCAGGCTTTACCTCTCGAGGGATCTTGAGAAGCTTACAACCCCCACCAGGCAGTGTACCTGATCGTTGTAGTATAGTATAGTGACAAGTACCAGGGGATTGATCATTCAACTCAGGAATAGTGTCGCTAGGATTAGAAAGCCTAAAAACTAGGTCTAGAGGTGAGGGATGATTCTTTTTGTATTTTTATATTTTTATAAAAGCAATTAAAATCTCGGGTTTTGGAAGAGTGGGCGGAATTAGTTGCTAGTCAACTAACCCAATAACTAAAGATGCAATCAAAATAAAATAACAAAAATGTAAATAAAGCTAATTAAACTAGTGGTGTGAACAATAAATGGAAAAATTGTGTTTACTTAGATTTCATTACTCCTTAGATATCTTTTACAGGTTGATAGTTTGTTACAGTTGCGTGGATGACGGGTTATATTCCTTAATACCAATCGTGGGGTGGCGTACGTACTTCCCCAACTCTATAAGCTCCTACTTCACTCCTATGTCGAGCCTGCAAAAAGCTCCTAATATAGGATCACTAGAATTCGCTCATGCATTAAATACAACCATAAAAACCTAGTACGCATTGGTTCATGTTTCTTAAGACGTTCAAGCAAGTTACCCTATGGAAGTCTGCCAGTTTTCTTAAGCCTAACATCGAAATCATTCATCCGTAACAATTATAAACAAGCAATCAACCCATAATCAACATCTAGGTTTCACTACATCTAAGCAAACACACAAGAGATCTAGCCTAGCATGTTAAAATCAAGAAAAGCGTAAGATATATTCAAACAACACATAGACATATTGAATGAATTGAAAGGATACTTATCTTAATTGAACATGAAAGGTTTCAAAGGGTAAAAACCCTTTAAAATACTGATAAAATCGTGCTAGGGTTTCTCCAAGTTATCCCTAAAATTGTCCTCCCCTAATGAATGAAAATTACAAAACTATATATAGATTTGCCAATGTGACGGCATCAAGAAGAGAATTCTGACACCGTTAACTCGCCGCCCATAATAATATCGGATTGCCTAGATCCAAATCTGACGCCGTCAAGAGCAAATTTCCTCTGGGCCGTCACGTGTAAAGGGACCATGACGGCCTATGGTGACGCCGTCATGCCCTAGTGTAAAAACTCTCTGGATCGTCACGGACTCTATCCACTTCACCTCTTGTTTTCCTCTTGACGCCGTCATTAAGAACTTGGTGACGCCGTCAGGTACTGTTCCCAGCAAGGAAAACTAAGACTTTGCCGTTTTCTTCACTTTTATGCTCAAAAAACGTTCAAAATGCTTCTTTTTCCAGAATCCACTCCAAAAGTACCTAAAATCACAAAAGGAATTATTTAGGGCAATATTTGATCAACTAAATTCAATTCCGGGCTTAAATGACCCCCTAAAAATGGATCATTTTTCGCCTCATCAGCAGGATATAGTCAATAAGAGCTTTGCAGACAGAACGCGCTGACGGATAATGGACAAGTTGCTTAGGTAATTTTATAAGTTACATGTTATATTTGTTTATAACTTTTAGCTATAGGACCCGTTACATAATGTGCTTATTGCATTTCTATCACAGGGTATAAAATTGTTTATACAAACTGCTTATCTACTCCTAAAATTTTTCAGCTTTTAGTTTAATTTTTAACGTATTTTCTTATTGCTTATACTTTAACAGCATACTCGAGGACTAACAAGGCAAAAAACGTTTCCGGATTCTGTCATATGGCAGGCACCTTAAAAGGCTAAAGTTCAAATATTTCATCATCATCTCAGACGCAAACAAGTAATTATGTTTGCTGTTAGTGTTAGGTGCTACTGCGTTTTTCAGGTTGTGTGACAATTATAGTTATGCATAATCCTTTTTTTTTTTTTTTTTTTTTTTTTTTTTTTTTGATTCTTATCTAAGGTAAACTTTGTTTGCTGGGGTTTATGGGGGCGTGAAATTCTTCAAGGGGTTAATCAAGCAAAGTCTTTCCTGGGTGCTTAGGATTCGTATCGTGAGTAATACGGTTTCCAAAATATGGTTACTTGGTTAGGTAAGTTTTAATTGAATTACAGATAAGTTACTCAAATACAACTTACTAATTAAAAAATATTGGCATTCATATGATGCAATGGTAGATGAATCGTGAGAGCAGATAGTACCTACTATCGACAAATAACATACTTTATGTAGCCTTTTAGGTTGTTTTGTTGTCGATGTTTTAAGGTGAATGCCGAATTAACTTTTGCAGGGAATTTGTTGGGTTCGTGCGATGTATGAGGATTCTATCGCCTTTTGAGTTCAACAACAGATGGAAGCTAGACTGCTAGGTGGCTTACAATAGGTGGCTAAGAATTGGCATGACTAATTTCTAAACTCTGCCATTAGAATGTATATCGGGTTGTGATTTCATATGGATGAGGTTATGTCAACTCACAGAATAAAATTAAGTTATTAGATTGAATGAATCATCATGAGTCACACGATTAACATATTAAATTAGCAAACATACTATGACTGTAAATGATGTAGTAATGGTTGTTCTAATTAACAGTGGAGAACTGCTAATAAAGCCTTCACTGGCATGTCAAACAGGCTGTTCTAATTAACAATGTCAAGTAGATAAAATTACCCGATTTTTAGCCTAAAAAAGTTGAGAAATGAGTTGATTTTCTAACGGAGTGTTTGGACCTTAAAATAGACGCATTCTGAATGTGCATGTTTAATTTATTTTAAGAAAGATTTGCTTAGTCTTTGCATTTTTGGTATAATGAAACCACTGTATTTATTCAAAGAAGACGACGGTCTGTTGGTAGCTAAGAACCGCCACCGTTTAGTTTAGTCAACTTAGGCTTTATGTACTTTCAAAACAATATGAGCATTTTAATCATGTCATGTTATGTATTCTATTTTATCAAACAGGTTGAATATATGACTTGATCCTATATGCAAAATGCAGTAAACAGATTGAAATAACAAGCATCATGTAGTGAAGAAAAAAATTCTCAGCCACAAAATTGCATTAAATATTTTTTATTGTGTTGTTTTATGAATGTTAGTATATGTCTATGTGATAGTATGGTTTACTGTTGTTAACCAACCTTAATTTCTTTTCTGTGTTAAAACTAGGTAAGTAATGTGGCATAAAAATTTTCGGCTAAGCTTGACATCGACTCATTATCACAGACGTCCACAGCTTCAGATAATCTTCAATGTGGGTATACACAAATATGATTGGTTGTCCTTGGGTAAGCGGCACCTAATTTGAATTTTGCCTAAATGGTTTTCATTGTATCCTCAACGTTTTAACCTGTTTTGGCCTGCACCCAACCCGTACTGTACTTCTAACGTCTCAAAATGCTTTCCTGTTTGCAGAAGTACAACGCTGTTGGGTCGTCATGAACGATACACCATTGACCTTCCAAGCAAAATTAGTGAGATCCGAGCATGTCAAGATCACAAACGACACTGTAAAATCTTTCACGTGACTGCCCGCTTTGATACTCAGGTACTTCACTTCAGTCGTTTCATTCTCAGTTCAGTTTTTGCAAGATAGATAGAGTTGGCTTAAGGTGGCAATAACAACTCATTTATATGAAAATGGGTCAATTTGGGTGACATCCAACCAAACCGACTTACTTAAAAAAGTTATCTATTTAGTTTCAGAATATAGCTTTTCTAATTGTTTGTAATAAGCAGTTGTTTTGGAAATTAATGGCAAAAAAATGTCAGCAGGTAACTTGACTAATGCATTATCAGTAGCGGATTGCCCACACTTCAGATGCCAACAGCAGCTTAATGGTTCAAGTTAGTTGGTTGTTATATAGTTAATTGGTTATTGTATTCCCCATATCAAAATGTTATTCACACTTCAATAGCATTGCTTAGCCTTCTATTATTTTGACTGCAAACATTGTACTGAACAACGAAATCAAATGGAATGGTTTGTTTGCCCAACTTTACCCTTCTTACTATAGCTAATTAGAAATTATATTTTAGGATAAGGTAGTAATGAGAAGTTGTTTGCAACTCAATAGTCAAGGGACTTAATTACACATACAAGTACAATGCATAGATTTAGTATTACAACGGCCAAAACATTCTGCCTTATTTATAGAAAACTATCTCGGCAAAAAAAAAAAAAAAAAAAATGCCCGCCTGCAACGCGGCGGATTACTGCCAATCTCGTCCTAATTTAAAACACATGATATTCCATTATCACACTCGCCGTTGAGGGTGAGCGAGGTGCACGACCGCTTAGGGCCTAAGATACATGATATCTAACTATGCATGTGTACATATATATTATATTGAAGAAAAATGTAATTAGGTGATAAAATATCTTAAATTGATCATATGTTGAACGCTTAAATAGCTAGTTTGCAAACGGCGACACTTTTTATATAACATTAGCTTTCTAAATGGCTCATTATGTATTTTCGCTCAGGAACCCCAAAAACTCAAAGATGGCCCTGCTAATTATCTATAATGATATATTATACTTATTCTGTAAGTTTGATCTATTGAAGATAAGATATATATCTTCGATAGATCCATTGACAAGTTTATTTTTAAAGAAATGATTGAATAAGTAAATATATGCCTAAATTTGTGCCTGAATCTTCATGCCAATAATTGATTGGTTCGTGAGAAATTGGTCCATGTTTAACATGAATTGATGATTTACATCTGGTTTTAGGCTTGAGTTTAGGTATAAATTTAGCCGTACTAATCGATTCTCTTATTTTTATCGATGATTATGAAGAAATGGAAATGAACTAAACAATAATGAAGAGAGAAACAAAGTGTCAAGCCTAAAATCACAAATTTTGAAACACATAACATAAGTGATACACTTAAAAATGAATATTAGCCTCTTTTTTTTTTTTTTTTGCTTGGCTTTGCTTTTTGGCAAATGTGTTTGGACTTGTATCACACATAGTCACAAACTAAATCAACACTAGATATTGGGTTTGTAGGAGAAATCCATTGTATGTATTAGAAGGGTGGAGTATTTGATCATTATTCTCGAGTTGGATTCGAAGCTAAAATTAGTGACATTTTTATACAAGATAAGTGAATTCGAAGCTAAAATTTACCTAAACAATACTAGATAATTTTATTTTATTTTTCTGAAAATCAAATGTGTTGAGTTGATCCCGCTCATCTATATATGGCTCTGTTCCTGATAGGGTATGTTTGGCAAAAGTAGATGGTGCTGGTGTTGTTGCTGTTGCTGATACTGATGCTGATGCTGATGCTGGTGCTGAAAAAGATTATTTTTATAAGGTACATGAAGTAACTTTTGATTTTCAGAGATTATAGAAGATTATTTTTTTTTTTTATAATCTCTTATAAGTTCTGTCTGCCAAACAAAGATTATTTTTTAAATAGTTTATTTTTTGAAAAAATAAGCATAATCACTTCATAATCTTTAATAATCTGCTGCGACAAACACAATCATAAACTAGCTTCGCCTTCCATCCCTGAATCACGAAGTAATCTAAAGAACATTTACCTTTTGTATTTTATTTATTTATTTATTTTTATTTATTATTATTTTTTTTTAACTATACTAAAGAACATTTACTTGATGTCCTCAAATTAGTGCTTAAGATTTCATTATTGAATTAAGTACGCTTATCTAAAAAGAAAAAAGAGCCCATTAACCGTATAAATCGGTTTGGTTGGACCTTAACTCGTTTATTTTTGTGTCATTTTATATAATTGCCGGCCCTAATATAAGGAATAAAATACACACTCATCCGGCCCTATAGTACATGTGTTCCAACTTCCAACACATGTTCTACGAATTATCTACCGTAATCTTATTTTCTCTGATCATTCCGTAAGTTTTCCTTTTTTGTTATCATTTTCTGTATTCTAAGATGTCCATGTGTGTGTGATCTTATTTTAGTTATTTCTTTCATTCAAATTCTGCACGTATAGCTATATATAGTTATTAGCTTAGTATATATAATGAAGTGCAGCTATAGTTATGGTATGTTTGGTGAAAGTAGGGGTTAGTGTGAGCAGTGGTTGTGAGTGATACTAGTTATTTGTTTTATATTAACGTTTGCTAACACAGCTATAGCTACGTTTACACATTGAAATAAAAACTAACCAATTAAATAGTAAAGTCCTTAATTTTGAGATATCTCTAATATTTTTAGGTGATGGTTTTAGTTATATAATGTATCAATATACAACAAACAACGTTATTGAATTAAACAAAATCAATGAGGGTATCTTAGTAATTTTATATATTAAATGAGTCGGTGAAAGAAATGCTTTTTGAAGAAGCATTAGAAATCTACTTATTTGTTCTTCACATGATGAGTTGCTTCTTGAATGCATATTTGCCAAGGTGTACTTAAGTTCGTAAGGGACATGCAAAAGATATGTATAGCACTTTTTATATATTGTATTGCTAGCTGAATTTATAATAATTTCTGTGAACATCTTAGATGGAGGAGCTGAAGACTCCTTGTAATTCTGTATATGAGGGAATACCACCTCTATCTGCAGGCTATGCATGGTTGATTGGTCAGAACCTCGAAGGCGACAACAGTGACAAGGATGTCCAGAGTTTTCACCCCATACATGACCGACCATCACATTGTCGGTGTCCAATCAAGTGTCGGATCCCTGAGTTGGTTGGGAGATGTATCCGTGGGTATTACCATGGCTGGCTAATTCTATCCAGCCATCCACAAAATATTATGTGGTTTCTTTGGAACCCCGTTACTTCAAAGTTCATTCGTCTCCCACCTTTGCTTTATAAAGATGGTGATTCTCATGATATAGGACAGTGTTGTCTATCGTCCCCTCCTCATGACCCCAATTCAATTCTCCTGGTAACAAGATCTAAAAAACCTAATTTTGTGTTTTGTAGATTAGACCATAAAAGAAAGAAATAAAGATCTAAAAAACCTAATTTAGTGTGTCTTTACTAGATCCTTTACGCCCCAATTCATTTTGTGTTTTGTAGATTAGACCATAAAAGAAAGAAATCAAGAAGTGGTTAAGGAGAAAGAAGTCGTTATTAGTCTATTACCCCTTCTTGAGCCCCCTTTTCCTGACTACAATGGTACTCTTAAGATTTTGGGGCGTAAAGGATCTAGTAAAGAATTATTTTGCATTCAAGTATATTTTGACGTGCTAGCAAAGGATACACTTGACACTGTTTATTTGTATAAACTAGACATGGCTAGTACGACATCAACCTCATGGGAGGAAATAGATGACCTTAAAGACGCTATATTCTTTGAGAATATTTATGATTGGCCGACATATTACAACCCTGCAGTTGCCTCAGAATTAGGGGCGGCTATGTATACATTCTTGCTAATAACCCCCACATCATACACTCATACCATGTCAAAAATAAAACAGTTTCCTTATCTTATCTACCTTGTCCGGGGCTAGCAAAAGTAACTCATATGTCAACGTGAGAATGCAGGTATTGTTTTCTTTAATTTTTGTAATTATGGGAAAACTCATGTAACAAAAAGATCGAACATTAGTAAAACACTAAAACTAGTTTACTCACCAAAACCGCTATGATATACCAGTTTCTAACTAATAAATGAATTTTCTTTAGAACTGATCAATTTTGATATAAATTGATTCTTACACTTAAAAATACTCTTTATTGTATCTTTTTGTAAATTGTTTGTCAAACACTGAAATTTTGCTCAAATCTTTGACAAGAATTTGAAGTTATCGCATCTTTTGATGAGCGAAAAAGTATTTAATATACCACTTGGCAAATTTGGTATTTACATTACTCTTTATCGTTTTTTCTAGATTCCATTCTACTATTGCTAGCGCCTATATAAAACTGATAATACTTTTTTGATGTACTGTGGTTTTTTGTGTAGGTTAGAGGGTGATTATGAAGAAGCTAAGTGTACAGATCATAAAGAGATAGTGGACAATGACGATGAGATGTCGATAAAACCAATTACTGATAATAATGCCATTGAATCAAGTAATATGACGAATGAGTCACACGTGTTCAATATTCCGTTTCATCTTTTGGAAATGATAATGAAGTTTTGTGTTGGGGTCGAATACTTAAACTTCCGTGCTACATGCAAACGTTGTCATTTAGCAGCACCCTTGATACAATGGAGGAGCGAAACAGCATCAAGACAGTTATTGCAGACATATTCATTAGTTTCCCCATGGCTGATGGTGTTAGAAGATAATCGAGGCATAATGCATTTTACAGATCCATTATTTGGGGACAAGTATTTCATGAAAACATTACCGGTATCTATCAAAAGTAACACACAAATATGTTGTTCCAGTTATGGCTGGTTGTTATTTTATAATAACTTAGGATGCCTAGTGTTCTTCAACCCCTTCACAAGTGATGTCCGTGAACTTCCAACTGCTCGGCATTTATTGGAAAACTTATGTTTTTCAGCACCGCCTACGTCCCCAAAATGCATAGTTCTTGGATTTACAAAACCAGATAAATTAGGGCATGTTTACATCCTCAAATTTGGAGATCCAGACCCCATGTGGCACATAATTGATCTTGATTTCGATGATGATGATCCATATGCCTTTTACTTTCCAACATTCTTTGGCCAAGATGTTTATGCTTTGTTTGATGAGGGGAAACTTGTTGCTTTCAGAGATATCATGAGCGAAGAATATTTCTTTTGGGAGGATGTGGCTGATGCCCCAGTATGCTGTGGGAAAATTTGGAGACAATATTTTCTAGTGAAATGCAATCAACGTGTTATACTAGTCACTGTGGGAGAGTTCGGAGGCAACGTTGAGGTATTTGAGCGGAATGATTTAACATACGAGTGGAAGAAAATAAAATGTTTAGGAAAACACATGATTTTTATATGTGGTGCAACATGTATCTGCATTGAAGCGAAAACACCAAAAATGCAAAACAAGATCTACTTTCCAAGATTGCAGTCCGAGAATGAGAAGATTGTTTTTTATTCACTTGAAACATGCAAGTACCACACATTCAGTGGCGACAATATTGAAGAAACCTTTGGTCTTTTCTTTGGAACTAAATGTCATCGCTACCCACATGCATGGATTGAACCAAGCTGGTACTAGATCGTTCTTATTATGGTTATATGTTTAATTAAACATTATGGGATAGATTAAACGGATTTCATTTTTGTTATACTATTTTGGTTCAAATTGACAAGGAATTCGGATTGATAAACGAATCTCAGCTTTGATGTTTCTGTTCATGTCAACATTTGGCACCCATTTTTATATGCTGGATCATATCATGATGTTTTTGTCATGTAAATTTTTGCTGTTAACATTTTTCCGTGTTTGTGCTTCACATTCTAACAAACTCAGCATTTAACCAGAAAAAATAGTCAAAATGTTATTGATTCTGTGGATCTCTTAATAATTGACTTTAAAATATTATTATGAACATCTTAGATGGAAGAGAAGAAGAAGAAGAATCCTTGTGATTCAGTATATTAGAGAATACCACTACTATCTGAAATTTATCCATATGGTTAATTTATCAGAACTTGAGAACCAACAACGACAATGAAAACCGAGTTGCTTTTCATGCCATACATGATAGGCAGTCACATTATCAGTGTCCAATCCAGTGTTGGATCCCTGAGTTGCTTGGGAGACATATTCGATGTTATTATCATGGTTAGGTTATACTCTCCAACCATCCACAAAACATGATGTGGTTTCTTTGAAACCACGTTACTTCAAAGAATATATGCCTCCCACCTTTAATAAAGATGGAGAATATGCTAATATCGGACATTAATTGTTGTCTATCGTCCCCTCCTCGTGATCCCAATTCAGTTCTCCTGGTAAAGAGAGATATACAAAATCAAAGATTATATTTTGTAGGTTAATTCATAAATTTTGCATCATTTATATTTCAACAGTATGCATTATCACATTTTTCTTTTGATCTTCCTTTCTCCTAAACATCCTATTTTAGATCTTGCCATCTTGGCTAATGGCGAGTGTATTGTTAAGTTTAAAATGAGATAGGAATGCTAATTAGATGCTTACGGAGTTACGGTTTGACATTGCTGTTCAAGTAAACATTTTGCACCCATAATATTCAGATGTTGGGTGCTAATTTTATGTCAAACATTTTTTTTTTTTTAGTTAATTCATAATGAGGTATGAACTGTCATGTGTTTCTGTTTTCGTATTCTATTCATAGGAATGTTATCTACTACTAGTACTTTATAGTTAATTCACAAACACTCTATCTGTCTTACACTTAATTTGCTGCATGATTCTTTAGGCCATCCAAATGAACAAGTCTGCGTTACTTGTAACTGCTAACTCCTCATGGTTGAACCTGTCATCTGATGACTCGTAACCGAACTAACCATTTCAATTTCAAAAGTAGCATGTGTTTTGTTTAATATTCTCCTTCATTTTTTTTTTATTCCATTTTTCGAGCCATATACTTGATTTTATTGATAGGATTTAGTTTATCTTTATACAAATACTGAAAGCTTAAAATGATAATTCACTATTTTTGAACTAATGAATATACAATGATCCATTCATATGTGCTTCAAAAAGTTGTGTTTGGTTCATTTCTATAAAGGGTTTTAACTTGCACTAAAGCGCTCCAAAGTGTTTTAGTATAAAAAAGTTGGTAAAACTTTAGCTGATTAGGACTTAGGAGTATTTAAACATAAATCTAATGCAATAATAAATAAAAGCTAATATCAATATAATTCAGTTTATTGAACATAATATCAATCGTCTGGGTGGTGTAGTCGGTTATCACGCTAGTCTCACACGGTCCCCGGTTCGAACCCGGGCTCAGACATTTTTTGGTTTTTTGTTTTTTTAAAACATGATGCCTTAATAATAGTTGTATTTTATAATCAATTCGAAAACTCACCGTACTGTAATTATTAGTACTTTTTATGAAATGAATATATATATATATATATATATATATATATATATATATATATATATATATATATATATATATATATATATATATATATATATATATATATATTCACAAAGTTTAGTTCCCAATTTCCCAAGCACAATGTATTTCATATTTTGCACCCTTATAGAACCGAAATTCAAAGACAAGGGTCGAAACAAAATAGTATGAATTGCAGTAGCATAACTGTGATGGTCCATGTACACGTACGATTTGACAACCAGAATTGCAATAACCGTGGAAGTTTGATTCAAAAGTAATGTAATCTAAGTAGAGCCTTGTTGCAACTTTGATCAAACTAACACAAATCTTTATCAACACTAGGGAACCACTAAATCGCATAATTTGATACAAATGATATGATTTGCATTTGATTAATAGCCATTTATTTGCATAATGTACTTATGAAATATTGAATTTGTCTACACTGGATTACTGGAATGTTATTCTAAGTTTTCTAACCCTTAAATAAGAATAGTATCCTAGGCTTGACATATTATGGGCTATTATTAAGCCCAAGAATAAAAGGCCTATATAATAAGAAAGGCATAGCATTTTGACTAGATAAGAAAATGGGCCACTACTGCTCCCATAAATAACAAAATAACAAGGCGTTCAAATTTTAGCAAAATTTTCAACCCTCGTGTTGCATTTTTCATTGAATACAAAGGAAAACCGAGCTTCTAGTTATTAGCTTATTCCGAAAGAGAGAATTACAAGTCACTATATTTATCGTTGTCATTCTACTCGTCGACACCAAATCAAATACACACTCTTAATCTCTTAGGAAAACCGAATTTCACGTTTCCTGTATCTTGTAATGTTGAACTTTGTAATTGAAGATGAATCCAACAGCAGAACTAGTTTTAAACTAGACACAATGAATCACACTAGGTACAGTTTTTCAAGTGTTGAAATCATTAAATCTAAAAATGATCATCATGAACTCTCGATGTGCTATATAACATCCCATCAATAGCTTCAACATTCTATTTGCTGTAAAAGAATCCTAACACTTTGCTCCCATAGTGGAGGGCAAAAAGGGCATTTTACGATCATAGTGTTTGTTTTGACAAATGTCTTTGCAAAAAAACTCAATAGCTTGTGCATTTGCTAATGGAGTTGACCATCATTCAAGTTATTGATACATGTAGGGTAAAGAAAACATAAAAAGACCCTTTTTACATGCATGCCAAAGCCTACAAGATTCTTGTTTCCATGCTTATACGAAATGTGATCATAAGAAAAGAACCATAAGTAATCGAGCATATCTCAGGGCTTGTCGGGTAAAAGATGATAAAAGAAGTCCATACATTTCACGAACGATGAAATGATCATGTTTATCACAGATTACATGCAACTTTTACTATACAATGCACATTCCGTTACAGCCTTATCTTTTTAAGTTCGGTAATTTCACTCACTTTTAACATACAATGTACAGTTGTTATAGCCATATCTTTTTGAGTTCGATCGATAAGTTCACTCACTTTACATAAAGGAAGGAGTTGGAATGAAGGAGCAAAAGATGAACATTCATTTTCGAAATTATTGTATTGGTAGTACGAGTATCAACTATCAAGACTCAAGTCTATATCATTGATCATAGTTGTAAAATATAAATAATAAACAACGGTTGAGATGTTAAGATCAAGTTCGTTGAAATTCATCATTTCATACTTAGTTTCAAATCAATCATTTTATACTACCTACTTTGTTGAGCATTAAACAAATTGGCTTGATTTATCTGATTTTAAACATTTGTGTATAGCAAAATCTCTTTACTCATTGTGTAATTGAAAAACATTTAGGAAAGTATAGTGATCCTTTTTGTCTAATTTGTGTTTACCTTTTTATATGACATAAATTCTCAAACACAAAACAACTTACTCAACTTATTTGTGATCCATGCATTAAAAGTTACGATACTATCATTAGATGTCATGAAAATCGACATTGTAGAAAACATCAATTATTTTAGTGATTCATTGTTCATCATTAGATAGCTCACTTTTGATATTCACATGTTTTATGTCATTCATGCCAAACTATAATCTCAGTAGATTGCATCACATTCTTAAGTTTTACAACTAATTAACTAAACATGACGTAACTCTGAGATAATCAAGTTTAATTACCCTAATTAATTAGTCTTTGAGTTCCTCAAAGTCAATCTTGTAACCAAACTGGTAAATTGTTGTTTTATAAATTGTACAAGGTACGTACAATCACAACAATACCCAATCTCGCAAGAGTAAGGAAACGGAGTATGTGTTTATAGCAAATACGGAGTAATTATGTTTCTTATTTGACACCACAAATTTTTGAAAGCTTTCGACTGTTTATTTTTGTTGGATAATAGGGTTTTCTTCTGTCAATTTTTTTATACTTATTATCGACATCATTAAACTCTCAACAATCAATATCACAGAACTTTTTATTTTCACTCATGCTCACTCCAAGTATGATTTGAATACATTTATGGTATAAATTTTCAGGTCGACCAAATTATTTTATTTCCTTGAGCTGAATAAGCTGGTAATGATCTACTCTCTTTTTTATCATGAAAAGTTATAAACAAATGGAAAATGTTGACCCTTAATCATGACGATCTATACATATATACCATCTATTTCTTGAAGTTGAACTGACCATCTACAAACTAATTTAATCCAAAAAAAGAACGGTATCCATAGTCTTTTGCTTACGGGGAGGGAACCAGGGTGCGTCTCAGAGCTTCTCCAGACATCCATATAATTTTTGCGGCGTAAAGCTAACTTACGAAAACGTCCTTTGAGTTTTCTTACATGCATCTGGTCCAACAAAATTATACTCGTGATCTTAGCTCTATTGTGTCCCGTTTCCGTCCTTTTTTGCTTTTGCACAAACTGATACGAAAATATATTGTAGAAGTTGTCTTGCCAAAATGATACGAAAATATTTGAGCAATATTCAGAAAGAACATAGTTATAAACTTATACTAACTTCTAAGTATGATTAGGGCAGAACAGGAAATGGAATATCTTTTAGTCAAAAGAGACAGATTGTTCAGGGGAATGTTTGTGGACTCGATAACTAGAAAAGCATGACATAACTGTTAGTCGTATAGTATTATTATAGCCCAACATGTATTTGTACGGGCTACGGCCCATGTTCTAGAATACTCATTGTAATGGTATTTATATACCACGATTCTCATTAATGAAGATACACAATTCACGGTTTACACAATTATCTACATGATATCAGGCCTATCTGGTCGATCCTTGTAACCCTAAAAAAAAAAAAAAAAAAAAATCGTTTCATTTTTGTTATTCAGTTTGGTGTTGCTCGTTGGTACAAGTGGTTACCAATCGACTAGTGGTTCTCTTTACGTTGATTATTGGTACACGTGGTTACCAGTTGTTTTGTTTACCTGTTGCTGTTGGGTCTTCATCGTTCGAAGACAAGTTTTAGTTAATATCAAGCTAAAGTTGTTGTTGTTTGTTACAGTTACAGTGGTTACTATTTGTCACGATTAAAACCCTAACCCTAATCCTAATATTCACGTTTCTTGTCTCAACCCTAATCACCAATCATGACGGTCTCCGCACCCCCACCACCTGTGATTCTTCTTTCAGACAAACTCATGACAATCAATAACCTCAACACCCTTGTTCCGGTTAAGTTGGATGTTGAAGAGATGAATTACTCTTCATGGATTTACTTCTTTAAACATGTTTGCAAAGGATACTCTATATTGGATCATATATTGGGTAAATCTTCTGATGATGCAACATCAAGTGCTCCGCCAACCCCACCCGATGCCGAATGGTTAAAAATTGATACTATTCTACTCTCTTGGATCTTCATCACTTTGTCCCCAACTCTTCAACAACGTCTCGTTATTGAGGACCCTCAAACGGCGAAGGAAGCATGGGATAAGATTGCTTTGATCTTCAATGACAATAAACGTTCCCGTTCTATTGCATTGAAGGCGGAACTACGTGCTCTAAAGCTTGGAGATATGACTATTGATGCCTATTTTCGAAAGATTGAGAACATTGCTACGATCTTAACTAGTTTGGGATCTCCTATAAGTAGTGACGATGTGGTTACATTTGCTTTGGAAGGTTTGCCGGTGAAGTATGACAATGTTTCTACTATCATTGCTCATCGCGAGGTTTTCCGGATCTTAAAACGGTTCGTTCTATGCTCACCACGGAAGAGATGCGGTTGAAGTCTCGTGCTCAAGATGCGTTTGTTGATTCTACCTCTTCCTCACCTATGGTTTTGTTGGCTAACTCCAACTCCAATACGAGGCGCTCTATTTCATCTAATGAAAAGGTCAATCGACCATGTTACCTGTTTGCTCAAGGATCTTGTAGATTTGGTGTTAACTGTAAATTTATTCATAATGGCATGCATGGTACTTCATCTTCTAAACCTCCTGTTTCTACAACAATTTGCAACACTTTGTCCTCCTCATGAATTAGTAACTCTCCAAACTCTTTTGGCTAAGATGGGAACTCACACCGGTGTTAATGGAAGACCTACTCGATCTTCTAATAATTTGGCTCCACCCACTGGTTCTACACCCGTTGCTTGTTATGCATCTCCTCCGGGCTTTTCTTTTCAGCAGCCATCTAATCCGGCCTAAATTTTTTCACAATCTCAGGCCCATGGTTCCTCATTCTCATTATATTGAGGGTCCACAGTATGGGAGAGGGTCAATAGAAAGTTTGTATTATACAACAGGGGGTTCGTTTATGGTAGGCAGTTCAAATACCGGTTCACAGGGGGTTCAAGGCTTGCCTGGGGGTTCTTCTCATGCTAGTGGTTCAAATGTTGCTTCGCAAGGAATTCAGACTTCACATGGGGGTCCCTTTGTGCCTACAAGTTCAACCGTAGGGTCCCAACAGAATGGCCTTTCTTGTTTGCCCAGTCAACAGTCCGGTCAACTACCAGGACAAGAAACAATTTTACCCGCCGCGTTTAATACGGTCGAACTTCAGAATCCTAACCCCGGTAACTGGAACATGGATACAGGTGCGTCTTCTCATATAAATGATGATGTAAATTGTCTTAGTGATGTTTTTAACTCGTGTATCTACCCATCTGTTGCGGTTGGTGACGGGCATACTATTCCCGTTGTCAACTCCGGCCATAGCATTTTGCCTACTCCTTACCGACCCCTACGTTTAAATAATGTCTTGATCACCCCTAATATTGTTAAAAACTTGATCTCTGTTCGTCAATTTGTTCGTGATAATTATTGTACGGTTGAGTTTGACCCTTTTGGTTTTTCTGTTAAGGAGTTTCAAACATGTCGGGTGCTGCTCCGTTGTGATAGCAATGGAGATCTTTATCCAGTCACTCAACCTTCTACCATTCCGCATGCTTTTCTAGCGAGTCAGTATACGTGGCATCAACGTCTTGGACATCCAGGAAGTGAAGTGTTGCGTCGTGTCCTTTCAAGTAGTTCTATTTCATGTAATAATGAGAAGTCTCCCGTCCTTTGTCATGCTTGTCAGCTTGGCAAACACGTGAAACTTCCATTTGTTAGTTCTAATAGTTTGGTTCATTCGTCATTTGATATTGTACACTCGGACTTGTGGACTTCCCCAATTCCAAGTCTTTCTGGTTTCAAATATTATGTCTTGTTTTTGGATCATTATTCTCAGTTTGTTTGGGTTTACCCTTTAGTTAATAAATCTGATGTTTTGTCTAAATTTACTCTGTTTCGTAACTTTGTTCGTACTCAATTTAAATGTGAAATTAAGGCTTTTCAGTGTGACCATGGTGGGGAATTTGATAACCAAGCATTTCATAAGCTTTTTTCAGAAAATGGGATTCAATTTCGCTTTTCTTGTCCTCGCACCTCTCAACAAAACGGGAAATCCGAAAGGATGATTAGAACTATCAATAACCTTATCCGTACCTTGTTATTTCAAGCACATCTTCCTCCTAATTATTGGACTGAGGCTCTTACCATCCCGTGCCATTGACAATGAGGTACCATTTACTCGCCTTTTTGGTTTAAAACCTGACTATAGTCTTTTGCGAACCTTTGGATATCTTTGTTATCCTCACATCGATACTAATCACAAACTTGGTGCACGGGCAACACCTTCCCTTTTCTTAGGTCATGCCACCAATCATCGTGGTTATCGATGTCTAGATTTCAACACCAATAAAATTATTCTTTCACGTCATGTTACCTTTGATGAGACTGTTTTCCCGTTTGCTAAAAAGACCTCCATTATCACCAACCCTAATGTAAGTACATCTTATGAATTTTTAGATGACTCGTCTAATGTCATTTCTAATATTCTGAGATTATCTCCTACCACTACACCCAATGATCCTACACCTAATGCACCTGTTGAGCCTCTTGGTCCAACTCCACAAACGCCTCAAACACCTGATCCACCTACTGCTCCTACACATGATGAACCTGTTGATCCTCTCAGTCCATCTCCAGCACCTACACCCAACTCCTCCCACGCCACAAACACCTGATTCACCTATACCACAAATACCACAAACACCTGATCCTCCAATTTCACAGCCCACCGGTTCGATTCACCCCATGGTCACACGTGCTCGTGTCGGGATTACCCGTCCCAATCCTCGTTATGCTGGTTATGTGTCTATGATTTCTCCTTTACCTCGGTTTCCTAGTGATGCATTTCGTAATCCCAATTGGCAAAATGCTATGTGTGATGAGTATGATGCACTTATTAAAAACAAAACTTGGATTCTTGTACCAAAACCCCCCGGATGCGAATGTTATCCGTAGTATGTGGCTGTTTCGTCACAAGTATTTAGCAGATGGCACTCTTAGTCGATATAAGGCTCGTCTTGTGGCCAATGGTAGTAATCAGATAGAGGGTGTGGATGTTGATGAGACTTTTAGCCCGGTTGTTAAACCTGGCACTATTCGGACGGTTCTTAGTTTAGCTATTTCTCGACATTGGCCAATTCATCAGCTGGATGTCAAGAATGCTTTTTTACATGGAGATTTGGCAGAAACTGTTTATATGTATCAGCCGCCTGGGTTTCGTGATCCTGTTCATCCTGATTATGTATGTTTATTGCAGCGTTCGCTGTATGGTCTTAAGCAGGCTCCTCGGGCATGGTTTCAGCGCTTTGCAACTTACATCACTACTATTGGCTTTTCTCCTAGCCGTTGTGACTATTCGTTATTTATTTATAAATAGGGTGATGATACTGCATTTTTGTTACTCTATGTGGATGATATTGTGCTCACTGCTTCTTCTAATGGTTTATTACAGCAGATCATTGCTTCTTTACATAAGGAATTTGCTATGACTGATTTGGGTGCTCTTAATTATTTTTTGGGTGTTTCAGTTACGCGTGACTCTTCTGGGATGTTTTTGTCACAGCGTAAGTATGCTATGGAAATATTGGAACGTGCACAAATGGTTGGTTGTAACCCTTCTCGGACTCCTGTTGACACTGAGTCTAAATTGGGTGATGATGGTGATAGGGTTTCTAATCCTAAGTTATATCGAAGTCTTGCTGGTTCTTTGCAATATCTTACTTTTACTAGACCTGATATTTCCTATGCAATACAGCAAGTTTGTCTTTACATGCATGATCCTCGGGAGCCTCATCTCTCGGCTCTTAAGTGGATATTGAGGTATGTTCGGGGTACATTAGACTATGGTTTGCAGCTGTTTTCCTCTTCAACTTCTTCATTGGTTTGCTTATTCTGATGCTGATTGGGCTGGCTGTCCTACTACTCGGAGATCAACTTCAGGCTATTGTGTTTTTCTGGGCAACAATCTACTCTTCTGGTCCTCTAAGCGCCAACCAACGCTTTCTCATTCCAGTGCTGAGGCAGAATATCGTGGGGTTGCCAATGCTGTTGCTGAGACGTGTTGGTTGCGGAATCTTTTACGTGAGTTGCACATGCCTTTGTCTTCTGCTACGCTCGTCTACTGTGATAATGTTAGTGCTGTTTATTTGTCTTCTAATCCGGTTCAGCATCAACGTACGAAGCATATAGAGATTGATATTCATTTTGTACGGGATTTGGTTGCTGCTGGTCAAGTCAGAGTGCTTCATGTACCATCGCGTTATCAATATGCAGATATTTTTACCAAAGGCTTACCATCAACTTTGTTTGACGAGTTTCGTACCAGTTTGAGTGTCCGGTGTCCTCCCGCTCAAACTGCGGGGGAGTGTTAGTCGTATAGTATTATTATGGCCCAACACGTATTTGTACGGGCTACGGCCCATGTTCTAAAATATTCATTGTAATGGTATTTATATACCACGATTCTCATTAATGAAGATACACAATTCACGGTTTACACAATTATCTACAATAACAATGGCTGTTACACTCTTTCTTGTCTAGCATATAATTGTATATTTGTATTTAGCTTCTTTTTTTTTTTTTTTTTTTTTTTTTTTTTTTTTTTTTTTTCTTTGAATATAATTCATTACTAGTTTGAATTCATACATAAATCGGATAATACCTTTATTCTACGATATGAATTTCAAAATGATCTAGTATCGACTTGCCACTTTTACACAAAGGTTCATCATATGCTAAAAATAAAGGCATATGCTAGAATAAAGGTGTTATACTAGATTATTTTTCCCTCTTTTTAATGAAAAATTGACAATATATGCTAAAAAACAAAAAAAAAAAAAAAAAAAAAAACAAAAACAAAAAACAAAAAAAAACTCATGCATGTATTAGACAATAAATTAGATGGCCAAAGTCCTATTGTAGGCTTTTCATTATTAAGCAATATTTAGAGATTATCTTAGACATAACAATAAACACTAATGAGCCGAAAGCTCACAATGAGACTTGGGTCATCTAATCTACTGTCTAACAATAAATACCGAGAACATTATGATCTAAGAAAATTTCTCAATCACATGACGATTTCCTTGTTCATTTGGCATACTAATATAATTGCTAAATCAACAGCACAAGATAAAATTATCTTTTTCGATATATTTTGTAACTTAAAATTCTTTTAGCATATATTGTCAATAAAAAGGGGAAAAATAGAAAAGTAAAGTCACAAAGGTTCATCATCATATTGAGATTAAAGATAACCAATGATAATGATAACTCAAGGTGACATCTTGAATAATTAAGGTTTTAGTGAGCACTCAAATACACTCACTAATATACTTTTATTTTACATTAGACCCTCTTTTCTGGGTTCTTTACAGCCTACCACAAAATAACTTTAATTTCTTTTTGTGTTAGTGTTTATATGGCCCATAAGAACCATTCGTGTATCTCTTAAATTTAGTAGGTTGTTATTTTATTTTATTTGTTAGACATATTAATAAATGTAGTCACCAAAATTGTATCAATCATATGCCTACTCGTTTTAGATTGTATTTACGTAAGTGTAGAGTGGCGAGTGTAATAAGCTAGCTATCTGTCATGTGTGTGAAGAATTCGTTTAGCTCAACTCAGCTTCCTCCTAGCTTAAATTATTTGCAACATATTCTCAAATAACATTTTTTGTTTCATTTTTATCATTGTAATATACACCAAATAATTTATCTCTCTCATTCTCGTCCGACAAAACCTTGCCGGTGAAAACCGAATAGAGAGGTCTTTGCAGCTTTCGAAGAAGAAAGGGGCGGTTTGCCTTGCTTGCCGTTAACCTAGCGTTTTGCCTTGCTGTTCAAAAGGCACCCACCCCCTCCAACCTTATACATTATGTGTTAATTTGCTTCATTCTGCATCATTTCTTAATTTTTTTTAATAAAATAAAATAAAATAAATATATAAGACACGAGATAGGGTTTAAGATAGATGATATGTCTTTTTATGCCCGTCTTAATATATTTTCCTCGCATATTGGGGAAACAATTTGAGGGATTGTCTACCTATTAGTGCATTTTCATGAAGTATCATACTTAACCTTAGCTTGTTAAAAAAGCTATATCATATATCTGAATAGTATAGTATTAAATAAGCAAAGTTTAATTGATAATATGATAATATCACCCATCGTATCGACGAAACGTAACAGCGATAAGGGATAGTGTCTTTTGGTTGTGTAAGAGGTTAAAGGAGAATCTCAATGATGATACAAACTACCAAATACTAAAAAATTATGTCTAGAAAACTAAAGTACTTGTCATTTGGCTTTGGCCCCTACCATTTTTCTTTTGGAACCAATATTATGAATGCAAGTTTTTCAAAAAGAAAAAGAAAATAATGTGATGTGCTTTTTTCCAATGCCCACATGATCCTAACAACTCTTCATCCCTACATACACATCTTAGATTTTTCAATCGAAAGTTTCTTGAAAAATTATTGATATTACAATTATTATTCGACGTGGATTGATGCCACGTTCAACATTTAACGACTATGAACAAAACATTCAAGACTTAGAAGTTTATCGTCTTAGCCAGAACAATGATTAGATCAAATCGGATCAAATCGAATCAAATAGAAGGGACACGACTCATCGACCTTACATGAACATAATCTAGCTGTTCTAGTGGCTCATACCTTTGTATTCTTGATTCCTAAGAAAGTGGGACGTCTATAATATATAACCTTCTAGAAGCAATAAAAATGTAGTAAAAAATTATGTATCACATTACATATTTACATTAGCGGTACATCATTTTTATTCGATTATCATTGACTAAGGAAGTGAGACGTCTATAGTATATAACCTCACTGACCAATCAAAATATTACACGTCATTTTTTATAATAAATTTTCTTTTATATGCACCATGATTGCGGTTCTGTGATATGTGCCCCAATTTTTTTCACGAAGGGAATGGATTGAGTTGATGTTGGTGAAGTAGGTATTTATTTCATCCGGAGATGAAATACTAAGAAAATATCTCTCTTTTTCATCAATTTTTTGAAAAAGTATTCTTACATTTATATTTTGCTGACATATCAAAGGTAATTTTGTAATTTTTGACGTATAAGACGTCAACAAAATATGTATATTCATAGATGAGGTAGAATCAAATGAGAAGTAAACTAAATTGAGAAGAAATTATGATTGTACATTTCAGATGCGCTTATAAAAATATATGCATTTCTCATTAAATTTATTATTTTTATTTGAAATGTATGGCTAGAATTTTTTCTCACTCATCTCACTTTATTTTTTCTCATCACTAAATCTCTTCCGGTCTTCCCTATTTAAACGTTTCTTAAAAGTTGATAACACTAGTAAAAAATAAATAAATAAATAAAATAATCAAATACTTAACTAGCATATTGATGACCGTAAAATGCTATTTTGTAACTACAAAGTGGATTTATACAGTAATAACCTATCGTTCAGTGACTTCGATCATGATGTTAAAGGTACTTTTTTTCTTGAAGGACTTCAGATATTTGGTTAGAAAGGTATGCAATTGTCAATTGAAGTCCAAGTTGTTGTGTTATATGATTATGGGCATAGTCGTATGATACTAAAGTAGGGTCTCACACAGACTAACCAAATGATATTGGAAGATATCATTTTTATTTAACCAAACTCAACTCGGTTCTGAAATCGCACGGAATCAACTCGGAATCGAAAGAACCGAGAACCCATATTTTAAGAACCAAGAACCAGACCGAAGAGCATGTTTCGGCTCTGATTTAGTTTTCGGGTCCGGTTTGGGTATTTCGGTTTTACCCGATTCGATCCGAAAATTTGTAAAAAGAGCCCAAAATTTTTAATATCCTTTACGAGTTTGCACTCTCTTACATCTAAACCATAAACAATATCAAATGATTAAAGTATATAGCAAAATATCCCAGCTACATTATTGGTTGTGTTATAAATTTGTAGTACAAACTATAAAATAGGTTGTCTATAAAACATGGAAAACAAATAATCGTTTAAACAAGGCATCATGGTTCACATCTCACTATTTAATTATTTATCTGTATATAAACTTCTTGTAAATATAAGGGCATCCACTATGGTAAATCTTTATAAAGGTTTATAATTGTGTTATGACATTAATTTATAAATCTTTTTGTTTTATAAACCTATTCCCACTATATATAAACCTTTTCAAGTTTTATCAACATCTCACATAATTCAAATACATTAAATTATGAAAAGGTCCAATATCTTAGACCTCTTCATGACACATAAGCATGAAATGGATGTCCACTATGGTTTACAAGTTTTTAGACATCTTCATAATTTTATAAACCTTTTCATAAACCACCATAGTGGATGCCCTAATCACCAAATATTTCCACTACTTTTCAATAACAACTATCATCTATTTGCTCATTTTCATCATTATAATTTATGACTATGTCATGTGATAGCTCAAGTTGGGCGATGAAGTTTCAGCTAGCATGGGGCATAAAGATGTAAACGTAAACTTAAAAGATTAAACATCACATAAGCATTTTATATATTTGAAATCGGCGGTTCTTCGGTTACAGAACTAATACATGCGGTTCTGAACTGAACCAAACCGAGCCGAAAACAAAAAATTTCAATACTGAAAAACAAAAAACCGAGCAACATTTCTAAAATCCGGCTTAGTTTAAGTCGGTTCCAGTTCGATTCTCGATCCAATTGCTGGAGGAGGATCTTCTAAAGTTGTATAAGACAACTTTACTAAAATTGTGTTTACAACTTTAGAGTATTCTCCTCCCCAATTGCTTACCATGCTCATGATTTCAAGAACACGTCAACTTTTGCAAATTGTTTACTCTCAAGAATTTCCATCCATATACCCATTTTCTTAAAAGAAGTGACAATCTATCCATCAAAACAAAAACTTCAAAAATGTATTGTTCTTGCCAAAGGTCAACATTGTAAATTGTAACACATGTATAGCATTCTATGTGTTTTGTTTTTTATGAAGACGTATGCCAAACGTAGTATTTGATGTCACACATAGTAGATTAGTATAATCATGCTATAAACTTGTATGCGAATATTAAATGTACGAAAAAAGAGAGAATAATAAGAAAGAGACTTTTGGGTTGTTGTGCTTTTTTGGAAAGTGGGAGGGGGAAATTGAAAATAGATAAAGCCATGTGATAAAAGCTTTGTAAAAGCGACCACGCCCGTTTGGCTTGCAATCATATGGTCTACTTTCTTATTATTTCACTTCACTCTTCCCTAAACTTTTGCTTATTTGCTTTGTTCCCCCTCTAACATTTTAATAACACCAATGCTTATCATTGTCTCAAAATACCCTTGACTCCTCCCAAACCAACCAGTCAGCCGTGTGCAGCTGTTAGGCCCACCTGGGAGAAAGTGCAAGTTAATATTGACCGTGGAAGTACAGGGAAATCCCCGGGTCGTTAAATCCCAACGAGATTGAAATTGTATTTGTAAACGGATAGGAGAGTGAGTGGTACTGAGGACAGTAACAAAGATAATTTGAGGGTTGATTATACTACTGATTACTTGATATTTGGAAAATATGAAATTATAACAGAAATACAGATATAAGCACAAAATCAGATAATCAAATAACAGACAGAGAAAAGTGGTATTTAACAAGTTACAAACTACAGGGGTTAAAAGTGAAACTTTTGAAAACTTAATATTAAAGAAAATAGAAAATGAAATTGAAATTATGAAAATGATTATTATAATATTTAATTACTATTTAATTAATAAAACTAATTAAAATCTAATTAAAAGCTTAATTTAAATTAACTAAAAATTACAACTATTACAAATAAACCTAAAAACTTATAACAATAATTTCTAAACCTAAATAAGAACTTGAAGAAAGTATAAAAAATGAAAATAAATATTTTTGTCTTTTTATAAGTATTTTATTAATTATAAACTATTTATCTTAATTAAACTATTTAAACTAATTTAAATTATAAATATTATTAAACTAACTTAGAAAATTATGAAAAAATTTATAAAACTATTTAATTACTACAGGAACACTACAAAATTATAAAAAGTTGCTAAAAATTATATTTAAGCTAATTGACTAATTAATTATTTATTAATTACTTTTAAGCTAATTTAATTAAATTAAATTAGAAAATTAGAAAATGAACAGTGGAAATTATGAAACTATTTTTCAAAAGTCTTAACTAATTTATAAAACTTAGGAAAATATAAAATTCTACTTTAGTTAATTAAAATTAAAGAAATCTATTTAATTACTAATATTCCCTATTTAATTATTTAAACTAGTTTTAAATCTAATAAATAGTAAACTGCTTAGGAAAATTCTAAGAAAATTATTTTAACTACTTTAAGGTACTAAGTAATTTATAAAATTATAAAATTGGATAAGTGCTTATTAATAAGCTAAAATGAAAATTAATTAGATAATTTCTATTAAATAGAAGCTATCACTATTTTTATGTTTGCTTTTTCTGGTTTTTCTTTTATAAAACTACTTAAATACTTAAATAATGAAACTTTAATAAAGACAACTACTTTAGAACCTTGAAATAAGCACTGAGAATGCTTATAAGCTTATACAGTTGACTATGGTTGACTAAACTAGAAAATAAGCTAAGTTGAGGTTATGTGGGGTCCACTATGATGAAATCTGGTTTATCTAAGTTACTTACACCTAATTAAGCTAAATATGGTGAGATAAGCTCCTAGGATAAGCTGGAAATCCCAAATAAGCACTTGCTTATTTCTCTTCTGACTCAGAAATGGGACAGAGTTTGGGGACAAGTTTAGGTGGGGTCCACTGATCTATAGGTCAAAATAAGGGTCAAGTTTTTAACCTGGGTAGGAGGGGGGTTGTAATAAGCTAAGTAGAAGGTGTGGGGCCCACTGAGTTGGGCTGCAGCCACCACTAAAGTTGGTGGTGTGGTGGTGGTAAGCTGATGCAAAGGGGAGTTTTTGTTCCCTGCAGTTGTGTTCCAAGGGTTGTGGGGTCCACCAGAGTAAAACAGGGTTCAAGCTAAGCCTAGGGGTTCAAAGATGGGTTGTTAAGCTACACAATAAACCAAGAAGCTAGGCTTTTGGCTCACTAATAAGCTCTGTGTGAGCCTTTGGATTGGTGATCAAATACTGAGTGCTCAGTATAGCTTGTTTTACACAAGTCACAATTTGGATCCTAAAAGCTATGCTACAATAAGCTAAAGGCTAAACTAAACCTAGATGTTAAAAGCTGAGGTATTAAGCTATAATTAAGCTGAAACCTAGGGTGTGGGGTCCACTGATAAGCATACAAGAGGTCTTGGTGTTTTGACTAAAACCTATGCACAGGGCAATGTTTTTGCCCTGCAAGTGATTTTCCTAGCTTATGGAGACCAAGGTAAAATTGCTAAAAATATAAGCTGATTAGGATCTTAAAATAGAGTTGGTAGACAACAATTCCACAAAAACTCAAGGCTTGAATCTCAATACACAATTCTATAAAAATCCCACTAGTTTTGAGAAAATCTGAGAATGACCATTTGACTTTTCATGAAACTTGAGTTGGTTTGACTTATGTGAACTTTGAACTTAATCTAATTACTGAATATGTTGTAATAAGATATAATAAGACTTAATTAAGTTATTCTAATGACTTATGAGTAGATATGATGAGTTATGGACTCAAATTTCACCACAGTTAACTGTGGTGAAGAAATACTTGTGATTTTGACTTTGCAACTAATAAGGTACCAATTATATGACTGATTAAACCTATATAGACCTAAACTAACATCTTACAATAACAAACAACAACTAAATGAGTCTGAGACTCAGTGAACACTAATGATCCAAACACCCTTTAAACTCACAGTTTTGAAGATTTTCAAAGCAAATCAATGTTCTAAGCCTCTAATCTGATCTCAGACCTTAAAATATCATCATAATGGATCTTTTAAACACAAATAAACAATAATAACAACAAAAGATCACAGAATCAAAGATTATGCTATATGACTGTTTGATTTTTGATTTTGTAGAAACTAATAATTCCAATAAACAAGATACTGAGTTTATATTATATTATTACTATTTAAGACTAAATAAGCATTAAACAATGAAAAAGCAAACAATAAGCAGAGCAATAGTACAAAAGTAAAAGTAAGAATTTTGATAACTTACAAATAAGCTTTCCTGCTCAAAACCAAGAACCAAGAACTCCTATTTCCTCCCCTGAGGATCTAAACCAATACTCCAAGCTTCCTTATGCTTCCAATTCAGCTTTGAATCCCAGATATCAAGAACAAATTGCCACAGTTGACTATCATTGACCAAATTTGTATTTTGTGAGATTTTTTATATTAAGCTGATTAGTAAGTTACTAAAAGCTTATTTGAGCTTATTAGGAGCTTATGTGTACTTATTCAATCCATGAAACCATACAGTATCAACACCACAGCTTATTGAGAATTTTTATATGAAATTGAAAATTGCACAACCTTAAGTAACAACACAAACTTGATTTTTTATTAACTAAAAGGATTACTAATACACTGAGAATGCTTAACTGAAACTTTTAAAGCTTTAAATTACACTTGAACAACTAATACAAATTAAACGACATACACTTTTTTAATTAAAAACTAGATATGCTTCCACATTGCTTCTCTTGATCTTTATAGGTGAGAATGAGCTTCCAGGTGTCCTCAGGGACTTTTCCCACTTCATCTGAGCCATTGATTTAGTCCAATTAACATCCACCGTTTAAACCAACTTTTTGGCGCCAAAGTCCTCCACGTTAACGTGGAGGCAAAGGGTTGCAATTAAAGATTGTTGGAGTTATGTGGAGGTGTCAGGAGGCAAAAGGGAGTGTTTTAAGGACAAGTTGGTTTATTATGGAAGAAACAGAGGTTTAGATGTAGTTTGGAGTGAAAAATTGTGGAGAAGGCATTAAATGCCTATGTGGTTTGATGTGTGAGGTGGAAAGGTGGTGAGGGTGAGCTGGAAGGTGGTGAGGTGGTGGTAAAACCACCTGGTATTGGTGAAGCAGGGGTGGGGGAGGAGAGTGAACAGTGTTTGGCGGTTTTGGGTGGGTCAAACTGGGTCAACGCGTTTTTAAATAACGCAGGGGGTGGACTGGGCTTATTTTTGGGCTTAGGGTGTGTGTGGGCTGGGTAGATTAGGTTGGATTTGGTTTTGGTTTATAAAAAAGGGTCCGGATTGGTTTTTAGTAAACAAGGACCAAAAATGTAAATTTGGCAAAGTTAAAGGGCTGAACATGTGATTTTCCCAAAGTATTTTCAAGGACTTAACTTGCCAAAAAAATGATAAACCAAGGACCAAACTTATGATTTTTCCATTTAAAAACATTCCAGGGACCTTTTCTGTAATTTTTCAAACTCCAGGGACCTTTATTGCAAAATTGGATTTTTAAGGGACTAAACTTGTAATTTCCCAAAAGTTAGACAAATTGTTCCAAATTGTCAATCATGCATAGTACAAGGGTATATTTTGTAAAATTTCAAGTTTTAAATACCTAGGGACCATTTTGCCAATTTTGTAACTTGAGGGGTAAAAATTGCCAGTTTGTGTAAACTTTTATCCAGGGATGTTTTGTGAACATTTTTGGTTTCCCAAGGACTTAAGTTGACTTTTCATTTATTTTAAACCTTCAGGGACTAGTTTTGACAATATTTGAAACTTGAGGGACTGAAACTGCCAATTATGCAAACTTTGTACGTTTTTCATTTGTTTTTGCATATTTTGTATTTGAAATATATAAAACACACTTCTAAGATATTTTAAGTATTATGATGCATTTTTGAGTGTTTTTGTATGTTTTGGCAGTTCAGATTGATACAAAATGATGAGTATTTAGACACTCATCAATCCCCCACATTAAACTATTGCTAGTCCCTAGCAATCTATTTGAGAAAAAATTAATGGATTTTATCTCTTTACCAAAAGCCATCACTTCTGGAGTAGCCAGGTGTAAGAACTGTGGCACACCTGATAACCGTGTGATTTTGAGCAAACCACCAGCTGTCAACGGATTTGATTTGTCTTTACCAAAAGTCGTTTGCTTCTGGACTAGCCAACTCTTGATGGAATAGTCAACATCTTGGTGAGCTGATTACCAATTATGGTTTTTCCACGGCCTTTACCACAAGCCATAATCTTGCGGGCTAGCCAACTCATTTGTTTTCGGGGAGTTGAGGAACCATACAATTTTTGGCAAATTGCAAGCCGTAAACGGATTTGAGATGTCTTTACCAAGAGCCGTTTGCTCCTGGACTAGCCAATCCTGTTGTGGGTTAGACATGGAGGATTGATACCATTATTTGCATTTCTAAGTGTGAAAAAACTGGTAATTTTGATCAAATGGGGGTTCTTGATGGAACATGTGTTTTGCATTCGTGAGAACGCTCCCCCACACTTAGAACTGAATATTGCCCTCAATATTCACAGTACTTGGTGTCCCACCAAGACTTAGAACGTAAGAAGGTAATATTATTAACCGTTTATTTTACTCTATTTATATACAAACTCACTTTTTTCTTTTTATATGTCTTACACCATTTTTTTTTTTTTTTTTTTTTTTGAAAAAAATATTTTACATATGTACAACATGTGGTTCGTCTCCCCCACACTAGGGTGGTAGAAAAGAGAAAGAAATCAGAAATATGAGTGAAAACCCATATTGCTATGCTTTTGATTACCGAGTCACTAGCTTGACTCGACCTCGAATTGATTTGTCCATGAGGTAGCTTGTTTTTGATTCCCGAGTCACTAGCTTGACTCGACCCCGAATTAAAATTGTCCTTGGGGAAACTTGTTTTTGTTAACCGAGTCGCTAGCTTGACTCGACCCCGAATTTATTGGTCCATGGGGTAAGTTTGGAGATCCGGGACAACCATTGGTTGTATGTCCCCTCCAAAATAGTGTTTTAACCGATGTCCATTTACTTTAAAATTGGGACCGTCGGGTTGCAATAACTCAACAGTTCCATATGGGTATACTTTGGTTATAGTAAATGGTCCAGACCAACGGGTTTTTAGTTTACCCGAGAAAATTTTTAACCTTGAATTGAAAAGAAGAACTCTGTCACCAACGTTGAAAACGCGGTTCTTTATTTTAGAGTCATGTATCTTTTTAGTCTTTTCTTTATAGATTAAAGAATTTTCATAAGCTTGATCACGTAATTCATTTAGTTCGTTTAGTTGAACTTTACGGTGATCACCCACTGTCTGAAGGTCGAAATTTGCATGTTTTAAGGCCCAATAGGCCTTATGTTCTAATTCGATCGGAAGATGACATGCTTTCCCGTACACTAGCTTATATGGAGTACACCCGATGGGTGTTTTGTAAGCAGTGCGGAAAGCCCATAATGCATCGTCCAGCTTATCCGACCAAGAGGCACGGTTTTCACCAACCGTCCTCTCGAGAATTCTCTTAATACCCCGATTTGAGACCTCCACCTGCCCACTTGTTTGGGGGTGGTATGCTGTAGAAAGACGGTGAGTTACACCATATTTCAGCATTACTCTTGCAAATTGTTCATTGCAAAAGTGAGTACCACGATCACTGATAATGGCACGAGGAGTCCCGAATCTGGCAAAGAGAGATTTTAAAAATTTACAAACTACTCGGGCATCATTGGTGGGTAAGGCTTTTGCCTCAACCCATTTTGACAGATAGTCGACAGCGACGAGTATATACTTATTCCCTCGTGAAGACGGGAATGGCCCCATAAAATCAATGCCCCACACATCAAATATTTCACAGACTTGGATGGCGTTTTGCGGCATCTCATTCTTTTTAGAAATATTCCCGTGACGCTGGCAAGCCTCACAGGTTTTGATAAGTTCATGGGCGTCTTTATATATCGTGGGCCAAAAGAATCCTGAATCAAACACCTTTTTGGCGGTGTAGTTTGGGTTATGATGTCCCCCCGTGGGTCCATCATGACAAGCTTTAAGAATTTCCATGGCTTCTTGGCCATGGACACACCGTCGGATGACTTGATCCGCACATATTTTGAACAAGTAGGGGTCGTCCCAGAAGTAATGTTTTACATCTTTAAAGAATTTTCTTTTCTGTTGGGACGACATCCCTTTCACAACGAAATTTCCCGCACGGTAATTTGCAAAGTCGGCAAACCATGGGGTTGTGGTATTATCCCGGTTAGAGATGAGATTTAGAGTCTCCAGAGGAAAAGTTTCATTAATTTCTTTTCTCTCGAGAATATCCTGATGAGGATTTTCTAACAGGGACAAGTGATCAGCTGCAAGGTTCTCTGCTCCTTTTTTATCTCTTATGAGAATATCGAATTCCTGGAGGAGCAGGACCCACCGGAGCAGTCTTGGCTTTGCATCCTGTTTAGTGAACAGGTATTTCAAAGCCGAATGATCCGTATACACCACGCTTTTGTTTAAGATTAAGTAAGACTGAAATTTTTCGAAGGCATATACCACAACTAATAATTCTTTTTCTGTGGTGGTATAGTGTGTTTGAGCTTCATTCATGGTCTTACTTGCGTAGTGTATTGGCTGAAAATGTTTGGTTTTGCGTTGCCCCAGAACTGCACCAATAGCATAATCGCTAGCATCGCACATAAGTTCAAAGGGTAAGTCCCAGTCGGGGGCAACAAGGATTGGTGCCTCAGTAAGCCTTTTCTTTAAAATTTCAAAAGCTTCGATGCACTCGGGGGAAAAGATAAAAGGAGCATCCTTTTCAAGAAGATGAGTCATAGGCCGGGCTATTTTGGAGAAATCCTGAATGAATCTCCGATAGAATCCGGCATGTCCGAGAAAACTCCTTATTCCTTTAACAGTGGTGGGATGAGGCAGTTTAGCAATAACATCAATTTTGGCCTTATCGACCTCAATCCCACTTTTTGAAATTTTATGGCCGAGGACAATGCCCTCCTTAACCATAAAATGGCTCTTCTCCCAGTTTAGACAAAGATTAGTGTTTTCACAACGTTGAAGCATTTTTTCTAAGTGGGAGAGGCACGAGTCGGAAGAATTCCCGATGACTGAGAAGTCATCCATGAATACCTCCATGGTTTTTCCAATCATGTCATGGAAAATAGCCATCATGCACCTCTGGAAAGTGCCCGGAGCATTGCATAACCCAAAAGGCATGCGACGATAGGCAAATGTCCCATAAGGGCATGTGAAGGTAGTTTTATCTTGATCCTGTGGATCAATGGGAATTTGGAAGTATCCCGAGAAGCCGTCAAGGAAACAATAATACTCATTTCCTGCTAGTCTTTCGAGCATTTGATCCATGAAGGGCAGAGGAAAGTGGTCTTTACGGGTGGCTTCGTTAAGTTTTCTGTAATCAATACATACTCGCCACCCTGTAACCAAACGAGTTGGTATTAACTCGTTGTCCTCATTTGTGATAACCGTGATGCCACCCTTCTTTGGAACACAATGTATTGGGCTTACCCAAGGACTATCAGATATAGGGTAAATCAATCCCGCATCAAGAAGTTTGATAACTTCAGCTTTTATAACTTCGTGGATTTTCGGATTTACCCTTCGTTGATGCTGCACGGTAGGTTTAAAGTCCTCTTCCATTAGGATTTTGTGTGTACAAAAATCCGGGTTAATACCTTTTATGTCTGAGAGCTTCCAAGCAATTGCTTGTTTGTGGGACTTTAGAACCTTAAGCAGCGCAGTTTTCTCCTCATCCTTTAAGTCTTTTGCAATAATGACCGGTAACTTATCGTTACCTTCCAAAAATGCATATTCTAGATGAGGAGGCAGGTCCTTAAGTTCAACCTCCGGAAAGTCATCATTTTTCTCAACATATTTGACTTCCACCTTATGAAGTTGTGGAGGTAGAACAGGAATGGGAGAAGGATCTTTGTTCAATAACTCCTCAAGGAGAAGTATATCCCCCTCCGGGTCAATCTCTTGGTAATCAATTCCTTCGGGAACTGAATCACTTTTGAGAAAGGCCTCTAATTCCTCAAGGACGAAATCACTTCCCCCAAACGGAGTGAGGGAAGGAGAAGAATTAGCGATTATGGGATCAGATGAAATAGTGGAATTGCCACTCGGAAAATTATCAGCGAATCCAAGGAATTCCTGAGCATACTCCTCGGATGCAATGTCAATGACATCAATTCGGTTGACCGATTCAGCATCATAATTCGAGGAGTATCTCGAGGTTTGATCAAGGTTGAACGTAATCGCTTCATTGCCAACTCGTAACGTGATTTCCTCATCGAAAACATCGATTAATGCACGTCCCGTTCTTAAGAATCCCCTCCCAAGAATGAGAGGAACTCTTGGATCCGCATCGAAATCAACAACGACAAAGTCTGCCGGAAAATGGAACTTTCCCACTCTCACAAATACGTCCTCGGCAATACCGAGGGGACGTGAAATTGAACGGTCTGCAAGCTCGAGAGTCATGCATGTGGGACTAAGTGCCTGAAGAGAGAGCTTTTTCCAAACTGAGTGAGGCATTAAGTTGATGCTTGCACCAAGATCGGCCAAGGAAAAACATTCAACCATACCCGGGAAAGTACATGGTATTAGAAATCTCCCGGGGTCTCCTAGCTTCTCGGGAAGCTGTTTCAACAAAACTGCAGAGCAGTTTTCATTGAGTGGAGTTCGTGCCATCTCAAACAGTTTTTCTTTATTGCTCAACAGATTTTTGATTGTCGAAGCGAATTTGGGCATTAAAAGAAGAGCATCCGCGAAACTAATATCGAAGTGTAGTTCTTGGAAAATCTGAAAGAATTTTTCCATCTGATGATTAGCTTTTTCACGGAGCTTTTGGTCTTGCAATCGTGAGGGATATGGAATTGTTGGTTTTGGGTTGGCTTTTGAATTTTCAACAGGACCTTCGGTAGTTTCAAACACGACCCTTTTAGGGGGAGTTGGGACCGGGATAACTGGAGGAGGGATGTCATTGGTACCTCCGTTTTTATTAGGAAGTACCGTATCCGTAGTATCCTCAGTTTCACATTCCTCCACAGGGATAGGAGATGAGGTGGAGGGAGCTGTAGGTCCTTGGTAAGAAACTCCACTTCTTGTGGTGATCGCCTTTACATCGCCCCTCGGATTAGCGATCGTGTTGCTAGGTAAAGTAGTACCTGAGCCCGAGGGTTGATCATTTAAAGACTTCTGTAAATTAGATATTTGACTAACCAGTATTTTGTTCAGTTCATCTTGGGATTTCATAAACTGTTTTAGTAACTCGTCAGATGATGGTCCAGTTAGAACAATGGCTTGATTTTGGTTTGGAAAATTTTGAGCCCGATTGTTCTGTAAATTCCCATGTTGCTGGTTGTTATTACCTTGGAAGTGGTTTTGTTGTTGAAAATTACCCTGTGGGTAATTGTTCTGACCTTGATTTCTGTTATAATTCCCTTGGTTCTGATTTTGTTGAACCTGGTTTTGACCAGAGTTGAAATTCCCTTGGTTGTTATAACCTTGGTTCATCCGGTTCTGGTTCTGATTCTGGTTAAAATTCTGGATTCTGTTTTGACCATTTTGGTTCTGGGATTGACTAAACCCTGGTGGTCCGATGTAGTTATTAGATCGGTAGCTCAAAAGGTTTCGGTCTCCTTGCGGTTGGTAAGAATTACCTCCCGTATTATAGGAACCTTGAGCTGCATACACGTTTTCACGAGCCGAGCCACCGGAGGCTGGGCACTCTGTGTAAGGATGTGGACCACCGCAAGTTTCACAACTTGGGTTAACAACTTTGACCTGATTTGGATTTGTCTGATTGATACGCAAAAATGCTGTAGACAAATCATCCAGCTTTTTAGCTAGGATAGATATTTCATTGCTTGCCGGAGTGACAGACTTAAATGAATCATTCCTCTCAGCAGAGGAGTCCCAAAAATTATGATGGGCAGTCATGTTTTCTATTAAGTCGTAGCACTCTTCAGGGGTCCTTTTCATAAAGGTGCCCCCAACAGCATTGATGGTGTCACGATGACGGAGTGTCAAACCATTATAAAAGGTATCAATAATGGTGACAAGAAGCATATTGTGATTAGGACACCTATCAATAGCAAGTTTGTAGCGTTCCCATGCCTCAAATAAGGATTCTTCGGGAAGCTGTCTGAAATTACTGATATCATTCCTGAGCTTTGTGACCATAGATGGTGGAAAGTATTTGGCCAGAAATTTAGTGATCATCTCATCAAAAGTGTGGATCGAATTCTTGGGAAGTCGATCGAACCATGAAGTTGCATGATGAGTGAGAGAATAGGGGAACAAGTATAAACGTAGGCTGTCTTCGGCGACGCCATGTTGTTTCATGCTTTGGGTGACAGTTAAAAATTTGTCGAGATGCCTGTTGGCATCGTCACCCGGCAATCCGTGGAACTGGCACGTATTCTGGATCTGTTGTATCATGTGGTGTTTTAATCCAAAATCCGTGGCTCCAATAGTGAGTGGTGCAATTGGTCCACCCCTCCCTTGCATGGTAGGTTGACACAGTTCCTCCATAGTTCGGGTGTCAGGAACTGGTTCATCCTTGGGAAGGAATGGGGGCTCGTCGTTCATTTTGATCGTGTGTTCTTCTGTAACAGTACGTAACTCGGGTACGTTTTTCTTCTTTTTATTCTTTGTTTGTGAACGAGTGCGCATGCACAAAAATTATTTTTCAACACAAGATCGAGGCAAAACTACAGTGAACTTAAACCCAATAATCACAAATGAACAGCTCCTTTAAAAAGGGTACACTATTCACAAGGATATAATGGTAAGTTTTTAATCTTTTAGGTTTGGGAACTTATTATGTTCACACCCCCAGTTGGTAGGTGTTCTGCCTTGGTTTGCGGTAGTAAACTTTTATGTAATTATATTCACAGTAAAATGTTTTTGGTTTTTCATGTATGGGTGAAAAAACTTGGAAAATATTTTTGGAACTGATTCGTTAACCGAAATCGTCCTTTTAAGATTACTCGCAGGCTAGCGGGAGGAAATAAATGTATTCCTCTTCAGTTCGCAATTTAATGTCAGAACTTACCTTATACCAGCTGTTTCAGGTTGTAATCTTAAAGACAACGAAGTAATTTAACTTCACAGTTTGTTTTGTTGTTTATGATTTGTTTGGTGTTGTTAACACTTCAGGAGAAATGTTAATGAACGTTTTCAGATATGATTTGCTTAAAAATTTACAAAGTGGTGGTATTTGTACAGGAGGGTTTTTGAAAACCACTAAACTTTTACCGTTTTTAAATACGCAACAACCTCTCCGGCAGCGGCGCCAAATTTTGACTCCTCCCAAACCAACCAGTCAGCCGTGTGCAAGTTAATATTGACCGTGGAAGTACAGGGAAATCCCCGGGTCGTTAAATCCCAACAAGATTGAAATTGTATTTGTAAACGGATAGGAGAGTGAGTGGTACTGAGGACAGTAACAAAGATGATTTGAGGGTTGATTATACTACTGATTGCTTGATATTTGGAAAATATGAAATTATAACAGAAATACAGATATAAGCACAAAATCAGATAATCAAATAACAGACAGAGAAAAGTGGTATTTAACAAGTTACAAACTACAGGGGTTAAAAGTGAAACTTTTGAAAACTTAATATTAAAGAAAATAGAAAATGAAATTGAA
Organism: Artemisia argyi; assembly: GCA_030686995.1. NCBI lineage: Eukaryota > Viridiplantae > Streptophyta > Magnoliopsida > Asterales > Asteraceae > Artemisia > Artemisia argyi. Next base: position 98,381,914 of record CM060698.1, on the reverse strand, counting down.
ATTATGAAAATGATTATTATAATATTTAATTACTATTTAATTAATAAAACTAATTAAAATCTAATTAAAAGCTTAATTTAAATTAACTAAAAATTACAACTATTACAAATAAACCTAAACTCTTATATCAATAATTTCTAAACCTAAATAAGAACTTGAAGAAAGTATAAAAAATGAAAATAAATATTTTTGTCTTTTTATAAGTATTTTATTAATTATAAACTATTTATCTTAATTAAACTATTTAAACTAATTTAAATTATAGATATTATTAAACTAACTTAGAAAATTATGAAAAAATTTATAAAACTATTTAATTACTACAGGAACACTACAAAATTATAAAAAGTTGCTAAAAATTATATTTAAGCTAATTGACTAATTAATTATTTATTAATTACTTTTAAGCTAATTTAATTAAATTAAATTAGAAAATTAGAAAATGAACAGTGGAAATTATGAAACTATTTTTCAAAAGTCTTAACTAATTTATAAAACTTAGGAAAATATAAAATTCTACTTTAGTTAATTAAAATTAAAGAAATCTATTTAATTACTAATATTCCCTATTTAATTATTTAAACTAGTTTTAAATCTAATAAATAGTAAACTGCTTAGGAAAATTCTAAGAAAATTATTTTAACTACTTTAAGGTACTAAGTAATTTATAAAATTATAAAATTGGATAAGTGCTTATTAATAAGCTAAATGAAAATTAATTAGATAATTTCTATTAAATAGAAGCTATCACTATTTTTATGTTTGCTTTTTCTGGTTTTTCTTTTATAAAACTACTTAAATACTTAAATAATGAAACTTTAATAAAGACAACTACTTTAGAACCTTGAAATAAGCACTGAGAATGCTTATAAGCTTATACAGTTGACTATGGTTGACTAAACTAGGAAATAAGCTAAGTTGAGGTTATGTGGGGTCCACTATGATGAAATCTGGTTTATCTAAGTTACTTACACCTAATTAAGCTAAATATGGTGAGATAAGCTCCTAGGATAAGCTGGAAATCCCAAATAAGCACTTGCTTATTTCTCTTCTGACTCAGAAATGGGACAGAGTTTGGGGACAAGTTTAGGTGGGGTCCACTGATCTATAGGTCAAAATAAGGGTCAAGTTTTTAACCTGGGTAGGAGCGGGGTTGTAATAAGCTAAGTAGAAGGTGTGGGGCCCACTGAGTTGGGCTGCAGCCACCACTAAAGTTGGTGGTGTGGTGGTGGTAAGCTGATGCAAAGGGGAGTTTTTGTTCCCTGCAGTTGTGTTCCAAGGGTTGTGGGGTCCACCAGAGTAAAACAGGGTTCAAGCTAAGCCTAGGGGTTCAAAGATGGGTTGTTAAGCTACACAATAAACCAAGAAGCTAGGCTTTTGGCTCACTAATAAGCTCTGTGTGAGCCTTTGGATTGGTGATCAAATACTGAGTGCTCAGTATAGCTTGTTTTACACAAGTCACAATTTGGATCCTAAAAGCTATGCTACAATAAGCTAAAGGCTAAACTAAACCTAGATGTTAAAAGCTGAGGTATTAAGCTATAATTAAGCTGAAACCTAGGGTGTGGGGTCCACTGATAAGCATACAAGAGGTCTTGGTGTTTTGACTAAAACCTATGCACAGGGCAATGTTTTTGCCCTGCAAGTGATTTTCCTAGCTTATGGAGACCAAGGTAAAATTGCTAAAAATATAAGCTGATTAGGATCTTAAAATAGAGTTGGTAGACAACAATTCCACAAAAACTCAAGGCTTGAATCTCAATACACAATTCTATAAAAATCCCACTAGTTTTGAGAAAATCTGAGAATGACCATTTGACTTTTCATGAAACTTGAGTTGGTTTGACTTATGTGAACTTTGAACTTAATCTAATTACTGAATATGTTGTAATAAGATATAATAAGACTTAATTAAGTTATTCTAATGACTTATGAGTAGATATGATGAGTTATGGACTCAAATTTCACCACAGTTAACTGTGGTGAAGAAATACTTGTGATTTTGACTTTGCAACTAATAAGGTACCAATTATATGACTGATTAAACCTATATAGACCTAAACTAACATCTTACAATAACAAACAACAACTAAATGAGTTTGAGACTCAGTGAACACTAATGATCCAAACACCCTTTAAACTCACAGTTTTGAAGATTTTCAAAGCAAATCAATGTTCTAAGCCTCTAATCTGATCTCAGACCTTAAAATATCATCATAATGGATCTTTTAAACACAAATAAACAATAATAACAACAAAAGATCACAGAATCAAAGATTATGCTATATGACTGTTTGATTTTTGATTTTGTAGAAACTAATAATTCCAATAAACAAGATACTGAGTTTATATTATATTATTACTATTTAAGACTAAATAAGCATTAAACAATGAAAAAGCAAACAATAAGCAGAGCAATAGTACAAAAGTAAAAGTAAGAATTTTGATAACTTACAAATAAGCTTTCCTGCTCAAAACCAAGAACCAAGAACTCCTATTTCCTCCCCTGAGGATCTAAACCAATACTCCAAGCTTCCTTATGCTTCCAATTCAGCTTTGAATCCCAGATATCAAGAACAAATTGCCACAGTTGACTATCATTGACCAAATTTGTATTTTGTGAGATTTTTTATATTAAGCTGATTAGTAAGTTACTAAAAGCTTATTTGAGCTTATTAGGAGCTTATGTGTACTTATTCAATCCATGAAACCATACAGTATCAACACCACAGCTTATTGAGAATTTTTATATGAAATTGAAAATTGCACAACCTTAAGTAACAACACAAACTTGATTTTTTATTAACTAAAAGGATTACTAATACACTGAGAATGCTTAACTGAAACTTTTAAAGCTTTAAATTACACTTGAACAACTAATACAAATTAAACGACATACACTTTTTTAATTAAAAACTAGATATGCTTCCACATTGCTTCTCTTGATCTTTATAGGTGAGAATGAGCTTCCAGGTGTCCTCAGGGACTTTTCCCACTTCATCTGAGCCATTGATTTAGTCCAATTAACATCCACCGTTTAAACCAACTTTTTGGCGCCAAAGTCCTCCACGTTAACGTGGAGGCAAAGGGTTGCAATTAAAGATTGTTGGAGTTATGTGGAGGTGTCAGGAGGCAAAAGGGAGTGTTTTAAGGACAAGTTGGTTTATTATGGAAGAAACAGAGGTTTAGATGTAGTTTGGAGTGAAAAATTGTGGAGAAGGCATTAAATGCCTATGTGGTTTGATGTGTGAGGTGGAAAGGTGGTGAGGGTGAGCTGGAAGGTGGTGAGGTGGTGGTAAAACCACCTGGTATTGGTGAAGCAGGGGTGGGGGAGGAGAGTGAACAGTGTTTGGCGGTTTTGGGTGGGTCAAACTGGGTCAACGCGTTTTTAAATAACGCAGGGGGTGGACTGGGCTTATTTTTGGGCTTAGGGTGTGTGTGGGCTGGGTAGATTAGGTTGGATTTGGTTTTGGTTTATAAAAAAGGGTCCGGATTGGTTTTTAGTAAACAAGGACCAAAAATGTAAATTTGGCAAAGTTAAAGGGCTGAACATGTGATTTTCCCAAAGTATTTTCAAGGACTTAACTTGCCAAAAAAATGATAAACCAAGGACCAAACTTATGATTTTTCCATTTAAAAACATTCCAGGGACCTTTTCTGTAATTTTTCAAACTCCAGGGACCTTTATTGCAAAATTGGATTTTTAAGGGACTAAACTTGTAATTTCCCAAAAGTTAGACAAATTGTTCCAAATTGTCAATCATGCATAGTACAAGGGTATATTTTGTAAAATTTCAAGTTTTAAATACCCAGGGACCATTTTGCCAATTTTGTAACTTGAGGGGTAAAAATTGCCAGTTTGTGTAAACTTTTATCCAGGGATGTTTTGTGAACATTTTTGGTTTCCCAAGGACTTAAGTTGACTTTTCATTTATTTTAAACCTTCAGGGACTAGTTTTGACAATATTTGAAACTTGAGGGACTGAAACTGCCAATTATGCAAACTTTGTACGTTTTTCATTTGTTTTTGCATATTTTGTATTTGAAATATATAAAACACACTTCTAAGATATTTTAAGTATTATGATGCATTTTTGAGTGTTTTTGTATGTTTTGGCAGTTCAGATTGATACAAAATGATGAGTATTTAGACACTCATCAATCCCCCACATTAAACTATTGCTAGTCCCTAGCAATCTATTTGAGAAAAAATTAATGGATTTTATCTCTTTACCAAAAGCCATCACTTCTGGAGTAGCCAGGTGTAAGAACTGTGGCACACCTGATAACCGTGTGATTTTGAGCAAACCACCAGCTGTCAACGGATTTGATTTGTCTTTACCAAAAGTCGTTTGCTTCTGGACTAGCCAACTCTTGATGGAATAGTCAACATCTTGGTGAGCTGATTACCAATTATGGTTTTTCCACGGCCTTTACCACAAGCCATAATCTTGCGGGCTAGCCAACTCATTTGTTTTCGGGGAGTTGAGGAACCATACAATTTTTGGCAAATTGCAAGCCGTAAACGGATTTGAGATGTCTTTACCAAGAGCCGTTTGCTCCTGGACTAGCCAATCCTGTTGTGGGTTAGACATGGAGGATTGATACCATTATTTGCATTTCTAAGTGTGAAAAAACTGGTAATTTTGATCAAATGGGGGTTCTTGATGGAACATGTGTTTTGCATTCGTGAGAACGCTCCCCCACACTTAGAACTGAATATTGCCCTCAATATTCACAGTACTTGGTGTCCCACCAAGACTTAGAACGTAAGAAGGTAATATTATTAACCGTTTATTTTACTCTATTTATATACAAACTCACTTTTTTCTTTTTATATGTCTTACACCATTTTTTTTTTTTTTTTTTTTTTTGAAAAAAATATTTTACATATGTACAACATGTGGTTCGTCTCCCCCACACTAGGGTGGTAGAAAAGAGAAAGAAATCAGAAATATGAGTGAAAACCCATATTGCTATGCTTTTGATTACCGAGTCACTAGCTTGACTCGACCTCGAATTGATTTGTCCATGAGGTAGCTTGTTTTTGATTCCCGAGTCACTAGCTTGACTCGACCCCGAATTAAAATTGTCCTTGGGGAAACTTGTTTTTGTTAACCGAGTCGCTAGCTTGACTCGACCCCGAATTTATTGGTCCATGGGGTAAGTTTGGAGATCCGGGACAACCATTGGTTGTATGTCCCCTCCAAAATAGTGTTTTAACCGATGTCCATTTACTTTAAAATTGGGACCGTCGGGTTGCAATAACTCAACAGTTCCATATGAGTATACTTTGGTTATAGTAAATGGTCCAGACCAACGGGTTTTTAGTTTACCCGAGAAAATTTTTAACCTTGAATTGAAAAGAAGAACTCTGTCACCAACGTTGAAAACGCGGTTCTTTATTTTAGAGTCATGTATCTTTTTAGTCTTTTCTTTATAGATTAAAGAATTTTCATAAGCTTGATCACGTAATTCATTTAGTTCGTTTAGTTGAACTTTACGGTGATCACCCACTGTCTGAAGGTCGAAATTTGCATGTTTTAAGGCCCAATAGGCCTTATGTTCTAATTCGATCGGAAGATGACATGCTTTCCCGTACACTAGCTTATATGGAGTACACCCGATGGGTGTTTTGTAAGCAGTGCGGAAAGCCCATAATGCATCGTCCAGCTTATCCGACCAAGAGGCACGGTTTTCACCAACCGTCCTCTCGAGAATTCTCTTAATACCCCGATTTGAGACCTCCACCTGCCCACTTGTTTGGGGGTGGTATGCTGTAGAAAGACGGTGAGTTACACCATATTTCAGCATTACTCTTGCAAATTGTTCATTGCAAAAGTGAGTACCACGATCACTGATAATGGCACGAGGAGTCCCGAATCTGGCAAAGAGAGATTTTAAAAATTTACAAACTACTCGGGCATCATTGGTGGGTAAGGCTTTTGCCTCAACCCATTTTGACAGATAGTCGACAGCGACGAGTATATACTTATTCCCTCGTGAAGACGGGAATGGCCCCATAAAATCAATGCCCCACACATCAAATATTTCACAGACTTGGATGGCGTTTTGCGGCATCTCATTCTTTTTAGAAATATTCCCGTGACGCTGGCAAGCCTCACAGGTTTTGATAAGTTCATGGGCGTCTTTATATATCGTGGGCCAAAAGAATCCTGAATCAAACACCTTTTTGGCGGTGTAGTTTGGGTTATGATGTCCCCCCGTGGGTCCATCATGACAAGCTTTAAGAATTTCCATGGCTTCTTGGCCATGGACACACCGTCGGATGACTTGATCCGCACATATTTTGAACAAGTAGGGGTCGTCCCAGAAGTAATGTTTTACATCTTTAAAGAATTTTCTTTTCTGTTGGGACGACATCCCTTTCACAACGAAATTTCCCGCACGGTAATTTGCAAAGTCGGCAAACCATGGGGTTGTGGTATTATCCCGGTTAGAGATGAGATTTAGAGTCTCCAGAGGAAAAGTTTCATTAATTTCTTTTCTCTCGAGAATATCCTGATGAGGATTTTCTAACAGGGACAAGTGATCAGCTGCAAGGTTCTCTGCTCCTTTTTTATCTCTTATGAGAATATCGAATTCCTGGAGGAGCAGGACCCACCGGAGCAGTCTTGGCTTTGCATCCTGTTTAGTGAACAGGTATTTCAAAGCCGAATGATCCGTATACACCACGCTTTTGTTTAAGATTAAGTAAGACTGAAATTTTTCGAAGGCATATACCACAACTAATAATTCTTTTTCTGTGGTGGTATAGTGTGTTTGAGCTTCATTCATGGTCTTACTTGCGTAGTGTATTGGCTGAAAATGTTTGGTTTTGCGTTGCCCCAGAACTGCACCAATAGCATAATCGCTAGCATCGCACATAAGTTCAAAGGGTAAGTCCCAGTCGGGGGCAACAAGGATTGGTGCCTCAGTAAGCCTTTTCTTTAAAATTTCAAAAGCTTCGATGCACTCGGGGGAAAAGATAAAAGGAGCATCCTTTTCAAGAAGATGAGTCATAGGCCGGGCTATTTTGGAGAAATCCTGAATGAATCTCCGATAGAATCCGGCATGTCCGAGAAAACTCCTTATTCCTTTAACAGTGGTGGGATGAGGCAGTTTAGCAATAACATCAATTTTGGCCTTATCGACCTCAATCCCACTTTTTGAAATTTTATGGCCGAGGACAATGCCCTCCTTAACCATAAAATGGCTCTTCTCCCAGTTTAGACAAAGATTAGTGTTTTCACAACGTTGAAGCATTTTTTCTAAGTGGGAGAGGCACGAGTCGGAAGAATTCCCGATGACTGAGAAGTCATCCATGAATACCTCCATGGTTTTTCCAATCATGTCATGGAAAATAGCCATCATGCACCTCTGGAAAGTGCCCGGAGCATTGCATAACCCAAAAGGCATGCGACGATAGGCAAATGTCCCATAAGGGCATGTGAAGGTAGTTTTATCTTGATCCTGTGGATCAATGGGAATTTGGAAGTATCCCGAGAAGCCGTCAAGGAAACAATAATACTCATTTCCTGCTAGTCTTTCGAGCATTTGATCCATGAAGGGCAGAGGAAAGTGGTCTTTACGGGTGGCTTCGTTAAGTTTTCTGTAATCAATACATACTCGCCACCCTGTAACCAAACGAGTTGGTATTAACTCGTTGTCCTCATTTGTGATAACCGTGATGCCACCCTTCTTTGGAACACAATGTATTGGGCTTACCCAAGGACTATCAGATATAGGGTAAATCAATCCCGCATCAAGAAGTTTGATAACTTCAGCTTTTATAACTTCGTGGATTTTCGGATTTACCCTTCGTTGATGCTGCACGGTAGGTTTAAAGTCCTCTTCCATTAGGATTTTGTGTGTACAAAAATCCGGGTTAATACCTTTTATGTCTGAGAGCTTCCAAGCAATTGCTTGTTTGTGGGACTTTAGAACCTTAAGCAGCGCAGTTTTCTCCTCATCCTTTAAGTCTTTTGCAATAATGACCGGTAACTTATCGTTACCTTCCAAAAATGCATATTCTAGATGAGGAGGCAGGTCCTTAAGTTCAACCTCCGGAAAGTCATCATTTTTCTCAACATATTTGACTTCCACCTTATGAAGTTGTGGAGGTAGAACAGGAATGGGAGAAGGATCTTTGTTCAATAACTCCTCAAGGAGAAGTATATCCCCCTCCGGGTCAATCTCTTGGTAATCAATTCCTTCGGGAACTGAATCACTTTTGAGAAAGGCCTCTAATTCCTCAAGGACGAAATCACTTCCCCCAAACGGAGTGAGGGAAGGAGAAGAATTAGCGATTATGGGATCAGATGAAATAGTGGAATTGCCACTCGGAAAATTATCAGCGAATCCAAGGAATTCCTGAGCATACTCCTCGGATGCAATGTCAATGACATCAATTCGGTTGACCGATTCAGCATCATAATTCGAGGAGTATCTCGAGGTTTGATCAAGGTTGAACGTAATCGCTTCATTGCCAACTCGTAACGTGATTTCCTCATCGAAAACATCGATTAATGCACGTCCCGTTCTTAAGAATCCCCTCCCAAGAATGAGAGGAACTCTTGGATCCGCATCGAAATCAACAACGACAAAGTCTGCCGGAAAATGGAACTTTCCCACTCTCACAAATACGTCCTCGGCAATACCGAGGGGACGTGAAATTGAACGGTCTGCAAGCTCGAGAGTCATGCATGTGGGACTAAGTGCCTGAAGAGAGAGCTTTTTCCAAACTGAGTGAGGCATTAAGTTGATGCTTGCACCAAGATCGGCCAAGGAAAAACATTCAACCATACCCGGGAAAGTACATGGTATTAGAAATCTCCCGGGGTCTCCTAGCTTCTCGGGAAGCTGTTTCAACAAAACTGCAGAGCAGTTTTCATTGAGTGGAGTTCGTGCCATCTCAAACAGTTTTTCTTTATTGCTCAACAGATTTTTGATTGTCGAAGCGAATTTGGGCATTAAAAGAAGAGCATCCGCGAAACTAATATCGAAGTGTAGTTCTTGGAAAATCTGAAAGAATTTTTCCATCTGATGATTAGCTTTTTCACGGAGCTTTTGGTCTTGCAATCGTGAGGGATATGGAATTGTTGGTTTTGGGTTGGCTTTTGAATTTTCAACAGGACCTTCGGTAGTTTCAAACACGACCCTTTTAGGGGGAGTTGGGACCGGGATAACTGGAGGAGGGATGTCATTGGTACCTCCGTTTTTATTAGGAAGTACCGTATCCGTAGTATCCTCAGTTTCACATTCCTCCACAGGGATAGGAGATGAGGTGGAGGGAGCTGTAGGTCCTTGGTAAGAAACTCCACTTCTTGTGGTGATCGCCTTTACATCGCCCCTCGGATTAGCGATCGTGTTGCTAGGTAAAGTAGTACCTGAGCCCGAGGGTTGATCATTTAAAGACTTCTGTAAATTAGATATTTGACTAACCAGTATTTTGTTCAGTTCATCTTGGGATTTCATAAACTGTTTTAGTAACTCGTCAGATGATGGTCCAGTTAGAACAATGGCTTGATTTTGGTTTGGAAAATTTTGAGCCCGATTGTTCTGTAAATTCCCATGTTGCTGGTTGTTATTACCTTGGAAGTGGTTTTGTTGTTGAAAATTACCCTGTGGGTAATTGTTCTGACCTTGATTTCTGTTATAATTCCCTTGGTTCTGATTTTGTTGAACCTGGTTTTGACCAGAGTTGAAATTCCCTTGGTTGTTATAACCTTGGTTCATCCGGTTCTGGTTCTGATTCTGGTTAAAATTCTGGATTCTGTTTTGACCATTTTGGTTCTGGGATTGACTAAACCCTGGTGGTCCGATGTAGTTATTAGATCGGTAGCTCAAAAGGTTTCGGTCTCCTTGCGGTTGGTAAGAATTACCTCCCGTATTATAGGAACCTTGAGCTGCATACACGTTTTCACGAGCCGAGCCACCGGAGGCTGGGCACTCTGTGTAAGGATGTGGACCACCGCAAGTTTCACAACTTGGGTTAACAACTTTGACCTGATTTGGATTTGTCTGATTGATACGCAAAAATGCTGTAGACAAATCATCCAGCTTTTTAGCTAGGATAGATATTTCATTGCTTGCCGGAGTGACAGACTTAAATGAATCATTCCTCTCAGCAGAGGAGTCCCAAAAATTATGATGGGCAGTCATGTTTTCTATTAAGTCGTAGCACTCTTCAGGGGTCCTTTTCATAAAGGTGCCCCCAACAGCATTGATGGTGTCACGATGACGGAGTGTCAAACCATTATAAAAGGTATCAATAATGGTGACAAGAAGCATATTGTGATTAGGACACCTATCAATAGCAAGTTTGTAGCGTTCCCATGCCTCAAATAAGGATTCTTCGGGAAGCTGTCTGAAATTACTGATATCATTCCTGAGCTTTGTGACCATAGATGGTGGAAAGTATTTGGCCAGAAATTTAGTGATCATCTCATCAAAAGTGTGGATCGAATTCTTGGGAAGTCGATCGAACCATGAAGTTGCATGATGAGTGAGAGAATAGGGGAACAAGTATAAACGTAGGCTGTCTTCGGCGACGCCATGTTGTTTCATGCTTTGGGTGACAGTTAAAAATTTGTCGAGATGCCTGTTGGCATCGTCACCCGGCAATCCGTGGAACTGGCACGTATTCTGGATCTGTTGTATCATGTGGTGTTTTAATCCAAAATCCGTGGCTCCAATAGTGAGTGGTGCAATTGGTCCACCCCTCCCTTGCATGGTAGGTTGACACAGTTCCTCCATAGTTCGGGTGTCAGGAACTGGTTCATCCTTGGGAAGGAATGGGGGCTCGTCGTTCATTTTGATCGTGTGTTCTTCTGTAACAGTACGTAACTCGGGTACGTTTTTCTTCTTTTTATTCTTTGTTTGTGAACGAGTGCGCATGCACAAAAATTATTTTTCAACACAAGATCGAGGCAAAACTACAGTGAACTTAAACCCAATAATCACAAATGAACAGCTCCTTTAAAAAGGGTACACTATTCACAAGGATATAATGGTAAGTTTTTAATCTTTTAGGTTTGGGAACTTATTATGTTCACACCCCCAGTTGGTAGGTGTTCTGCCTTGGTTTGCGGTAGTAAACTTTTATGTAATTATATTCACAGTAAAATGTTTTTGGTTTTTCATGTATGGGTGAAAAAACTTGGAAAATATTTTTGGAACTGATTCGTTAACCGAAATCGTCCTTTTAAGATTACTCGCAGGCTAGCGGGAGGAAATAAATGTATTCCTCTTCAGTTCGCAATTTAATGTCAGAACTTACCTTATACCAGCTGTTTCAGGTTGTAATCTTAAAGACAACGAAGTAATTTAACTTCACAGTTTGTTTTGTTGTTTATGATTTGTTTGGTGTTGTTAACACTTCAGGAGAAATGTTAATGAACGTTTTCAGATATGATTTGCTTAAAAATTTACAAAGTGGTGGTATTTGTACAGGAGGGTTTTTGAAAACCACTAAACTTTTACCGTTTTTAAATACGCAACAACCTCTCCGGCAGCGGCGCCAAATTTTGACTCCTCCCAAACCAACCAGTCAGCCGTGTGCAAGTTAATATTGACCGTGGAAGTACAGGGAAATCCCCGGGTCGTTAAATCCCAACAAGATTGAAATTGTATTTGTAAACGGATAGGAGAGTGAGTGGTACTGAGGACAGTAACAAAGATGATTTGAGGGTTGATTATACTACTGATTGCTTGATATTTGGAAAATATGAAATTATAACAGAAATACAGATATAAGCACAAAATCAGATAATCAAATAACAGACAGAGAAAAGTGGTATTTAACAAGTTACAAACTACAGGGGTTAAAAGTGAAACTTTTGAAAACTTAATATTAAAGAAAATAGAAAATGAAATTGAAATTATGAAAATGATTATTATAATATTTAATTACTATTTAATTAATAAAACTAATTAAAATCTAATTAAAAGCTTAATTTAAATTAACTAAAAATTACAACTATTACAAATAAACCTAAACTCTTATATCAATAATTTCTAAACCTAAATAAGAACTTGAAGAAAGTATAAAAAATGAAAATAAATATTTTTGTCTTTTTATAAGTATTTTATTAATTATAAACTATTTATCTTAATTAAACTATTTAAACTAATTTAAATTATAGATATTATTAAACTAACTTAGAAAATTATGAAAAAATTTATAAAACTATTTAATTACTACAGGAACACTACAAAATTATAAAAAGTTGCTAAAAATTATATTTAAGCTAATTGACTAATTAATTATTTATTAATTACTTTTAAGCTAATTTAATTAAATTAAATTAGAAAATTAGAAAATGAACAGTGGAAATTATGAAACTATTTTTCAAAAGTCTTAACTAATTTATAAAACTTAGGAAAATATAAAATTCTACTTTAGTTAATTAAAATTAAAGAAATCTATTTAATTACTAATATTCCCTATTTAATTATTTAAACTAGTTTTAAATCTAATAAATAGTAAACTGCTTAGGAAAATTCTAAGAAAATTATTTTAACTACTTTAAGGTACTAAGTAATTTATAAAATTATAAAATTGGATAAGTGCTTATTAATAAGCTAAATGAAAATTAATTAGATAATTTCTATTAAATAGAAGCTATCACTATTTTTATGTTTGCTTTTTCTGGTTTTTCTTTTATAAAACTACTTAAATACTTAAATAATGAAACTTTAATAAAGACAACTACTTTAGAACCTTGAAATAAGCACTGAGAATGCTTATAAGCTTATACAGTTGACTATGGTTGACTAAACTAGGAAATAAGCTAAGTTGAGGTTATGTGGGGTCCACTATGATGAAATCTGGTTTATCTAAGTTACTTACACCTAATTAAGCTAAATATGGTGAGATAAGCTCCTAGGATAAGCTGGAAATCCCAAATAAGCACTTGCTTATTTCTCTTCTGACTCAGAAATGGGACAGAGTTTGGGGACAAGTTTAGGTGGGGTCCACTGATCTATAGGTCAAAATAAGGGTCAAGTTTTTAACCTGGGTAGGAGCGGGGTTGTAATAAGCTAAGTAGAAGGTGTGGGGCCCACTGAGTTGGGCTGCAGCCACCACTAAAGTTGGTGGTGTGGTGGTGGTAAGCTGATGCAAAGGGGAGTTTTTGTTCCCTGCAGTTGTGTTCCAAGGGTTGTGGGGTCCACCAGAGTAAAACAGGGTTCAAGCTAAGCCTAGGGGTTCAAAGATGGGTTGTTAAGCTACACAATAAACCAAGAAGCTAGGCTTTTGGCTCACTAATAAGCTCTGTGTGAGCCTTTGGATTGGTGATCAAATACTGAGTGCTCAGTATAGCTTGTTTTACACAAGTCACAATTTGGATCCTAAAAGCTATGCTACAATAAGCTAAAGGCTAAACTAAACCTAGATGTTAAAAGCTGAGGTATTAAGCTATAATTAAGCTGAAACCTAGGGTGTGGGGTCCACTGATAAGCATACAAGAGGTCTTGGTGTTTTGACTAAAACCTATGCACAGGGCAATGTTTTTGCCCTGCAAGTGATTTTCCTAGCTTATGGAGACCAAGGTAAAATTGCTAAAAATATAAGCTGATTAGGATCTTAAAATAGAGTTGGTAGACAACAATTCCACAAAAACTCAAGGCTTGAATCTCAATACACAATTCTATAAAAATCCCACTAGTTTTGAGAAAATCTGAGAATGACCATTTGACTTTTCATGAAACTTGAGTTGGTTTGACTTATGTGAACTTTGAACTTAATCTAATTACTGAATATGTTGTAATAAGATATAATAAGACTTAATTAAGTTATTCTAATGACTTATGAGTAGATATGATGAGTTATGGACTCAAATTTCACCACAGTTAACTGTGGTGAAGAAATACTTGTGATTTTGACTTTGCAACTAATAAGGTACCAATTATATGACTGATTAAATCTATATAGACCTAAACTAACATCTTACAATAACAAACAACAACTAAATGAGTCTGAGACTCAGTGAACACTAATGATCCAAACACCCTTTAAACTCACAGTTTTGAAGATTTTCAAAGCAAATCAATGTTCTAAGCCTCTAATCTGATCTCAGACCTTAAAATATCATCATAATGGATCTTTTAAACACAAATAAACAATAATAACAACAAAAGATCACAGAATCAAAGATTATGCTATATGACTGTTTGATTTTTGATTTTGTAGAAACTAATAATTCCAATAAACAAGATACTGAGTTTATATTATATTATTACTATTTAAGACTAAATAAGCATTAAACAATGAAAAAGCAAACAATAAGCAGAGCAATAGTACAAAAGTAAAAGTAAGAATTTTGATAACTTACAAATAAGCTTTCCTGCTCAAAACCAAGAACCAAGAACTCCTATTTCCTCCCCTGAGGATCTAAACCAATACTCCAAGCTTCCTTATGCTTCCAATTCAGCTTTGAATCCCAGATATCAAGAACAAATTGCCACAGTTGACTATCATTGACCAAATTTGTATTTTGTGAGATTTTTTATATTAAGCTGATTAGTAAGTTACTAAAAGCTTATTTGAGCTTATTAGGAGCTTATGTGTACTTATTCAATCCATGAAACCATACAGTATCAACACCACAGCTTATTGAGAATTTTTATATGAAATTGAAAATTGCACAACCTTAAGTAACAACACAAACTTGATTTTTTATTAACTAAAAGGATTACTAATACATTGAGAATGCTTAACTGAAACTTTTAAAGCTTTAAATTACACTTGAACAACTAATACAAATTAAACGACATACACTTTTTTAATTAAAAACTAGATATGCTTCCACATTGCTTCTCTTGATCTTTATAGGTGAGAATGAGCTTCCAGGTGTCCTCAGGGACTTTTCCCACTTCATCTGAGCCATTGATTTAGTCCAATTAACATCCACCGTTTAAACCAACTTTTTGGCGCCAAAGTCCTCCACGTTAACGTGGAGGCAAAGGGTTGCAATTAAAGATTGTTGGAGTTATGTGGAGGTGTCAGGAGGCAAAAGGGAGTGTTTTAAGGACAAGTTGGTTTATTATGGAAGAAACAGAGGTTTAGATGTAGTTTGGAGTGAAAAATTGTGGAGAAGGCATTAAATGCCTATGTGGTTTGATGTGTGAGGTGGAAAGGATGTGAGGGTGAGCTGGAAGGTGGTGAGGTGGTGGTAAACCCACCTGGTATTGGTGAAGCAGGGGTGGGGGAGGAGAGTGAACAGTGTTTGGCGGTTTTGGGTGGGTCAAACTGGGTCAACGCGTTTTTAAATAACGCAGGGGGTGGACTGGGCTTATTTTTGGGCTTAGGGTGTGTGTGGGCTGGGTAGATTAGGTTGGATTTGGTTTTGGTTTATAAAAAAGGGTCCGGATTGGTTTTTAGTAAATAAGGACCAAAAATGTAAATTTGGCAAAGTTAAAGGGCTGAACATGTGATTTTCCCAAAGTATTTTCAAGAACTTAACTTGCCAAAAAATGATAAACCAAGGACCAAACTTGTGATTTTTCCATTTAAAAACATTCCAGGGACCTTTTCTGTAATTTTTCAAACTCCAGGGACCTTTATTGCAAATTTGGATTTTTAAGGGACTAAACTTGTAATTTCCCAAAAGTTAGACAAATTGTTCCAAATTGTCAATCATGCATAGTACAAGGGTATATTTTGTAAAATTTCAAGTTTTAAATACCCAGGGACCATTTTGCCAATTTTGTAACTTGAGGGGTAAAAATTGCCAGTTTGTGTAAACTTTTATCCAGGGATGTTTTGTGAACATTTTTGGTTTCCCAAGGACTTAAGTTGACTTTTCATTTATTTTAAACCTTCAGGGACTAGTTTTGACAATATTTGAAACTTGAGGGACTGAAACTGCCAATTATGCAAACTTTGTACGTTTTTCATTTGTTTTTGCATATTTTGTATTTGAAACATATAAAACACACTTCTAAGATATTTTAAGCATTATGATGCATTTTTGAGTGTTTTTGTATGTTTTGGCAGTTCAGATTGATACAAAATGATGAGTATTTAGACACTCATCAACCCTTTTATCGAGATTTAGACACGTTCTCTATCCTTATTGGTGGAATCTTATATAATTCTAAAAAAAAAAGAAAAAAAGAAAAGAAAAATGTTTTTTTTTGAACGGGAAGCCTTTTTCACACGATATACTACTTATCTCACAAACGATTTCAGCGAAACTTGAACCGCCAACCTCTAAGTTGATGAGCAACTCATATACCACTAGACCAAAAATATTGAGTAACTGTAAAAAAATGTTTAAATCATCGGGGGAGGGGGGGGGGAATCATGCACCAACGAGTGTCAACTGGTCTTTTGTCAAGGATTAACCTCATGCGATGTTCATTTTTTGTAGTGACCAAGTTGGTAAAAAAAACTTGTGACCATCGTTACTAAGTGTGAGAGGTCTAAAGTTTGAATCGTGCATTGTGCAAATAATCTCAAAGTGGCTACGTTAACTTTCTCGAAAAAGAGGAATTTACCCAGTATGAGTCTGCTCGGTGGTTGACACAAATTTCGTGAACTAATTGACCAACACGTCAAAACTACGATTATCAAAGAAACAAATAAATAAAAATGAGATGATAATAAAACTCCATACCATTTTTTCTAACAGATTATCCTTAGCCATAAGATCTTATTGTGAAGAAATGATACCACTAAATCATATTATATTATAATGGAGGAAAACCTTCTAATATTAGAATACTTAAAATTAAGCATTACAATCATCAAAGCTACATGTACAAGTAATTTAAATACACTAATTGCATTAAACTTAAAATGGTAATTTAAACACACTCATGGCATTAAATATCTTAAAATGAAGTAATACAACTAACAAAGCAATATGTACAAGTAAATTAAACACAATTTTGAAACATTAAATATCTCTTAATTAACTTAATTTCTTAACATTAAACACATTAATAATCAAAAGTCTTAAAGTTAAAACATACAACATATAAAGCACTTGGTACAAATCAATTAAACACACATATAAAAAACTTAAAATTAAGAATAAAACATTAAACACTAATTAATATTATTTTTAAAGCACCCCTATAATAAAAAATACATATTATAATACACATTGTATAAACAAATAAAATACACAGAGCTTTATACAATTTACATCGATGGTACATATGATTTTGAAAACCGGATCGGACTAACGGGTTCAACCGGACCGGACCAACTGGTTCAACCGAACCAGACCAACGGGCTCAACCGGACCGGACCAACGAGTTCAACCGGAACCCGAAGTCGCCATTGGTTCTGCTAGCTAATAAAATCCGTTAAAAAACGAAACAGAAGTTGACCCGTCAGAATCGGTAAAAATGGGTGAATTGGGTCGGATTGGGATCATGTTTTTCACCGGTTAATGAGTTCGCCATTGTTATTTTGTTGGCGTCTAAACTTTAATCACAGGGTACCCGCTGCTGCAACGCGCGGGAACCCTGCTAGTAAACTTAAATATATTTAGATATTACGAATGTGTCGCGTCTCATTTCACATTTCAAAGGCTGTGTTTGGCAGGGCTTATAGGGGCTTTGACTTTTAAAATAAGTTGGCTAATAAAATGAGTCTCGTTTGTCATGGGGCTTATGGAGGAGCTTATAAAATAAGTCAGCTAAAAACTTTAGCCCGGAGCTTTTGAAGAATAAATTACTTATTTACCCACAAAAATATCTAACATATACAAAAACTCATTTAATTGTGTCTTTTTTAGTAATTTTGCAATAATAAGCCCTAACCCTAGCCTATTTGCCAAACAAGTTTATAGAAATACAAATTTTAATTTCGGCTTATAATATAAGCCCCAGTCCTAGCTCCAGCCCCAGCCCCAACTCCAGCTCCAGACCATATACCAAAAGTGTATGGGAAGAGATCCGGTGAGAAAAATAATTAAAATGAGAATGGTGAGAAATAATTATAGACACGAATATCAAATGAGGAGAGAAAATTTGAAAGAATATGCATCTATTTTTTTAAGTGTATCTCAAATGTGTAGTTATACTTACTTCTCATAATTGTCATTTTAATTATTTTTCTCATTTGATCCTATGTATATTAGAAAGTGGGTATTTTTGTTAAGTATGTATATGAATGACATGAGTAAATGATAAGAAACTTGTAACATCTTTGGTCTCTGTAAGAAAAACCGTCTCTAGTGTGGAATAAAATGTTCATTAGATTTAGATTGTTTACATTTCTCCCATGCTTCCCCCTTTTTTTCTTTACCGACTTCGCTATAGTATTATGCGAGATGAGAAGTACAGTACAAAAGCATGATTGTTAATCTCTTTGAGACAGATGGATTCATATGTAAGATGCAAAACTTCGCTGCACATAATGATGTTGTTAATAGAGTAAATTAAATTTCGCTATCCATTGGACGTTTGAAAACGGATTCACTGTATTTTGATCATTTAGATTTTAGATCCACTTTGTTCAAGCATGATCATAACGACAAACATAATCCTTTGATACATATGTACGTGAAGGTTTGATAATTTGATACCACATTAAGGTTGGGAAGGATCAGGATCATGATCACGATGAAGCTAGTAGATGCTATCGAGTAATGCAATCGATTTAAGTACTTAGAATCGTAATAGCTATACCCTGACTGGTTACTTGAATAAATTTCGCTTATACACAATGCGTAATTGCGTATAGTTTATTTGAACTCAAAAGTATCAACTCCTCTTAAATTGCAATTAGCCACGGAGTGATTTTTTATCTTTGGTGCACGTGGTTCGGGTAATACCCAATTCCTTGGATCAATTTGCTCGGATAGTCGGATTGCATAGTAAGCCCCGAGACTCTTTGGGTAAATGGATTGCACAAAATGAAGCAATATTAAACCAAATTAGTCTCGTGCTGAGCACTTAACTCCATCAAGCTAAAAACATTTTTATGGTCAGTCATACCTGGTGCTCACAAGTCAAAACAGTGAATCTTTTCGTAAGTTTTTTTCTTTTATTTTTTTAAAACGACAATTTTAACTATCTCACAATATTTACATCATAAATGTATCTCACATGTCGTAAATTGTTTTAATATAGATTTCAATGGTTGTTAATTAGTTGCCATGTTTTTGGGTTCGTTATACATTTGTAAAGTAGGATGGATACAAGATTCAAAGAGATCAGTTTTCTTTTTATTGATGGTAGTAATTCAGCCTTCGACATCCGTTGAATATTCAATAAACAAATTTGTTAAAAAGATTAAAAGTATTATGAATAGTTTGTTGTAATAATATTATCGAGTATTCTATGTAAATTAACTTTTGTGAAAATTGTACATTGATAATGGGGTCAAATCGGCAATAAACATGTGTCAACAAGGCAAAAAATGGTTACACAGTTTTTTTTTTATGTTGCATTATTTAAATCATACTACTACGTAGTATTTTTAATTATAATATGCTCTTGATAAAAGGACCCGCTCGTGCGGACATGCCACTCGGTGCTAATATCTAAATATAAATAAATTAAACTTAATTAAATATGCTAATGGGCTAAAAAACAAAACAAATTTAGAAATGACAACGCAACCCCTAAGAGCACAAGGTGCAGCAACAAGCATGTGCCTCCTCATTCGGGCCCCACCATGCCAAATCACCAAAACACATCAACTTCAACTAACCACAACAAACCCCCACTCACCAAACAACAAACCTCAACTTCCCCATTAGAGCTCCACCTCTTACACATTTATTTTTTTATTCATTTTATTAAATAAATTAAATTCATTTTACAAATACTAAAAAATAAAAAAAACATACTAACTTTACAAAATTAATTCAAAAAAAACACAACATATTAATTATTTTCACAAAATTTGTACCCCATTCCTTTTGTTAAAAAAAAAAAAAAAAAAAAAAAAAAAAAAAAAAAAAAACCCTGCTGCTGTCTTCTTCCCAACACACAAACACACACTAAATCTGGAAAACAAAACACACAAACACAACGCAAATAAAACCCATAACACACACAAACCTGCCACTTTGTCAGAGTTTTTGCTTCGCCGTGGCCACGACGAGTTAGCCAACGGCGAGCAACGGCGAGGCCTCTCCGGTGTGGCGGCGAGCAACGGCTCGCCGTTGGAGGTGCCACATCGGACGGCGAACCTCCCTTCGTCGTTTGCACCTTGTGCTCTAAAGTTCTCCAAATTAAAACTTTTTTTTTTTTTTTTTTTTGAAAGGCTCTCCAAATTAAACTTAAATGAATTAATACTACGAACAACATTTTAAGCTGTACTTTTCAAGGTTGGAACAATACTATTGCAAGTTTAAAAAGATAAAAGTTAAAATATGAGATAATGTGTAGTATACTAGGCGAGTATCCGTGCATAGCAACGGAATTTTCAAGCGGCAAACATTTATACTTACGATATTGTGATAAGTGTTTCGTGTAACGTTTAAACATGAACGTGAAAATATCAAAATAAACTAAAACAATAATAATAAAAAAAAAAAAAAAAAAGTTGTAACACATTATCTAATCATAGCTTAATCATAGTACTTTCATAGTTTGAATAACAAACTATGATTAAAAAAGGCACCTGTTTTTAAACTTGTTATGTTCACTTAATGTTGTATCACTCTCTACAATACACCCTCTTGTATAACAATAAGATCTTAATATCTTAACATGGAATCCGGAGTTCAAAAGAGTTGAGGAATAACGAACGTAGTAAACATGCATGTGTCATTCCTATTACCATTGAAGCACGTAAGATATAGATAACCAATGAAAAAAGAATACATTCATAATTTTTGGATGCGTGTAGCAGCTTGTCAGCCAACGTACCAAATTACACAAGGATCCGAACATAAAAAGGTGATTACACAATTGTTAATATACATATATCTATAAGGATTCAGCAAATTCTGCAATTGCCAATTGTTCCCGAGATCCCAAAGTTGTAGTAAGGTACTCCAAATACACAGATAGCGCAGCCTTAACCGTACCTCCACCAGGCACCACCTGATAACCATTTCACCATGAGTCAGTACACATGTGAGTTATATTAAAATAAAAAATGAAGAACTTACTGTATTGGATTCGAGGGTTCTCTTAATGATACATAAAGCATCATGCAAAGCCCTATCCATCTCATCAAGCATGAAATCATTAGCGCCTCTGAGAATTAGAGAAACCTGTTGGAATCGTCCCAAAAAGAGTAAGTTAAATAGATGAAATTTTTATTGATTTTCAGTCCCCTTTATCAATATAACTTCATCATCTGCAATTCATTCCTCCACTACTTCATCTGCATATCCAAGGAATGATGAATCAAATGTTTCTTCTCCTTCTATGTCGGCAAATGTTGAGACCTGCGTAGTGATAAACCTAATTTTCAGTAATGTAGATACGAGATTAACGGTGATTTACTGATGAAAGATGTATGTGCTTGAGAAACCAAACATCAAAACATACAATACAACTAACAATTTCCAAGGGGAGAGACTTACCGCGGTGGCCCATGTTGCCTTAGCAACATGGCGTAAATCCTCTTTCCGGACTCATCGCACGGCAATTGCCCCAGCCTCTACAACGTAATGAGTTTATGCAAGAAAAGTGCAAGATATTTACATATTTGAAGCATATCTCAAGTATTGTAAGTCCAAAATAATAATAGCTTACCATGAGTGCCATGTCATCAACTCCCTTTGCAGTTAAGACAACATTAGCACCAGCCTTTAGAAGCTTTTCAATTCTTTCTAATGTCAAATCAGCTTCTCTGTAAAATACACGGTCATATTCTAGAACTTAGTTGGGTGTCAAATTTCACACATATAGAGATTGAGATCTTAGCATATGCCATATGAAGAGATTTATGTAGCATTAAATATTAGGAGCTAAGTCAGGTTACCTTTGACGAATCTTTTCTAGCTCACGAGGGTGGGTGACTAAAACTTGAACCCCTAATTGCATTTTTGTCTTTTGAAGATAGAAATCGAGACAAGCAATCCTTGCAGGAGCAACTCTCATTGGCATTCCCTGTGCTGCACGGCCGGTGTTAAGAGCATAACCTTTCAACAAGTAGCTTTCTTTAGCACTTTTTCCATGACCTTTAAGATTATTGATCCCCTAAACAACAACAAAATTGGTCACGTCAGTTATCATGTTGCAAATAACGGCTCAGATATGTGCAGATAGCTAAAGGAACTGAAATTCTCATAATAGATTGTATAAGCTTATTGTGTAATATTTGTGATATGTAAACATATGATAGTTATTTTAGAGGGGGTTTGTTAGCATTTTTGTAACTAATTATTGCAACTTCACATCTCAATAATGAACTATTATTGTTTAAATAAAATTATTTCGCTAATGCATACCTTGATTGGATACTTGACTTCTCCCCGTGAATTTGTCATTTTAACAGATTTTACTGCTTCAACAACCTATAGATGCAACCAAAGCATGTTATTTCTTCAGTATTAAAAAGAAAAGAAAACTGAAACATATAACGGCAACACAATTTCGCAACAGATTCCCTTCTACCATATATGAAGTGGAAGATTATACCTAAGGATTTCTAAGGGAGTGTTTATTAGCTTGTTTAGCAAAGATGGCTCATTTTAACATTTGAATAGCACCATTTAGGCCCATATAAGGCATATGAGCTTAGTCAGGGGCTTTTTAATCTGCTTCATTTTTGTGGCTTATTTAGCTAATCCATTAGTATACTCTTCTAGTTCACGTTTTTACTATTGGCCAATCCAAACACTTAGTGAGAGCTAATAAGAATAAGTTTAAGCCCAAAAATAAAACTACACAGTAACACAAACACACCCTAAATATAAAAAATTAAAAGATTCAGTAAAAGGCATACCAAATTTGCAAAGAAGTCATCAAAGCTTTGAAGACATGCTTGTCTTTGCACAGTTCACAAGAGTCTCCTTCCCAAGCTTGTCAACCTAAAAGAAAGAAACAAGAACCTAGTGATGAACTTCATTACAATTTTGCAACGATTACGACACTATCTAAACATAAATGCCATACCGATGCTTCTATTCTAGTAAGAAATGACTTTTAACATATTCCCATATAACGTTATGATAATCATTACCTTAACTCTCAGCTTATCTTCAATATAATTGCATGATAGGCGATATTCACTGGCTCAAACAAAATCTATGGATCTATAAAAAAAACCTTCAAAACTCATAGATCAATTAAAAAAACTCAAAAGAATACCTCAAAACTTGAAAAATCCCTTTTGTCATTTAGTATCTTCCTTGTTCATGACGAATTCATTTGCATATGTCAAACATAGACCTGTTATTCACCAAAAGAAAAGTGGTTACGAAATTGTAAAGATTTATTCCGATAGGCTGTCACAAAGTTTGTATGGTCATGGACCAAGGCCTACCAATAGAGAGCCCCTTTTGAGACCAAGGCCTATTCTACAACGTAAATATTCTTGTGGTAGTGATAAATGAAGGCTTTTGTAAAATAAGCAATAGTTTAATACCAACTAATCTTGTACACAGGAAACAACCATGGCTGTGGAACCACCATTTTGTAACCAAATAATAAGTAGCCAGTGGTTAGACTATATTTAGTACTCGTAGTAATTCAATAAATAAAACCAACTCAAAAATGGATTACACCTTTTTCCATCTACTCTTAAAATTTTGTGTAGTCCTAAACAATTAAATTCGTAAAACTAAAAAGCTAATATAACACAAATAAACAAATATTTATCTCAATTTCAGCAAATCTTTTACCACAAAGGACATAATTATAACAAGATTAAAAGAATTTACCATCTTTAGCAGCAACATTAGATGAGTAAACAATAAACTCTTTATTCTCATCACTAAATTTAATGTTACATCCAAGCAATTCCACTCCATTTAACTGAGATTTTCATAAATATTCAAATAATGGATTAAAAGTTGAAACTTTATCACATAAAAGTTAAAAGAAAAAACATGAAAATGATAGATAATAAAAGAATCTTGATGAGTTACCTTTAACCATTCAAGAAGTTGAAGATTTGATTCTTCTTTTTCATTGCTTGATTTAGATGAAATACGTGTACTAAACCTTTACACATGAAAAAGATAAATAATTAAATAAAATAAAAGAAACCTCAATTATAAATAATATATCTAGCAACTAATTATTATGATAAATAAGATACATAAATTAATCAATATCAATAACCCAAACCTTAAACTTGGTCGACTACTATTTTATCATGTCGGGGAAGATGACAGAGGGTCTCCATGGGGACGGCGGTTTCTTCTAGCTTCTTCATCTTCAAGATACATGGGGATAGAGGGTTCAATCAAGAGGTTGAGATACAAACCAACCTAATAAATGAATAAAACAACTTTATTATAAGAATGTCAATGAATGAAACCTTTTAGAAAGAAGACTCGTGGCGGCGAAAGGGCGGCGGCTGAGAAAAGCTAGGGTTTATGTGTGAGTAGAGAGAGAGAGAGGAATGTACGAAACTACGAATATTGTGTATACATCGTTTTTTTTATTAATAGTTTTAAGCCAATTTCTTTCTCATTTGACCATTTTTCAACACTCAACATTCCATTTGACCATTTTCTCTTTATATGCAGTTAAGATATATGTAGTTAAGATAAGTTCAAGCGGTTAATAAACTGTGAGAAAAAATTGAAGTACTAAAAATGGAAAATAATAAGTTAATTAGTATTTATTTTAAAATTGATAATAGGGAGATTTAATCATTAATTTGTTAATGTTTATACTGAATAGTTAAAGATAATTAAACCTTATTTTATTAAACAGATCACAAACACTTGAGCTTCTGAAGGGTGTTATCATAAAACAGAGAAAATATTGAAGGGACTTGAGTGAAATGTTTCCAAAATGAAATCTCTAGTGGTTGTCTTTAAGCAAATAGAACATTTTATTAAATTCTTAAAACAATTTTAACATATTTACTTTTTTAGAAATACTATATATAGTATACATTGTCTTATTATTTAAGGGTTTTGGTTATCCATACTTCCCTTGAAATTATAATTATATCTTTTTATTATTAAATAATTTTAAATTGTTGTTTGTGAGGGAAAAAAAAGTTTTAAAAACCCTAAAAATAGTTGCTTTTATAGTGATTTACTCAAAAGTTTAGGGTGCGTTTGGTATGCCGCGAGGAATGACAATGGGAATGAGTTTGATAGTAGTGGTGGGTCCCTCAACTATGAAAGAATTCATTCCCCCCTCTCTAGCCATATATGGAATATGGAAAATATGTGACTTTCATAGTTATAGTGGTGGGCCCAACAGTCTTAAACAAACACTTACAATGACTATGAAAGTCATAGTTTCATTCCTTTATTAGCATACCAAACGTGCCCTTAAATCGTAGAAAAATCACAACTGTCTATATATGCAGGTGTCAATTGATCATTCACAAAAATTAGTGCAAAACAGCCCAAGTAATATTTAATTGTTTACTGATAACTGAAAGGAGTTGAAATTAAAACTAAAGCCAGATTTAATACTACGTAATAAATTAACTTGATTAATAGGTAAATATTACAATAAAATACGAAATTAAAATAAATACTGTAATTATTTTATGTCACATTCACGGTTAAACTTATCTCCAAAGGAACATCTATAACAAAGTCACAAACTCCTAAAGTTTCTAAATATGTAAAATGGTTACATGGCTAGTTAGCATCTGTCGGTAAAATTTGTAAATATGCTTACGAGTTAGCCACGTGCCACGATCTAATTAGTTAAGGTTAGGGTGTCTACCGTTTATATAAAATCATGTAGACCTAACATACTTAGTTTGCCTTTCATTTTTACGTATATTATCAGAGCTTTGGATACGAGTCACTTAAAATCAGTCGTACTTTATACGTCGCTTTATTTTCGCGATACAAAGGGATTTGCGCTTGCGTTTGAGCTCGTTTTCAATTTATTTTATTCGATCTAGCTAGTTCTTCACATTCTGAGCAGTTGTGGGGGAACTACGACCTAAGATTCGTTAACTGTTGGATCGCTTTAAAATTTGTGTTGTGGGGTAGAGACGCATAGTTAGATTTTGAACTCACTTTGAAAGTATTAATGAAGTATCTTATAGTGATATATTTTATATAAACTGATTTTATGCTTTCATTTTGATCGTAAAACAAAATGGTTATAGAAAGAGTTGGTTTTGAAGATTTGGTATCGCATCAAATTTGATGTAAAAATTGTATTAAAAAATTTATCACCTAAAAAATAACACCAATATATACAGTTTGGAGTTAATAAACCACCAAATTTAGGGATCCTTTTTATATATCTTAGAGATTGATATTACAAGTACATTATGATCTATTAACTTTTACATTTTTGACCAAGTTTTATTATTTATCAACTTTCAAATTCTTAAAATTAAGTTTACGTAAATTTCTTTGTTCTTTCTATTTCCATCATTGTATATCAACGAGTATAATAGTTGTCTCTTTTTGTTGCGGGTTTATAAACGATGATCATTTGTGCTTTCGTAAAGGATATATAACGGTTAATGTCACGCTATTTTATCTCTCGCATTCCTATTTCTACTACATGGGCACAAGATAAGCTTGTTTGGCATGATGATTACAAAGGGGTTTATACAATATGATTCGGACATCGTCAAGCGCTTATTTAGAGAAAGAATGACACAGGTTATGCATCTTCTGGAAGTCCAACAAGTGAATTTTGAAAACAAATTTGGCGCTTGAAAACAGTTCCAAAAATTAAGAACTTTTGGTGGAAGGCTTGTTCAAATGCTCTTCCTACGCGTGGAGCTTTGTTTCGATGCAACTGTGCAACCTCCCCGACGTTCCTCATATGCCATTTCTCGCCTAAGACCATAGAACACTTGTTATTCGAATGCGAATGGACAAAACATGTTTGGTTTGGCTCGAACTTGGGACTTCGTTTAGACGGTTTGTCAGGTACTAATGTACTATTACAAGTGTAATTTCCAATCTGAAAATGCTTTCACAAAATTCTTGTTTTCTTTTGTTACACTTGCATGGTCTATTTGGAAAGCAAAAAATGGCTACATATTTGAACAAGTCAAAAATTTTCCTGCTAGTGTTATTTTGGAAGCTCATATTAGTGATGATGTTTTTCAATCAGTTGTTTCTTTTGGTGCCACTACTATGCTGACTACAAATGGCATCTGTAACAATTCGCAATTTCAGGTTAATTACTATTCCCGGAAAAATTTCACTATTCACTTTTACTATTCATTTTTCCCGAAACTTTCCCGAAAGTTGATTTTTATTACTTGGGCTAAAGTGATAAATCATTTCCATGACAAATTAAAAGTTTAACTTTCATAAGCTCATTCTCGTGAAAGTTATTAAGGAATTACATGGAATTACACGTTTTAGGGTAAAACGTCAATTAGAAATTCTACGCACAACGAAATTCGACCCCGTCAGGTGACCCCACATCAGAAAAATGTTTGACACACTCATGATTTATTTGAGAATTAATCGTGACTGAGAAAAACATGACCAAAAACTTCCCAGCAGGTCACCCATGCCTGTACTACTCTCGCATGAGCACGCTTAACCATTTGGGCGATTAACCGTGAGACCACAAAACGCGTTTCTAAGACTTTTTGAGTTTTCAACTTATTAGAAAAAGTCAACATATTCTTTCCCTCCTCCATTGACCAAAAATGATCCCTTGATGTTATAAGTCATTTCGTGATTTTTAGGCTTACGGTTTGATGTCTAAAAGACATTTAATACCAACCGACACTAGACTGAGCCCAGTCTAGACATTATAAGTCATTTTAAATCATTTTTATCACATTAGAAAAGTAACATTTTACTTTTCTCAATTTTACGCAATATTCAGCGTTTTACGTGAATTACGCGTTTTAGACCCGTGTTTCCAGTTTTTAACAGGGTTTTAGCACCCGATAGAACCTACCACTCATTTTATATTTTATTATGGAGTATTTTGACAAGTTTAACCATACTTTCAAATTCCATAATTTTACGACACCCGGTTTTACGTTTTGAGGCTTAATCATTTACGATTGGCATTTCCCGGAGTCAAAACTCATCTAGTATCTTGGATAATATCATCCAAGGCACACCTCACCCTCCCTTATCCATGTGAACCGCCCTAGGAGGGGGGTTTCACACTAGGTGGCTCAAACTTATGAATTTACCCCTAAAATCAACACTTATTTACAACTTGGTCACCAAGTTGTAACACTTTCCTAGTAAGCTTCCTATTTTGGACTATAAATACTCCCTCCCATCCTTGTTATGCCATGCATCCCCAACCACCATAACCATCCATCCTTAGCTTTATTTCCTTCTAATTTCTAGCAAGGTTCAAGTGATTCTTCAAGGTAGAAACCCTAGTTAGAATATCATTCACCAAAATTCTTCCAATCCCTAATATACTTGGTGATTTATCTTGAGTTTGAATCCACTCAAGTCACCTAAACCTTCATCATTCATCTTTCAAGAATACCAAGGGTAGAAAGATTGCATGAAGTGAAGTGGGTTGAAGCAAGTCTATCAATGTCCTATCCTTACATGTTAACTTCCTTTCATGTTTGAAAGCCAAAAGTTGTAAGCCAAACCCTAACATGATTCTTGTTAAATAATCATGTTCATGTTATTTACATGTTATTCTTGCTATATTATGTCTTGTAGTTATGTCCATGATGTATAAAAGTGAGCAAAACAAGTTATTGTTATCGATTGTTACAACAAGTTACTAAAACAAGTAAACTAGTGACTTTCTTGGAGAACCACGACCAAAATGATAAAATTATGATATTGGATTATTACATATTGTAGTAGAGGACTTAACAAGGAAATCGTAGCAATTTGAACCACCTAAAACGAGTATACGAGTCAAAAGTTACGCCCATTTGAAGTTACCAAAACTTTTCGGCAAACTGCCAAATACCATTCTGATCAAATTTGGGTTTTGAAAGTCATACTTCTGGTCCGATTCATCAAAAAGTTAAAACACGAAAGTTGTCCGAAACGACGTTTTCGTTCAGGAACAAAGAAGCTCGAGACCTAAAAATGCTTTCCGAGTGATAAAATTCTTCAAATTCTAAACAGCCCATTTTTAGGCGAAAGTCACTAGATTATGGTTATACTATGTAAGGAACAAGAGGTCTTATGACCTATAATCAAGACCACAACCATGGCTAGAGCCAAGGTTGTGTCTCATGACCTTGAAACAAGGACCAAAGGTCATGGCTAGGCCATGACGAAATGACCATACCAACTCACATAGGCGTAAACATGAAACAATGACTTAGGCGATAACTTGAACAAGCTATTTGGATCTACTTCACTTAAAAGGAAACCATGAGATTTTACCAAGAGAAAATGGTCATTCAAGACTTATGAAACTACCCCTAATAACAATCTTCATGTACAAATAAACTTTCCTAAGTTTATTCAAAATATCGGACAAGTAACTTTTCGGATCAAAACTTATATCTATATATTTCATCAACTACTACAATAGTAGGGAGCCTCATGTGAGGAGTTCATTATGTAAGCCGTCGAGTTGAGTTGTGGATTTACGAGTTAAAGTGTCCTGGCTCCTCGAACGCTTACTAACATGACTTCTGAAATATGTCAGCCCGAACGGTAGTAAACGATATACAAAACATACATGTTCATGAATCTTTTCTTTCAAGGACATACAATATACATCATACCACATCATGGACTAAATGCAAGATATATATATATAGACACTACTTCATATTCCTTACTCCGATCCTAAGTCGCGACATTCTATTATAGGTTGCTCATAGAAACCTACACGATCCAACCATCACCTCCATTACTTGCTATTCTACTTAAGGTGAGTTCGTAGCCCCACTTTCTATTGTTTAACTATTTTACAAACCCATGGGGGGAATACATGCTATTATTTTTCTACTCGAACACGATGCTTTCTAATGTATGAGCTTAGTGAAATAAATAACGATTTTGTTTTCTAACTATGAATGTGTGATTAATTACCTCACATTACGATTATTGTGTTCAAACGATTTAACTAAACTCTACGAATTCCACTCAACCTTTGTGTTGACCTCTCAAGCATGTATTTCAGGTTCATGACGATCAAGGATGGCACGGAAGCGCACGGATACTCAAGAGGGCTATAAATTTTATTATCATTCAAAACTCATTTAATTTGTAAACATGGAACCATCTGGGACTTCATTTTGTATCTCTGATATTTATACAATTTGAATGATAAATCTTTTAAAACGACTCAATTGGAGTTCGTTTTCTATTATTGTGTCTATTGTGCCGTCAAGTAACACCCAGTTCGAATTCCGCTGCGACCATGAATTGGGGGTGTTACAGCATCTCGCATGAAAGTTCACGTAAGTGGATCCCTCCACTTCAAATCTCATGAAGCTTAATTGTGATGCTTCCTTTAAAGACTCATATGCCGCTATTAGGATTGTTGCTTGTAATTGTAATGGCTCTATGCTTCAATGTTTTGGTGAAAAGTGTTGTAGTGAATCAGTTTTTGCTGCTGAGTTGTGTGTCATTCGATCAGCTTGCATCCTTGCTACTACAAACGGATGGAATCATGCTATTATTGAATCTGAATCTCAATCGGCAATTTTGCTTGCTTCTATAGAAAATGTGCCACCCTGGGCTTTAGCGGCTTTGGTTTCAGATATTCAATTTTGGAAATCTCAAATGAATTTGCAATTGTACTGACTTCTCGTGCATGTAACTTTGCGGCTCCTCATGTTGCAAAAGTTGCTTATATTTCTGATGCAAATTTTTATTTGGCTTGATAACTTTTCTTGTGAAATAATTACCTCCATAACAAGGAGTGATGCTTTGTAATGTTTGGCTTCGACTTTTGTTTTATTTATTTTGATGTAAAAAAAAAAAAAAAAAAAAAAAAAAAAAAAAAAAAAAAAAAAGGACTTGTTTGTCTATTTCATTTTGTCATTAAGGTTTCTAATTATGATGCATAAAATAATAAAGATTGAAGGTTTAGTGATTTCATGCTTTTACTGTATAATTAAGGTATATGATTCTGAGCAAAGTACCAAGTCAATAATCTAAATTTGGAGGTGCATATAAACTGGAGGCCTTGTTGAGACAATGTCACAAAATCATTTCATGAACTGGATTTTCATAAAAGAGAAACGCTAGACTTAAAAAAGTTTTACAATAAGAAATACAAATAATGACACGACATGATTATTTATGGAATTCTATTCATAAAATGAAGGATTGAGATACTCAAATTTATAGGATGACTTATAATGTTTCTTTATAATTAAAACAGTGAGGTGAAAAACCCAATTTTCTTTCTTATTATGAGTAAACATTACCGGTTATGTTTGTATAATTATCTTAATCTTACAAAACGCCTCAAAATATCTATCACTGTCCTAATTTATGGAAAGAATAAATTTCGTTATAAAGTATTCCCAACATCCAACATGTAGACATACTTACACCTATTCTCTTTTATGTCTTTTTTGATCTATAAATACAAACACCACCCACCATCACTTGATATAATTCCTATTGTTTCATTAAACTACAACAAACTCTATACATATTGAGAGATAAAACTAGAGCTACATATCAAGAAAGAAAGGGTAGTTATGGATCATGACGGTCATGAAAAGGTGGTGGAAACTGTTATAGCAGGAAACTATGTGGAAATGGAGGTTGAAGGAAAGCCTAAAAATGTCAAATCAACAATTTCAAACTTCTTTTGGCATGGTGGTTCTGCTTATGATGCTTGGTTTAGTTGTTCCTCTAATCAGGTACGTCTTATGTCTGTTATGAGAGGTTCGTATGTTTAATGAGGTGATTTGTACATCATCAAAATTTATCCATACAACCTTAGTTCGTTGTTGTGCACTGTTATACAAATCATCAATGATTCGTTTATAGTGTCATCTTTAGTAGCCATAACATCCATTAATATAACATCGTAGTTAGATTCTTCATAGTAAGCTAAACAGTGAAAGTCCCCAAACTTTGTTTTGCACCTATAGCCGGTTTTTGGCAAATCATGGAAATGCAAAATGTTGGATTTTTATAAATCTTTAAAGTATCATCTTTAAGAATGAAGTTTTGCAAAAGAGAAGCACAATGGTTCAAAAGTCAATATAAGTAAAAAGATATCACAAGTTGTTTGGGATAGTGAGGATAATTATCACTCACACTTGAATAACAACATTACAACTTTTGCAGTGGTCGGGCACATGCATGACCATGTATTATCATTAGAAAATCTTTTTAGTACACGCCAAACTTTTATTATTTTTATAATCTTGTTATTTTACGTCTCAAAAAGTTATCATCTTGAATACACATGTAAACATGCACGAGTAATAGAGTAGACCGGTGTACGACTTTCGGCCACCCTTCTAATTCCTGCACCTCTTTTGGTGCAGGAATCGTATGAGGACGAATGATCCAAACCTTTTAATGCTTTTATAGTAGGCATTTCTACACAATGTTCTAAGCATTCGACAACTTCCTGAAACACAATTTGGAAGGATGTCTTTATACGTAATTTATGGTTTCATATGTTTTATTTAGTTACGCGCCGTGATCTTATAATGCGCAGGTGGCACAAGTGTTGCTTACACTACCATACTCATTTTCACAACTAGGAATGCTCTCGGGGATCTTGTTCCAAATCTTTTATGGTTTGATGGGCAGTTGGACTGCTTATCTCATTAGCATTCTCTATGTCGAATACAGAACTAGAAAAGAAAGAGAAAAGACTGATTTCCGAAACCATGTCATCCAGGTACAACTCTTCAATGAACACATATGCCTTTTCTTTGCTTCTTTTAAGATTACGTATACAAATTCATACTGTATACAAATTCACTAGCGTCCACCCACAAACTTTTAGTTGAAAAACATTCACACTATCATATGTTATCACTAGGCTACAAGCAATTTGGTTATGACTATGCTTTAACTTGTACATTTTGGTGTATAGTATATATTATCCATGCTTGATACTTGCATCTATAAGCACATGTATGTTCATTTGCACATATGCATAGATTCGCTTTCTCATTGTTTAGATTAAGATAAACTTTTTAGAGCTAAATAAACAACAATTATTTATCATTTTCGTTGGATTTAATGTGCGATTATTGTCTAATTGCAGTGGTTTGAAGTTCTTGATGGACTGCTTGGGAAACATTGGAGAAATGTTGGTTTGGGATTTAATTGCACCTTTCTTCTATTTGGATCTGTGATTCAACTCATAGCTTGTGCTAGGTACCAACTAAATTTCTTCATTTTACAAGTTAATTATATGCGACTACATGCTAAAGAGTTAATAACAATTTGCTGTACATTATTAGCACACATAATTGGTTTATTGGATCGAACGATCAAATCATGTACCAAATACTAATCAATCATACCAGATCGACCAAAATAAGTCGCGACACATTATTTTCACACGTATGGACCTAATGGCCCGCGATTAACAAGTTGTTGTACTTAACATGTTATAATGTTACATTGCATACAACTCATCAAATGATTTACGGTTTGTTGTTTTCGCAGCAACATATATTACATAAATGACAATCTAGACAAGAGGACATGGACATACATCTTCGGCGCATGCTGCGCGACAACAGTATTTATCCCGTCATTTCACAACTATCGAATTTGGTCGTTTCTAGGGTTGATTATGACTACTTACACTGCTTGGTACCTAACGATCGCATCAATACTCCATGGACAGGTTCTTATCATTTTCTACGTACCTTTATTATTATACAACGAACTTGTACTCGATGCATTAACAATATTACTAATGGTAGTTGAATTGCATGTTGTACTATTACCAACTTTAAGTCACGTGTACATCACGTATTAATAACTTAACAGCTAAACTACTACTAGTAGTTCAAGTTGTTCTTTTTTCTTAGAACTTCATTTTTGTGAACGATTTTTGCTACGATTGTCATAATACAAAATTTTAACTTTTACAATGTTTAAATAATGCATGATCTGCATGGATTTTACCAATTGGTATTTTAGAACTAATTAAGTATCGGGTAACATTGGCGTAATAAAAACTGCTACCAACAACAAACTCATTTTTATCTGCACTGTTAACACTGAAAACATAATCCACTAGAACAACCACAAAACACAAATATACACTCATCGTTGTCACCATAACGTTAGTGTGGTAACGCTGACATTATGGTATTTTAACGCCGAGAAAAGTACCACGCCGTGTACTCTAATAATGTTTACTTTCTTAAGATAAGATGAATGTACACATTGTATGCACATGGTACAATATACGGAACCATAATGACTGTTTAACTAAATTATAAGAGGTGTAAAATGTTATTTTTGTAGGTGGAAGGGGTGAAGCATACAGGACCAGCAAAGATGGTTCTATACTTCACGGGGGCTACAAACATTCTCTACACGTTTGGGGGACATGCTGTTACTGTGTAAGACAATACCCCCTTGTCTTTTACCTTATTTCCAAAATACACCCCTCTATTATTTTATTCACTTCAGATGCATACAACTGTCATTTAGCATGATCACTTGTGTTTTTAAGTGTGATAGTAACTTGAGCTTGTTTGTTTTCAACGTTTTCCATTTGCTTTTAATCCATTTATATAAAAGTGAAGATTCTTTAAAGGTAAAGGGTCATTTTCATGTTATGAGTCTTGAAGTTTTATGTTAAGGAAAGAAAACATTCATTTTTAAGGTGGCTAGTCTTGAATCCTGATTGAACTAATTCACAAGATCTATTACAAAACATATTTTCATATGAACAAAATAAATTACAAATTCTAATCGACATCTACAACGGCTTTTGGAGAAATAGGTGTTTGTAGAAGAGTTAGTCGGCACCCAAAATGGTTGCACCGGTCAAGGTTCCTCCATCAGTTTAAACTTTTTAGTGAAATATAGTATTAGGGTTTAAAAGTTCTCATTTCATAGATGCTAATCAGAAATTCTGAGATCATACTTATTTTATGACAAAACAGAATGATTTAATAAGCTTAAGAACAATATTAGTACAAGTATGATCATCAATATGAAACAGTAAAACAGATAGATTTCTTAATTTATAGTTTTTATATAAATATAGTTTCTCTATCTTGAAAATGACTTGGGCTTTTGTTTGTTATGAGACATGATCTGACCATATGATCCAATAAATTTACCCCAAAAAAAAAATCTTAAAGATTCCCAAAAATTTGACCAGTCCTTATCAAAATCACTGTGCACACACCCACATCTAAGCAACACCCTTTTCTGAAGTAGGCCAGTTTAAACATGTTGAGTTACAATTATACCCTCTTTCACAGCATGGGTGACATAATAAAGTCATTCTTTCCTTGGGACACCCTTTCCTGTCTTTTTACTCCCTTTTTGTTATTTTCAACTTAGAAAACGACCAATCTTTTATGAACACTTTGTAATGGGTTTGTTTCTAAAAGATGAGAATTTTATTAAAATGTACGTACATATTACATAAAACTCTTTAAGAAGTTTGACTAGAACCGAAAATTTGCAGGTTGACCATAGAATTTGGGCTTATACATAATGGCCCAATTGTCAACAAGTTTTTTAACAAAGTGAAACATGATTCATTTGAGAAAAAGAAAATTGTAGGAGTAACATAAACTGAATCAACATAGATGTACTATGGATGTAAACTAGTACGGAGTACCAACGTTTTACTTTTGTATTGTGTTTTTGAATGAACATGAGTACTAATGGAAACTCTTCTTGTTGGACAGTGAAATCATGCATGCAATGTGGAAGCCACAAAAGTTTAAGGCAATTTACTTATGGGCTACTGCGTATGTATTGACGCTTACACTTCCATCAGCTGCAGCGGTTTATTGGGCATTTGGAGACTCACTACTTAATCACTCCAATGCCTTTGCCCTCCTTCCAAGATCCCCATGGAGAAACATGGCCGTTATCCTTATGCTTATTCATCAGGTACGAACACATTTATCGTGTGTTTTACCATACTATGCATATTTATAATTTAATTAAATTTTCTAACTTATATGTTGATATCATCAACGCGTGTTACAGTTTATAACATTTGGGTTCGCATGCACTCCTTTATACTTTGTGTGGGAGAAAGCAATCGGGATGCACGATTGCAAGAGCATGTGCAAGCGTGCTGCAGCTCGGTTGCCTGTGGTTGTCCCCATTTGGTTTCTCGCTATTATTTTTCCTTTCTTTGGACCTATTAATTCCACCGTTGGATCTCTTCTCGTTAGTTTCACGGTTTATATCATCCCCGCTCTTGCTCACATGTTTGTCTTTAGATCACCAGCTGCACGAGAGGTATGTATGCATGTCCATACCCTTATATGGATACATCCATTTATTAGTCATTAACTCTATACTACGTATAAATGTATAATTTTTCTTATTTTATTGTGCAGAACGCGGTAGAGCCACCACCAAAGTTCCTTGGACGATGGGTAGGCACATACACCATCAATGTCTTTGTAGTTGTGTGGGTATTCATCGTTGGATTTGGATTTGGAGGCTGGGCTAGCATGACAAACTTTATACATCAAATCGACACATTTGGAATATTTACCAAGTGCTACCAATGCCCGCCACATCTTCTTCCACCACCACCACTCCTAAATGGAACATCTCCAATACCTTCTCCCGCGAACATCCACCACCTCCAACTCTTGGGGAGCACGCGCTTTTGAATCGAGCTTATATCCCACCTAGATTGTTAATTGTATCAGTGTGGTTGTTTAATTGCATAATTTTTATTGTAGCATAGAAAATATTTTGGAGGAGTTGGAATTAATTTATGAGAAAATATTGTTTTCATATTCCTTATAATATTTGTTGTGAATTTTCTTTTGGCACATTTTGTATCACATCAGGAACTATATATATATCATGGGATAAAGAGAATTGAAATTTGATATCAGACTTCATTTGTGCGTTTGTGCATGTAGTATTACACAACAAATCAGCATTGCATCATCGCCATC
This sequence comes from Artemisia argyi, assembly GCA_030686995.1. Lineage (NCBI taxonomy): Eukaryota > Viridiplantae > Streptophyta > Magnoliopsida > Asterales > Asteraceae > Artemisia > Artemisia argyi. The sequence goes on along the minus strand of CM060698.1, from coordinate 98,344,845 downwards.
AAGATCGAATGTCAAAAAACACTTATTTGGTTAAGAAAAACATTTAAGATAATAAGAATTTTTAAAAATTTTCTAGCATACACATTGAATATCAAACTGAGGAGGCTTTAGGCCTCCGGTTTTTTAAGCCCACGATTTTTCTTGCGGTTGATTTTCTTTAGCCTTGTATTTGTATTTATAATATAATAGAAACTCCGGGTCTTATGGAGATTCCGGACTAGGGTTTGCTTTAACTCCAAACCGTCTAAAGAAGACATGCTTGGTGAAGAAGTGAAACTCCTCTCCCGCTTATTGATTTCTCATAAAAATGGGAATGTAAAACCAAATTGATTTCTACCTAATAGTAACAATGTTTCAAAATTTATTTTAACCACAAAAACTTTCAAGTTTCAATACTGTTCTATTGTTATGTACTGTAATTGTTTAAAAAATCTGTTTTTAACTAATCTCAGTCAACTTAATTTACAACCAAATTATGCATAAATAAAAAGAAATATAAGATACAAAATAGTAAAAAAGTTTGAGAAGTGTTCCATTTCACTTATCCAAACATAAACTTTACACAATAATAGAACACTTTTAAAACTTTGAGTGATTTTATGATGAAAAGAAAGTTATTGTGACTAGATTGATACAAAACTCAAACTTAAAGATTCAGCCAAATATTGCAAGTAAATAAAGGGCCTATTTTTTCAGAGATGATTTGCACATGTTAGGTTTTGATTTGCACACTCCAATGTACAATCAGTTAAAGCATAATATATACACATTACAATTGTTTAATGCATATGTTAAAATATCCCAATAAAATTTTTGAGTATGCAAATCATTTCCCTATCTTTTTACATGATGAAAAACAAAGATTAATCTGGTAACCCCATTTAATGTTCCAAGGTGAGGAGGAGACCAACACTTGAATTATCATAATCAAACTAAAGCAGTTTTGATTCACTTTTAATTAATATAAAAAAGGAGAAGAATGATAAGAAAATACGTTGTGGCAGATCAAAATACGTTGAGTCTGAAATATACATCCATGGATGTTTAGCTAAACGGTGGAAGTTGTAAGAGGAAACCATTTCTGCATCATATCAATCAAAATTTGCAGAAGGCTTGTGGATAAGATTTTCATTCCTTTTCCATTATCCCCCCTGAATTTTTGTATCGGAAATATCTTAGCTACATCAAAATGTAACCAACTTAGCTACAACAAGGTCATTTTGGCAGCAAGTATTATAGAGTGTTTGGTAGCAAGTATCAACTAGCAACTAGCGTTTTAAATGCAAAGCTTGTTTGGCAACAAACTAGCATTTGCACTTTGTGTAGCTGCTCCTATTCAAAACGCTTCTCGAAGAAGCATTAGGATCTTGCTACTAGCGTTATTCTTATTAACTTACATATATACCCTCAAACTTGTTTAACCAGGTTTTATTTTAGTGCATATATGTCCTTTTACGTCTTTTTACACTTTATAGTTAGAGCTATAGCTACGTTACCAACGATTTTGTTAAGCAAACAACTACTGTCAACTGCTACTGCTAACAGCTACTGCTAGCTGCTACTGCTATGTTTTGTCAAACAAACCCCGATATGCAAACTTGAGGTATAAAACATAATTTTTATGCTCAATAACATCCTAAACCATTTCCTCTTCATAATCTTTCATAAAAAAACATCTATCATTGACATTTACTACTAAATCAATTATTGTTTAGTTATTGTTACAAATGTAAGATGTTTGTAGTCAGTTTTCATTTCCGTGACCGAAACTAGATTCAAAAATATACTAAATTTTGCAACAATATTATATGATAGATGTTGGAGATGATGAATTAGGAAAGTTAACAAGTTTAAGATGTTAAAATGACATCATAAATGTGATTTTATTCATGAAATGGGCGTATTGGTGTAGGTGACTTGGTTCTATTTGGTGTAGCTAAGATATCCCCTTTTATATTTGCACTCCTTTTTATTTTATTTATTTTATTTTTATTATATTTTTTGTGAGCTTGTACTATGAATAATAAGCACTATTTGTTTGTCAGTTTTTACAAGAAAAAAAACTGTTTAAATTTTTGTCAGATTATTTCAAGAATAATAGACATTGGTAAAAAAAAAATAAATAAAAATCTACTCAATTATTAGGGTTGCAATTAATATGTTTAAGAAGAAGAAAAAAAAATACAAGAATAGATAAAATAATTATTCTTTTCCAATCATGTAAGGTGCAAATAATGTAAAGAAGATACCCTTTGATTTAACATCTTGTGGAATTAATAAGCTCTATTATCTTATACTAAAGTAGTGTTATCAATGTAAAGTGGTTATCATAAATGTTTCATGCATTGATTGTGATATGTGTATGCTTCATGTGTAAGTACATTGGTTTGAGTTTCATGCTTAAGTTATAAGTACATATCTTATCATATATATTAAAGACTAAGTAGTCTTATAAATGTCCCATGAATTGATTGTGCTATATAAAGCCTTCGATATTGATTTCTACATAGCTAAAGCATCTCCATTAATATGGGTATATTGAATTCAGGCAGCTCAAGGAACTCCCTACATAATTGTGCAATTATGAAACATAAACATGACTTTAATGCCTACAAAATGAATGATACATTAACTCAAAATGTGTCCTTTTGTTTGCAGTAACTCACATTACAACTACTATAAATAGATGGGAAGAAGTTGCGGAGGGTGAATACATACATGTACAGGTGACCAATCTGTTCTTTCGTTTTATTACTTTGTAGTTTATCTTTAGTTGATTTGTTTTGTAACTATTTTGATGTTGTTTCCGACCATTTTGTCTACTGAATCGGTAATACTCAGTCCACTATTGTTTTTTAACAGCAATATTTGGTCCACCTAATGCATATGAGTGATGATGGAGTGCATGAAAGATGTCTAATAAAATGGTGGAGAGAATGCATTGCCTAATAATTAGTAAGACATTCTTTATGGTTTCTTTCTAAGACATTAGAAATTTGTAACCCCTTTTTGTTTACATTGTTTGTAATTGAGGTAGGAACACCATGATATTTAGACTGTTAAGAGACATCACCATGCATCATTATGCATTTTTAAAGGTATGTAAAAAGTCTATATCATACTAACGTTTTGAATATGAAGCCACCAGTTATCTAGCATCAACAACGTTAAGCATGATGAATTGTATTTTTATAATTATACTGATATATGATGAAAACCATGTGATAATTTCTTTGAATAGGTAGTTTTAATTTACCTTGGCAATCAATTTCCTTTTGTCTACAAACTGATGTCCATGTGCACTTTTTTGGATGATAATTTCTTTGGATATATACTTGCTTTCGGAAATCTGACTCAGTCACCATGATTGTTCATCTACAGATGGATGAAATGCTTTTCTTGAGTTGCTTACTTGGATGGCATCATTGAGGTGTAACATGTGAAGACCAGATAGTGTGTTGTCCATGAATTGAACTTATTGTAGTTTTAGCAATTATTTGGTTATGAAGTGAGATCTGTAAAATTTAAGTAATATGAATTACATGTCTCTTTGTATTAATTTGTTTAGTAGGCAAAATTGTTTGATAGTCCATGAGTTTAGCAATGTTGGAGTGAGTTAAGTTTATATTATTACAAGTTTGTTGCATAATAGTAAGCTACAGGTGAGCTTTTTTGTTGTTATTGTTTTGTAAGAAATCAATTAAAGGTGTAAATTTATAAGAGCATAGCAAATGAAGAGAAACATTATACATATATAAGCTACTTCTTCCAAGGTTAGTGGCATTTAACATTTGTTCAACTAGTTTTAGTGATTAGGAAAATTTTACACATGATCAATAGTATGTGTTCGAGTCCAAGTTCAGCAAACAAGCACTGGGATATGCATGCTCATTTTAGTTCTCAACAAATATAATCTTTATGGACATGTAACTAAAGTTGAATCTTTACCAAGGGTACAACTGCAAACTAATAGGTATAGTGATGAAGCATACTACTGAAGGTGATTAAAAAAAAAGAAAAAACATATTGTCTTTGTCATCCTTCTATGTAAGATATCAAGGTAAGAAATAATTATTACTTTATTTACTCAACTTTACAGGTTCGATGTTCTATATGCAATGCCTGCATCGCTATCTATTTACTCAACTTTACAGGTTTGATGTTCTATAAGAAAATTAGTGCTGAAAATTATATTTACGTTTTAATACAAAGCATCTATACTATAATTTATAAACCTACATAAGCAATTTATAAAGGTCTAATCACACTTTGATACAAATCCTATGTACTTACCTTTAAGCATGACTATTAAATCAATGTACTTAAATTAGTGCCGCAAATTACGAAAACAGCGATTGCCTCATGTATCTCCATAGTTTAACAATAAGTTTTCATTCAAAAATTAGTGTCACACAAATAAGATATTTATCAACCTTGGACCTTTGTATTCTATATTCATGTTTGCAAGTGTAATCAAATAATGAAATGACATGATCCCGCAATGAATACATGACGAAAATTAGTGATCAACATTACGCTATGAACACTTAGATACAGCCCGTGTGCAAGGCACGGGTCTCAATGACTCATGATTAGAAAAGGTGAGATACCATCATGATACGTGGGAATCGCACCAGGCTTTACCTCTCGAGGGAAATCGAGAAGCTTACAACCCCCACCAGGCAGTGTACCTGATCGTTGTAGTATAGTATAGTGACAAGTACCGGGGGATTGATCGTTCAACTCAGGAATAGTGTCACTAGGATTAGAAAGCCTAAGAATTAGGTCTAAAGGTGAGGAATGATTCTTTTTGTATTTTTATATTTTATGAAAGCAATTAAAAAATCTCGGTTTTGAAAGAGTGGGCGGAATTAGTTGCTAGCCAACTAACCCAAATAACTAAGATGCAATCAAAATAAAATAACAAAAATGAAAATAAATCTAATTACTAATATGGTGTAAACAATAAGAGGGAGAGTTGTGTTTACTTAGGTTTCATTACTCCCTAGATATCTTTTACAGGTTGATAATTTGTTACAATTGCATGGATGACGGGTCGTATTCCTTAATACTAGTCGTAGGGCCGTGTACAATATTCCCTAACTCTATAGGATCCTACTTCACTCCTATGTCGAGCCGTTAGAAGCTCCTAACATGAGATCATTAGAATTCTCCTATGCATTAAATACATCCAAAAATCATAGTACACCTCTGATCATGTTTCTTAAGACATTCAAGCATGTTACCAATGGAAGTCTGCCAGTTTTCTTAAGCCTAACATCGAATACAATCATCCGTAACAACTATAAACAAACAATCAACCCATAATTAACATCTAGGTTTCACTACATCTAAGCAAACACACAAGAGATCTAGCCAAGCATGTTAAATTGAAGACAAGTGTAAGATATATTCAAACAACACATAGACATATTGATTGAATTGAAAGAGTACTTATGTCAATTGAACATGAAAGGTTTCAAAGGGTAAAAACCCTTGAAAAAGCTGTGAAATTCGGACTAGGGTTTCTCTCCAAAGTTACACCCTAAAAGTTTCTCTTTAATGAATGAAAATTGCAAAACTATATATAGATTTTACAGGGTGACGGCGTCAAGAAGGAAATTCTGACGCCGTCAGCTCGCCGCCCATAATGAAATCGGATTGCCTAGATCCATTTTTGACGCCGTCATGTGTAATTTTACTCTGGGCCGTCACAAATATTTGGACCATGACGGCCTATGGTGACGTCGTCATCTCCTTAGTACAAAACTCTCTGGATCATCACGGACTTTATCCACTTCCACCTCTTGTATTGCTCTTGACGCCGTCACTTGAAAACTCTTGACGCCGTCAGGTACTGTTCCCAGCAAGGAAAATTAAGACTTTGCTGTTTTCTTCACTTTTATGCTTCAAAAACGTCCAAAATGCTTCATTTTCCAGAATTCACTCCAAAAGTACCTAAAATGACAAAAGGAACGATTTAGGGAAATATTTGATCAAATAAATTCGAATCCGGGCTAAAATGACCCCCTAAAAACGGTTCATTTTTCGCCTCATTAAATACCCTTACACTTGAGATTTGCTTGTCCTCAAGCAAATGCGCTTTTATTCTAATCAAAATACAAGTTAGAGGTCATTTAACACTAATATAAAAGTAATTACAACAAATAATCGTTCCACTAAAGACCAAAGACAAGCACGGAGGTCATACACTAGCACCTCACAAATAGTGTTTAGATACTCACATCTCTCGGGTGTAATAAAGTATATATCACAATATGGAAATGGAAAACATCTCTCACTACCTGTCATAACAAAATAGATTACCATAGGCTTGGGAAATGATCAAACCTCCACCACTGGTGGCGAGTTAATCATCTTGGCTAATTACATGTACAATATGACGTTGCTAAGCCAAGACTAGACTCGACTTAAGCTAATAAATCAAAAATAACAAAAACATTAAATAAACATAGAATGAAACGGAATGGTTGTCCGTATGTTTTTTCTCTTTTCTTTTTTCTACTTTTTTTTTCTTTCAATTTTTTTTTTATTTATTTTTTATTTATTTATTTTTTTTGCATACATTCTTACCCTACCATCCAAAATAATACATCATAGGGAATGAACATTCCCCTTACACTTGAATTTTTACATACTTTATAATAAACTAATCTAATGACTCGAATTAAAATAATCAAAACACTTGGAGTACTTTTAAGATTAATGCACATATGGGGGTAATATAAGATGTTCTTCCCCATTACTCCATAACACAAGTACTTTACCCATGAGTCCCAATCGTCCCAAAACAATATGTACAAGATATGACTTGACTTAGCAACCATGTAATCAATTAGATAATTAACTAAGGGTTTAAACAAATAACAATAATGCACTAAAGATGAGTGCATACACGGAAGGCTAAGGCGATTTGGGTGTATATTTAAGTGGGTTGTAACAAATTCTTCCTTTAAGTAAGATACTTAAAGTTAGAAACGAAAAGATAGGCTCGAAAGGGTATACTAGGGGTTTCGTGTACTAAAAATGAGTACAGCGCTAAGATGTGAGAAAAATTAGTTGACTTTACTAGCCAAGTAATATGACTTAAATGGTCAAGTAATTATGATACGGGTTTAACACAAGGGTGATCCTAATGCCTCTTATCATGTAGTAAATCCTACTACACGAATGTAGTCTCACTAGCGGTCTCGGGATGCATCACTAACGCAAGTTCTAGAATCTAAATGCTACCGGTACACTCATAAGCACTAATAGTGAATGCTTTTCCTATCAAATCTAAAGGTGAGCCTCACATATTTGGGTGGAAAATTTTTCTGAATGGTACAGTTTTGTGCTAGTCATACAACTCCTATCCATGAGACGCTTGCTATGGCTAAAGTTTCACTCCTAAATGTTGTAAAAAATTTTAAATTTGGCGCTAAAATCACACTAACAAGTGTTTCTCTTAGTTTTATTACACACCTACCATCAAACAAACAAACTCAAGTGCAAGTGTATCCTATAAGGTATCATCATTTACCCTCCCCCTACACTTAGGATGAACATTGTCCCCAATGTTTAGTTAAAGAATGTAAAAGTGAAATAGGCAAAAGAATGAAATCAAATACTCCCCTGATTCGTTCGGTGTGGATAGTGTGTTAACAAGGTTAGATCTTCCTCCAAGAAAATGAACATTCAAAGCTTCCATTCCAGAAAAATAAAGCATCTTCTTGTCCTACATAACCTGTTAAACCTGAGAAACCAAACAAGGCAACCTCGCGTAAAATCGGCGGCAATCTATATATACTAACAAGTCCTAAAAAACAAATTAAGATATAATGCTTGTGGAATGAATGTTTGCAGATTTCCTGGAGTTTATAAAACTAAGAATTAACAAAAACCTTAAGACTCTGTTAGAAAAACAAAACTAGCAAAATTTCCAGAATTTTACACATGAAGCCGTCAGGAATTAATTCCTGATGCCGTCAGAAGTGACCTGCAGAAATCTTTATGTTAAGTTTCCGAAAAATTTCTGGAAAAACTTATGTCCTACTTCCTGGAAAATCCTGCAAAAACATCATTATGACTCGATACAAGCATTTGACTATAACAAATACTAATGCACATGTCCATTTAATATTGTGGAGAATCATGATCAATTTCGTTCTTAAAAACAAATTTGGGATTTCCCCTTACACTTATCTTTTGCAAAATACCTTTGTATTAAGTTAAGACGAAGTTAAACGACAAAATAATGCATTTTCACAATTTAATTTTGAAACATGATCTACCAACAATAAAAATAAAGCATGCATACGGAATCAAATAACAATCAAACAATTAAAAATCACACAAAACATGGGTTGCCTCCCAAGAATCACTTTTCTTTATTTACGAGTCTTGTAGCTAGACTCAAGGTCATGGGCTATTACGTGACCTCGTCGTTGGTCTCATTCTCTAGGTCATCTCCAATATTAGTTTGTATTCCGGACCTAGTTTCAAGCATTCTTTGTAGAAACCAAGTATTCTATTCATAACATATTCTACTCCTCTACGTCTATCCTCATCATTCCTATAGTAAGCCGTTCTTGTGTTCCTTTTCTATGTTTGATAGGAGGCGGTATTGTTCAATCTTATAGGGCATTTGGTAAGCAATCTCATCATTCTCTTCCTTGAATCTAACTATCCCTAGGGTCGGGTCATAACTCATCTTAGAGGCCTCAACAAACGGTTTTCCGAACACTACTTGACTTAGGCAATCATATATTACCGGATGAGTATCCTCCACTATCACAAAGTCGGTAACATAAGTGAAGTTTCCTACAAATACATGCAATCCTTTCACTCTTCCAACAAAATTACGTATCAAATTCTTGCTGGGCATCATCCTATAACCAAGTTGCTTCTTCATTGCCCAATTATAATAAGTCCTAGTCATGATGTTTATAGGAGACCTAGGATCGATATAAGCTTTCCACACATGCATATGCCCAATGTTGCATGGTATGTTGATGTTATATTGATCACCTACTTTAATAAGGGGTGAACCAAGGATATATGGTGTCTCGGGATCATCGAATAATTCCTTGTGATATTCCCGTTCTTCCTTGGTGGGCATCTTATCAAAGTACTCTTCTACGTTTTCTACTTCCTCTAACTTTTCTCCCTTATTAACTTGAACTTCATTAATTTCATCCCTAGTCTCGGTTTCTATTCCAACTTCATCCTTGTCACTTTCTTCTATATCCTTATCTTTTGGCTTAATAGTGACAACATTGACAAAGTAGACGTGTTTGGATGACGAGGGGTCCTTAATTTGGATTCCACTATTAGTGTCCCTAGTGTCCTTTCTAGGTGTAGTTAGCGCTTGGTTGTTGAGGGCTTTCAACAAGTTGTCAATCTTATTGGTCATCTCCATTTGTTGTTGGTTGAATTCGGCTTCAAACTTAGCTATGCGAGCTTCTTGAGATGCCATAAACTTGGACATCAACCCTTCAAGATTTTTAGTACTACCATAGTTGTTGGAAGAATTGTTTTGGTTTTGTTTCCACCTAAGGTTCGGGTGATTTTTCCAAGAAGGGTTGTAGGAATCACCGTAAGGGTTTGGCTCGGGTTTGAAAATGTACCACTTATCTCCCGCTTCGTTGGTAAGCGAGGATGCGTAGTCTGCAAAAGCTTTTCCGGGGAGTTCCACGCAATCACGAGTGTCATGGGGACCACTACATACTTCGCATGAAGAAGTGATTTTGTTCACTTGGCTTGAAGGCTTAGGAGCTTCGTAAGATTTCATGAGAAACTTGACTTAGTCCTCAAGTTCCATGATCCTACGGTCGGGAGTGCCAGAATTGTTCGAAGGCAAAGATATTGCCTTGACCGTTTTGTTCAAATCACGGGGATCGTTCCAACTTTCGTTGTCATAGAGAGCAAGATCTTCTATGAGTTCCCATGATTCTTCCGCACTTAGATCATGTAGCTTGCCACTGGCCGATTATGGTTCGCCTTGTGGAGAGATCGATATGGTCATAGAAGATTTGGACTTGGAGCCAAAGATCTATGCCATGATGAGGGACTTTTTGGAGTAAGTCCTTGAAACGAGTCCATGCTTCATATAGAGTTTCACCTTGACGTTGTTGGAACATCAAGATATCATTTCTAAGCTTGGTCGTTCTCCCCGATGGGAAAAATTGAGCAAGGAAACGAGTGGTAAGATCATCCCATGAGGTGATGGATCCCGCGGGTAAACGTTCAAGCCATTTACTAGCTTGATCACGTAGAGAGAATTGGAATAGGCGTAATCGGGTCGACTCTCTAGTTGTAACATCAAGGTCTATAGAATCTACGATTTTAAGGAAGTCCTTGAGATGTTGATTAGGATCTTCGGAACGAAGTCCATGGAATGCACATCCGCTTTGCACCAACTGGATGGTGTCGGATCGCAAGGGGGACACATTGGCTCCTTGAGTAAGCTCAATAGTGTTTCGATAGCCTTGGTGGCTAGGACGGGAATACTCTCCTAAGGTTCGGGGCCTAAAAGGATGGTTTGCTAGTGGTGGGTTTTGTGGGTGGTTTTGTTGTGGTGGGTTGATGGGTTCAAAATGTTACCACCTTCCATGATGTCGGATGGTAAAGATTATGAACAAATACACGAAGAAATGAGATAGACTAAAGAAAACCTAAAAACAAAAATAAAATCTTACTAGAAAGGAATCTAGCAAGTAGACCTAATAAAAAGAAATCCTAACCTAGACAATAACTATTCCTCGGGCTGCGACGCCAAAAACTTGATACGTGGGAATCGCACCACGCTTTACCTCTCGAGGGATCTTGAGAAGCTTACAACCGCCACCAGGCAGTGTACCTGATCGTTGTAGTATATGTGGAAAACTAGAAGGGGGTTGAATAGTTTACCGTTTAAAATCTTTTTAACTTGTTAAGTTAGCTTTGAAACTTTCCGTTTGATCAAAGATATATGCACAAACACAATATATAACATGCAAGTAAATGAAAGAAATGATCAAACCACAACACGAGTATTTATCGTGGTTCGGCTACAAGGACTCTTTTTCCTTGCCCTACGTCCACGCCCCGAGTATCCAACTCGAGAGTTTCTTTCACTAGTCAACAAGCTCTTTTCACCGGCGGAAAAAACCTTACACGTCGCTTATACTTTTATCGACACAAAGCTAGATGTCGAGTTCTTTACCAAGGGTACAACCACTCCCGTTTGTTCTTTTACAAGGGTACAACTACTCCCGATACACTTTGTATTTTGAGGACTGATTGATGCTAAACTGTCAACTTATATTGACCAAGGAATGGTCAACAAAGTTAAATAGCCTAAACCAATCTCCGCGGAAGTATAGTGTTTCCCCGGGTCGTTATGTCCCGACGAGGTGTGGATGGTATTTAAAACGGGTTTGTGATCGGGTGAATTTGGACAGGAATAATGGTTTGAGTGATTAGAATGGTTACGCTAAGGAAATACGAATGAAAACAATTTAAACAAATTATATTAACAATAACGTGAAACCTAGTTAACCTAAACGTAATCTAAAAACTTAAAATCAGAATTTGCTTATAAATAAGCAGAAAAATAAGCCAAACGGCTTAAATAGAAGCTATCACTTTATTTATGTTTTTGGTTTTTCTTATTTTACAAACTACTTTTAATAACGTAACCTAAATTAAAAAAAACGTAAAAGTTATTTAAATAAAACGCGAGTGCGCAAAATAAAACGTGAAATTTATACTACGCAAACCCTACGGACATGAGAATAATATTTTTACGATCCTAATGATACCAGAAAATTATTAGAAAAAGAAAATATTTTTTTAGATTTATTTATTTAATTTTTATTAATTAAAAACTATTAAAACTTAATTAAACTATTTAAACTAATTTAATTATAATAAATACTAAATGGAAAGTTAAAATTATAAAACTTTTTCTATAACTACATTAATGTAACAGAAACTTTATAAAAATATAAAACTCCTAAGTACTGATAGATAAGCTATTTTTTTATAATAACTACTTATTATTTATTTAACTCCTAATTAAACTATTTTAATTATAATAAATACTAAACTATTTTGGAAAATTTTGAAACTTTTTTGGTAATTAAATAAACTTAAAACTAACCTAAGAAAAATAAAAAGTTGGGAAAAAGAGCTACGGATAAGCTGGAATAAGCACAATATAAGCTAATAAGCAAATCTACTCTAGAAACTATTTAAGGGAATTAAATGGAGAACAAATGATGCAAAAGACCCAAGGGCACGTTTGGTTTATCTGTGTGGTGTTGTGTCAGTGAGTGGAATGGCCCAGGTTCGAATCCCACTTAAACCCATTTTTGCTTTTTATTTTATTTTTCAAACTTTTTCACACAAACTCACCAACAACATGAACACTAACATTTTATAAAACTGAAACATTTACCGAAACTCAACAAATGAGCAGTTACAAGGGAAAATACATAGCAGTTAGTGAAATGAGTAAAAACCAAAGACAATGAACGCAACCTCAACTGTTTGAGCTTATTTACTCAAACAAGCCACAAGCTGAGCCAAACAAGCTAACTTGCACTACCAAAGTAGTGCCCCTAGTCTAAATAAGCAACAACCAACAGAAATAAGTCCATTTATTTAAAAAATAAGCAATAAGCCAAGCTGAGATCAAACAGTACAGTTAAGCTCTAAAAGCTAACATAAGCTAATAAATAAACTTAAAATCTACAAGGCACCTAAACTCTAATCCTAAGGAACTAATGGGAATAGGAAATCAACAACTCAAGCAACAAATAAGCTGGAAGGACCAAATAAGCTCAAACTGACCCAGTTACCTAAACAGACCCAATGGGTCACTTTGAGCTGATCAAAAGCTATTTAAAACAAATCTAAAAGTTAAAACAAAAATACTACTAGTGAAACAAGCTACTAAATTACACTATTCTAGATTTTCAAAGCTTTTAACGGAAAAATGAAGGAATAAAAAATGGGGGCATATCGCTGTTTCAGGCACAAAAGTAGCAGCTGCATTGGTTGAACAATGGATTTGCAGAGCAAAATTAGCTGGGCTAATAAGCTCAAAAGTTCTACTTAAGCTAAAACATACTGAGACTATACTACTACCCACTCACACAACCAATTTCAAACGCTTTACAGAAGCCAAAAAGAATAAAATAAGCCCAAAGATATCTAAAGCCTACTGAGCACATAAGCAAGGGGCTGCAGTTGTGATGGGCCACTATAAGCTAACCAAAATTTATGAGATCCTAGAGTTAAGACATAAATAAGCTCGGGCAACTTAGAATAAGCAAGTGGAGAATCCAAAGAATACCTCTGAGCAATCATAGAGCTTGTATGGGGCTTGTTATGAAGGCGGATGTGGGGATGTTTGGAGGAGGTCTGCTGGTGCACAGGGCTGATGTGGGGGTTTGCAGCCCTTGAATAAGCCAACCAATTAAGCACTAATGCCAACAATAAGGTCACAATCCTAAACTCTACACTACAAAGTCCTAGTATAATCAAAATCAAGCACTAAATCCTACTCAATCCCACAAATTTTTAGATCAAAATGGCTATGTGGGAGCTGCTGAAGCAGAAACAACAATGGGTGAAAATGAGTGCCTCTTGACCCAATATAGTCAAATCCCAGGCAATTACACTAAAGCAAACATATTCAGAACTTCACAGAAGCTAAGAGTGCACAACTTTAAGCATGAATCAGAATCCTACACTAGTTTTTTGTTGAAAACAGATATATAAAGAATATTTAGAACATCTTCTGATTAGCTTGAGAACTCTAAGGAGATGCAAAGTGTGGACTTAAAACTTCTAAAAACACTTAGGTAAAGATGATTTGGAATGAAAAAATGATAAGAACAACTATTTATACTAGAACCTGAGTTCTGCCAAACACTCCCTTCACAGGGAACTGTTTGAGCTTTTATAAGGGATTGCAGAAATTTGAATTAAAACCCTGAAAGGAATCAAAAACTAAGCTACATCTACACTAAATGAGCATTAGTAAACATAAATTAAGCAATTTTAAGGAAGCAAAAATGAATAAGCAGTTGAGTAAGAAAAACAGTGACATAAAATTAAAAAGCTTAAACTTGCATTGATTTTTAAAGGAAAGAGTACATAGTCAATGAAAACTAACTTAAAACACAGAAAATTATTCTAAAACCTACTACAAACTAATTGACTACTGCCTAACAATGGCTCACAAGATGATTTTATTTATACAAAAATTAAGAAAACTAGGGTTTCCACACTTCTTTGTCTGCTTGCTCTTGTGAAAACAGCTCAGGGTCCACCTATTGCTTTCTTGTATCAAATCCTAGTCGTTGGATTGATTGTGGATAATCACCACCTTTAATTGGGATTTTGGTGGGTAAATTACTTTTGCAACTTGGGCTGTTTAACTTGTAGCAGGGAAGTGGGTTTGGAGTGTTGTGGTGGAAAGTATTATAGGGATGGGTAGATATGATAATGGTGTTGGTGTGGCAGTGAGGGTAGCAGGGTTTGCAGGGTTCACGTGAAGGGGGGGGGGGGGGAAAGGTGAATGGTAGGTTTGACTTTAGGTTTGACCCTGGGGTGGGATTTATTAATAAAAATGGGATGGTATATTTGTGGGATTGGGCTGAAATTGGTGGTGGGCTGGATGGGAGTAAATAACAAAAGGGTAGGTTAATATTATTGGTGGGCTAAGGAAAAACAAGGGTCCGTTTGTTTGTTATTTTAAAACACCACAAGGACAAAAATTGTATTAATCCTAAACATGAGGGGCTGATTTGGCAAATTTCCAATTTTGTCCAAAGTGTACAAATTGCTAAATATGAAAAACACAAGGTCCCAAAAATATAAATTTCCAAAATTTGAAACACCGGGGGACCATTTTTGCCAAATTTCAAACTCCAGGGACCAAATGTGTAATTTCTCAAAATTTTTACCCAAGGATCATTTTTTTTTGATAATATTTTACTTTTGAAAGCCTTGGGTTGACTTTTCTTTCATAAAAACGCTCAGGGACTAATTTTGTAAATTGCTGAAACTTAAGGGACTGAAACTGCCAATTATGCAAACTTTGTTCGTTTTTCATTTGTTTTTAAACATTTTGCATCTAAAACGTATAAAACACAATTTTGAAATATTTTTAGTATTTTGATGCATTACTGAGTGTTTTTGGATGTTTTGGCAGTTCAGATACGATAAAAATGATGAGTATTTACACACTCATCAATCCCCCACACTAAACTATTGCTAGTCCCTAGCAATAACTGTTTTGAAAACTTGATGGATTTTAAAATCTTTACCAAAAGCCATCACTTCTGGAGTAGATAGGTGTAAGAACTGTGGCACACCTGATAACCGTGTGATTTTGAGCAAACCACCAGCTGTCAACGGATTTGATTAGTCTTTACCAAAAGCCGTTTGCTTCTGGACTAGCCAGCTCTTGATTGAATAGTCAACATCTTGGTGAGCTGATTACCAATTATGGATATTCCACTGCCTTTACCACAAGCCATAATCTTGCGGGCTAGCCAACTCATTCGCTTTATGGGATATGGGGAGTTGATGAACCATACAATTTTGGGCAAATTGCAAGCCGTAAACGGATTTGAGATGTCTTTACCAAGAGCCATTTGCTCCTGGACTAGCCAATCCATTTTGTCGGTTAGACAAGGCGGACTGATTACCACAAAAAATTTTGAGCTCCAGTGAAAAAGTTTTAAAAATTTTGGTAAAAAACGGGGGTATAAGATAGTAAAATGTGATAAAATTCGCTAGAATAGCGAAATACCCCCCCCCCCCCCCCCCCCCCCCCCCACACACACACACTTAGGATGAATATTGTCCTCAATATTCAAAGTCCCGGCGATTATGCCGACATTTTGAACATAAAAGGGCAACATTACAAGCTAAGCGTGGAAAACACCATTTTGTTTTTCACTTTTGTAATCATAGCATGGGGGACTCCCCCACACTTAGGGTGAAAACCCTATAAGCATGCTACTGTTTTTGTTTACCGAGTCACTAGCTTGACTCGACCCCGAATTCATTTGTCCTTGGGGAAGCATGATGTGGAAGAAGCAATCTCAATCGGACTTTCATTCAAAATGTTTGGACAAACATATGAAGCACGTGAAAGTTCCACACCGATGAGATAAGTATCCGGCTCAAGATAATTATGCATGAAAATGTCGGGATCAAAGATGGTGTCCTCACTCCCGAAGGAGTGAAGAAGAGAAGAAGTCACCTTATAGGTGAAGAAAAGGAAGAAAACCATGATGAAAATTATGATAAGATTTTCTTCCTCGAGAGCAGGCTCATTAGCCTGAATTTGGATTTCAAAGGTTAAGCTCAAAAACATCCCGGGAGGGTGGGTGGGAATTTTCAAATTCTCATGATTGAGTGCATCACCTCCCGGGCTATCAAACTACGGAGGAGTCATGATATGATGAGTGATTTAACCGGAGAACTCCTCATGAAGAGAATTATTCACAAGATGCGAATCTGTGAATTCATGTTCCATTGTGGACTCATCACAATCCTCATTCTGAATATCAAAGAGTGGATTATCAGAAATCAAAGTGAATTCAGATTCGAATTCAAATAGAGGATTGGTGAGAGTGGTTGATAAGGCGAAAAATGAACCACTTTTAGGGGGTCATTTAAGCCCCAATCCGAATTTATTTGATCAAATATTGCCCTAAATCGTTCCTTTTGTGATTTTAGGTACTTGGAGAGTGAATTCTGGAAAAGAAGCCATTTTGGACGTTTTTGGAGCATAAAAGTGAAGAAAACGACAAAGTCTCAATTTTCCATGCTGGGAACAGTAGGTGACGGCGTCAAGAGTAATTTCCTGACGGCGTCAAACCTCAATAATAAAATCCGAGAGTTCATGAAGGCGTCAAGAGTTATCCTGACGGCATCAAACCCCAAGAATTAAAATCCGTAGTTGATGACGGCGTCACACACAGGGCGTCAAGAGTAATTTGTGTGACGGCCTAGGCCTTGACGGCGTCAGAAGTAGATCAAGGCCGTCCGAGGAAGTATTTGGCGGCGAGATGACGACGTCACACCTTTGTTCTTGACGCCGTCATCCCTATTTTCCTATATATAGTTTTCTAGTTTTTCACATTTAGGGAGAGGAGTTTTGGGAGAAACCCTAAAGACGATTTTGGTGTAACTTTACAGGTTTTTCAAGGGTTCCAACCTCTTGATACCTTGCATGATTAATCAAGATAAGTGTTCTTCTAATTCAATCAATATGTCTATGTGTTGGTTGTCTATATCATGTTCTTGTCTTAATTCTATCATGCTAGGCTAGATCTCTTTTGTGTTTGCTTAGATCTAATGAAACCTAGATATTGATTATGTGTTGATTACTTGTTTATTCTTGTTTTGGATGAATGATTTATATGTTAGGCTTAAGAAAACTGGCAGATCTCCAAATGGTAACATGCTTGAACGTCTTAAGAAACATGAACCGAGGCGCACTAGGTCTTTATTGGTTGGATTTAATGCATGAGCCACTGTTTACAATCCCTATAGTTGTGCTGGGCATGGTGTAGGAGGAGATAAGAGCTCATAGAATTGGGGAGTTATGTGTGCCACCCCATGAATGGTATTAAGGAATACGATCCGTCATCCATGCAATTATAACAAGTAATTAATGTGTAAAAGATATCTAGGGAGTAGTGAAATCTAAGTAAACACATTTTCTCCAATTACTGCTCACAACTTTAATATAAATTAGTTTATTTTCATTTTTATTATTTTATTTTGATTGCATTTTAGTATTGGGTTAGTTGAATAGCAACTAATTCCGCCCACTCTTCCAAAACCCGAGATTTTACTTGCTTTTATAAAAATATAAAAATACAAAAATAATCATCCCTCACCTTTAGAACTAGTATTTAGGCTTTCTAATCCTAGCGACACTATTCCTAAGCTGAACGATCAATCCCCCGGTACTTGTCACTATACTATACTACAACGATCAGGTACACTGCCTGGTGGGGGTTGTAAGCTTCTCGAGATCCCTCGAGAGGTAAAGCCTGTTGCGATTCCCACGCATCAAGTTTTTGGCGCCACAGCCCGGGGAATAGTTATTGTCTAGGTTAGAATTTCTTTTTATTAGGTCTACTTGCTAGATTCCTTTCTAGTAAGACTTTATTTTTATTTTTAGGTTTTCTTTAGTCTATCTTTTCTTTGTGTCTTTGTTTGTAAAAACCTTTCCATTGACTCTTCCGTTCACCATTATGGAGAACGTGAATCCACCAAGTCCGACACTAGAGTTTTACCAGAAAAAATATAATTACACCAGTTTGGATATACCAAGATGGACGAATGAAATGAGGAGGACAGGATCTTATATTGATTTTATTGAGTACCTTGAGAAAAGAGGACAAGTGCATAAGACTTTTAAAGAATTCACCTTAGGTGCTCCATCAACCCCTCAAAATGCCTCACTTAGTGAAACCTATGCACCATATAAACCTTCGCCTAGGATAGTTTCGTATGAGCCACCTAGCTGCATGTCATGGTTAGGAACTACCATAATATAGGATGAACTCATAGGTGACCTTGATGTGATGGAGGATGTAGCCGAACATGATCACATTGATCAGAAAGACCTAGGTTTTATGATCGATGATGATGAATCTCAAGAAACAGATGATGAATCTCTTGGGCAATTTGTATATAGTAGTCAGAATATTGAAGATGATCCTTATGATTCGGACATAGAAGTTGAGATGCCTAGAGAAGCACGTGAGATACTTGGGAGAATGTTAGGGCTAGATCCTGACACATGGAATGATGAGGTGAACAACATAAGCCCACAAAATACTCAACCATCATTTGAGGCACACATACCATCCGTAACTTACCCGGAAGAAGTAGAAGAGACTATAGGAACCCCAATAGAGGTAGAACCCTTGGATCAAGCACAAATAGAGAATATAGGTTTTAACACTTGTAGTGATGACCTTTCTTTTAGTTCTAAGGAAGTTCCTAGTTTTGATGAACCGGAGCCTCAACCAAAGCCGTTACCTAATCTTCCATCTTTAGATGTGAATTTAGGAATTGAAAAAGGTCCCGATCCACCCATCAAACCATATAGTCCGGGTAGTCTTAGGATAAAGGTAGTAGACTCTAATCCTTGTAGAGAGGAAGCAAATATAGGAGTGGAAAATGACCTTACATACTTACATCACCCATTCATGATTGATCATAAGAAACATTATGGGTTTAAACCGGGTCTATTGGGTCAAGATGGATTCCCGACTAGGAATCTCTCGAAGTTGTTAGAAAATGATCCCTTTCTAGGAGAAAATCTTAATCCACCCATTAACCCGATTGAATTAGGTAAGGTTATGATGATAGGAGCACACCCCTTTGAGCATATAATTCACTCACCACTCTTTCCTCACGAGGCATATTTACACCCTAAGGGTGTGTATCGCTACTTCCACCCGCACTTAGTCCTAAGTGTAGGGATTACTTCCCCTATTTCCATTAAATAAGGGTAGAGTCAGGCTCGTGACTCGAACAAAAACAAGCGCTTCTTGGGAGGCAACCCATGTTTTGTGTGTTTTTATTTGTTTGATTGTTTGTTTTATTTTATTTGCTTCCGTATGCATGTTTAATTTTTATTGTTGGTAGATCATGTTTCTGAACTAAATAGTGGAAATACTTTACTTTGTTGTTTTGGCCTAGTCTTAACTCCACCTAAAGGTATTTTTACAAGAGATAAGTGTAAGGGGAAACCCCAAATATGTTTTTAAGAAACAACCGATCATGATTCTTCACAATATTAAATGAACATGTATATTTGTATTTGTTAAAGTCAAATGCTTGTATTGAGTCATAATGAAGTTTTGCAGGATTTTCCAGGAAATAGGACCAAGTTTTTCCAGAAAATTTCCGGAAACTTAACATAAGGATTTCTGCAGGTCAATTCTAACGGCGTCAGGGGTTTACTCTTGACGGCGTCAGGAGTTAAAAATCTGGAAATTTTACCGGTTTTATTTTTCTAACGGAGTCTTATGGTTTTTGTGAATTATTAAGTTTTATAATCTCCAGGGAATCTGCAAACTTCATTCCACAAGCATTATATCTTATCTTGTTTTCTAGGATTTAGTAACTTATATAGAATGCCGCCGATTTTACGCGAGGTTGTCTTGTCTATTTTGTCAAGTTTTACAGGTTATGTATGACAAGAAGATGATTTATATTCTGGAAGGGAAGCTTTGATTGTTCGTTTTCTTGGAGGAAGATTTAACCTGGCCATCCTATTATCCATACCGAGCGAATCAGGGGAGTATTTGATTTCATTCTCTTTACTTTTTCACTTTTACATTCTTTACTTGAACATTGGGGACAATGTTCATCTTAAGTGTAAGGGGAGGGTAAAAAGATGATACCTTACATATGCACTTTCGCTTGAGTTTGTTTTGTTTGATGGTAGATGTGTAATAAAACTATGATAAATACTTGTTAGTGAAATTTTAGCGCCAAATTTAAAATTTTTTACAACATTTAGGAGTGAAACTTTAGCCATAGCAAGCGTCTCATGGATAGGAGATTGTATGACTAGCACATAACCGTATATTCAGAAAAATTTTCCACCCAAATATGTGAGGTTCGCCTTTAGATTTGATAGGAAAAGCATTCATTATTAGTGCTTATGAGTGTACCGGTAGCATTTAGATTCTATAACTTGCGTTAGTGATGCATCACGAGACCGCTAGTGAGACTACATTCGTGTGGTAGGATTTACTACATGATAAGAGGCATTAGGATCACCCTTGTGTTAAACCCGTATTATAATTACTTGACCATTTAAGTCATATTACTTGGCTAGTTAAGTCAACTAATTTTTCCCACACCCTTAGCGTTGTACTCATTTTTAGTACACGAAACCCCTAGTACACCCATCCGAGCCTATCTTTTCGTTTCTAACTTTAAGCATTTTTACTTAAAGGAAGAATTTGTTACACCCCACTTAAATGTACAACCAAATCGCCTTAGCCTTCCGTGTATGCACTCATCTTTAGTGCATTATTGTTATTTGTTAAACCCTAAGTTAACTATCTAATTGAGTACATGGTTGCTAAGTCGAGTCATATCCTTGTACATATTGTTTTGGGACGATTGGGACTCATGGGTAAGTACTTATTTTATGGAGTAATGGGGAAGAACATCATTTATTACCCCCATATGTACGTTAATCTTAAAAGTGCTCTAAGTGTTTTAATTTTCTTAATTCGAGTCATTAGATTAGTTCATTGTAAAGTATGTAAAAATTCAAGTGTAAGGGGAATGTTCATCCCCTATGATGTATTATTTTGGATGGTAGGGTAAGAGTGTATGCAAAAAAAATAAAAATAATAAAAAAAAAAAATAATAATAATAAAAAAAATCAAAAAAAAAGTAGAAAAAGAAAAAATAATAGAAAAAAAAAAAAAAAAAAAAAAAAAAACCATACGGACTACCATCCCTTTTTATTCTATGTTCATTTTATGTTTTTGTTATTTTTCATTTATTAGCTTAAGTCGAGTCTAGTCTTGGCTTAGCAACGCCACATTGTACATGTAATTAACCAAGATTGTTAACTCGCCACCAGTAAAACTTCCTTTATCCAACAAAACCGTGTAATTCATATCCCTATACCTAACGTTACAACCCTTTAAAAGACCTCTTTGATAGTTTATCTTAGGTGCTTACGCCATGTGGTGGAGGTTTGATCCTTTCCCAAGCCTATGGTAATCTATTTTGCTATGACAGGTAGTGAGAGATATCTTCCATTTCCATAATGTTATATTACTTTATTACACCCGAGAGATGTGAGTATCTAAACACTATTTGTGAGGTGCTAGTGTATGACCTCCGAGCTTGTCTATTGGTCTTTAGTGGAACGATTATTTGTTGTAATTACTTTTATATTAGTGTTAAATGACCCCTAACTTGTCTTTTGACTAGAATAAAAGCGCATTTGCTTGAGGACAAGCAAATATCAAGTGTAAGGGTATATGATAAGGCGAAAAATGAACCACTTTTAGGGGGTCATTTAAGCCCGAATCCAAATTTATTTGATCAAATATTGCCCTAAATCGTTCCTTTTGTGATTTTAGGTACTTGGAGAGTGAATTCTGGAAAAGAAGCCATTTTGGACGTTTTTGGAGCATAAAAGTGAAGAAAACGGTAAAGTCTCAATTTTCCATGCTGGGAACAGTAGGTGACGGCGTCAAGAGTAATTTCCTGACGGTGTCAAACCTCAATAATAAAATCCGAGAGTTCATGAAGGCGTCAAGAGTTATCCTGACGGCGTCAAACCCCAAGAATTAAAATCCGTAGTTGATGACGGCGTCACACACAGGGCGTCAAGAGTAATTTGTGTGACGGCCTAGGCCTTGACGGCGTCAGAAGTAGATCAAGGCCGTCCGAGGAAGTATTTGGCGGCGAGATGACGGCGTCACACCTTTGTTCTTGACGCCGTCATCCCTATTTTCCTATATATAGTTTTCTAGTTTTTCACATTTAAGGAGAGGAGTTTTGGGAGAAACCCTAAAGACGATTTTGGTGTAACTTTACAGGTTTTTCAAAGGTTCCAACCCCTTGATACCTTGCATGATTAATCAAGATAAGTGTTCTTCTAATTCAATCAATATGTCTATGTTTTGGTTGTCTATATCATGCTCTTGTCTTAATTCTATCATGCTAGGCTAGATCTCTTTTGTGTTTGCTTAGATCTAATGAAACCTAGAAATTGATTATGTGTTGATTACTTGTTTATTCTTGTTTTGGATGAATGATTTATATGTTAGGCTTAAGAAAACTGGCAGATCTCCAAATGGTAACATGCTTGAACGTCTTAAGAAACATGAACCGAGGCGCACTAGGCCTTTATTGGTTGTATTTAATGCATGAGCCACTGTTTACAATCCCTATAGTTGTGCTGGGCATGGTGTAGGAGGAGATAAGAGCTCATAGAATTTGGGAGTTATGTGTGCCACCCCATGAATGGTATTAAGGAATACGATCCGTCATCCATGCAATTATAACAAGTAATTAACGTGTAAAAGATATCTAGGGAGTAGTGAAATCTAAGTAAACACATTTTCTCCAATTACTGCTCACAACTTTAATATAAATTAGTTTATTTTCATTTTTATTATTTTATTTTGATTGCATTTTAGTATTGGGTTAGTTGAATAGCAACTAATTCCGCCCACTCTTCCAAAACCCGAGATTTTACTTGCTTTCATAAAAATATAAATATACAAAAATAATCATCCCTCACCTTTAGAACTAGTATTTAGGCTTTCTAATCCTAGCGACACTATTCCTAAGCTGAACGATCAATCCCCCGGTACTTGTCACTATACTATACTACAACGATCAGGTACACTGCCTGGTGGGGGTTGTAAGCTTCTCGAGATCCCTCGAGAGGTAAAGCCTGTTGCGATTCCCACGCATCAGTGGTATTGAATGTTTCGGGAACAAAGAGATTAACATTCTCTATTGGACTGCTGGGATAAGAAGTGAGTGGTGGATCATGATATAGGAGACTTTCAATTTCTCCTAGATCGGCTTCAAAGTCAAGGAGACCATCAACACTTTCTGATGAAAGTGGATTGATGTGAGCAAGTTCATCAGCGAACTCCTCAAGAAGATGATCAGCATCGGTTTGTAGAACTGATGCTTCAACATACTCGATGTCTCCATAAGATGTACAATCATTGCTAAAATCTGAGAAAGTCTCAAAATGATCGTTTGAACACTCAAGAGGGGAAGGAATATCACACATATGCTCAAGAGTTCCCTGTGACTCTCTCGTGATTTGAACAAGGTTCTCAACACTAGACTTTATGAATTCGTCCGATTCCCTTTCAGGAACAGTGTCAAGATGCTCGTCCCCCATGATCAAAGAGTGAGTGGGAACCTCGGGTGTGATAGCAGTTGTTTGAGATGGAATCTCAACTGCTGGGGTATCAACTGATGAAATTGAAGTTTTATAAAATTCAAGGATGTCAAGTGTATCCTCATCATCACTGTCATCAGGAATGAAACGGAACTGAGAGCTAGATTTGGCTGCTTTTTCTCTTGCAATTGATTCCCTAACAGATTTTTCATATGCATCTTGGGAATTTATTCTAGCAGCCTGCTCTTCAGCAAGCAATTCTTCCATGGATTTTTGATGAGTATGTCTTTGGGCAAAGTCTTTAACTAAATCCTTAAGCTCATCAACGATTTTCATCATATTTTGCATTTCTGGAAGAAGTGCTTGATTCATATCGTACTGTGGAGGTTGGTCGTAATAAGGTGTGTCAAAATTGTCACAAGGATATGGATTTCCCGTTTGACAATCTGAGCTGAAGTGTTGACCTCCACAGTAATCACAACAGTAAAACTGTTGAGTCTGGACTGGTAAGTCATATGGATATTGGTCATAACCAAAGTTCTGAGTATCACCGGAAAACTGTTCATAGACAAACGTGTTTCCGGCTTGACACTCAAATCCTTGGTGAGGACCTCCACAAAACTCATACAGATATGTCAATATCTCATGATGTGGTGGCTGGTAGGATGAATCAGATGTATCATGGTAAGGATAGGGAGCTTGGTTATAGACAGACCCATCTCCTGACTCTACCATGCTACAGCCGGGACAATTCCCACCATTATGAGGACCACTACACCATTGGCAACCGCAATGGTGTGGATACGACATATGAAAGAATCAAAGGTTTACAGAGGGTAAGGAATGAAGAATCAAAGATGTGAGAGGGTAAAGGTGAATATTTTTGGGTTTTTGGAAAAACATTTTGTACAAATGATGAAGAAAATCTTTTTGTGTTTTTGTGTTCGTTGAAAACTAAGTTTAAAATGTTTTCGGGAACGGTTTTGTTTTGATAAATAGAAAATATGAACAAAGGATGGATAAATGTACAATGGAACGAATTCCAAAGTCACTAATCAGAAAAACCGTTTAGAAAACGCACACAACCTGCCCGGCAGCGGCGCCAAAATTTGATTGATGCTAAACCGTCAACTTATATTGACCAAGGAATGGTCAACAAAGTTAAATAGCCTAAACCAATCTCCGCGAAAGTAGAGTGTTTCCCCGGGTCGTTATGTCCCGACGAGGTGTGGATGGTATTTAAAACGGGTTTGTGATCGGGTGAATTTGGACAGGAATAAGGGTTTGAGTGATTAGAATGGTTACGCTAAGGAAATACGAATGAAAACAATTTAAACAAATTATATTAACAATAACGTGAAACCTAGTTAACCTAAACGTAATCTAAAAACTTAAAATCAGAATTTGCTTATAAATAAGCAGAAAAATAAGCCAAAAGGCTTAAATAGAAGCTATCACTTTATTTATGTTTTTGGTTTTTCTTATTTTACAAACTACTTTTAATAACGTAACCTAAATTAAAAAAAACGTAAAAGTTATTTAAATAAAACGCGAGTGCGTAAAATAAAACGTGAAATTTATACTACGCAAACCCTACGGACATGAGAATAATATTTTTACGATCCTAATGATACAAGAAAATTATTAGAAAAAGAAAATATTTTTTTAGATTTTTTTATTTAATTTTTATTAATTAAAAACTATTAAAACTTAATTAAACTAATTTAATTATAATAAATACTAAATGGAAAGTTAAAATTATAAAACTTTTTCTATAACTACATTAATGTAACAGAAACTTTATAAAAATATAAAACTCCTAAGTACTGATAAATAAGCTTTTTTTTTATAATAACTACTTATTATTTATTTAACTCCTAATTAAACTATTTTAATTATAATAAATACTAAACTATTTTGGAAAATTTTGAAACTTTTTTGGTAATTAAATAAACTTAAAACTAACCTAAGAAAAATAAAAAGTTGGGAAAAAGAGCTACGGATAAGCTAGAATAAGCACAATATAAGCTAATAAGCAAATCTACTCTAGAAACTATTTAAGGGAATTAAATGGAGAACAAATGATGCAATAGACCCAAGGGCACATTTGGTTTATCTGTGTGGTGTTGTGTCAGTGAGTGGAATGGCCCAGGTTCGAATCCCACTTAACCCCATTTTTGCTTTTTATTTTATTTTTCAAACTTTTTCACACAAACTCACCAACAACATGAACACTAACATTTTATAAAACTGAAACATTTACCGAAACTCAACAAATGAGTAGTTACAAGGGAAAATACATAGCAGTTAGTGAAATGAGTAAAAACCAAAGACAATGAACGCAACCTCAACTGTTTGAGCTTATTTACTCAAACAAGCCACAAGCTGAGCCAAACAAGCTAACTTGCACTACCAAAGTAGTGCCCCTAGTCTAAATAAGCAACAACCAACAGAAAATAAGTAAATTTATTTAAAAAATAAGCAATAAGCCAAGCTGAGATCAAACAGTCCAGTTAAGCTCTAAAAGCTAACATAAGCTAATAAATAAACTTAAAATCTACAAGGCACCTAAACTCTAATCCTAAGGAACTAATGGGAATAGGAAATCAACAACTCAAGCAAGAAATAAGCTGGAAGGACCAAATAAGCTCAAATTGACCCAGTTACCTAAACAGACCCAATGGGTCACTTTGAGCTGATCAAAAGCTATTTAAAACAAATCTAAAAATTAAAACAAAAATACTACTAGTGAAACAAGCTACTAAATTACACTATTCTAGAGTTTCAAAGCTTTTCATGGAAAAATGAAGGAATAGAAAATGGGGGCATATCGCTGTTTCAGGCACAAAAGTAGCAGCTGCATTGGTTGAACAATGGATTTGCAGAGCAAAATTAGCTGGGCTAATAAGCTCAAAAGTGCTACTTAAGCTAAAACATATTGAGACTATACAACAACCCACTCACACAACCAATTTCAAACGCTTTACAGAAGCCAAAAAGAATAAAATAAGCCCAAAGATATCTAAAGCCTACTGAACACATAAGCAGGGGGCTGCAGTTGTGATGGGCCACTATAAGCTAACCAAAATTTATGAAATCCTAGAGTTAAGACATAAATAAGCTCAGGCAACTTAGAATAAGCAAGTGGAGAATCCAAAGAATACCTCTGAGCAATCATAGAGCTTGTATGGGGCTTGTTATGAAGGCGGATGTGGGGATGTTTGGAGGAGGTCTGCTGGTGCACAGGGCTGATGTGGGGGGTTTGCAGCCCTTGAATAAGCCAACCAATTAAGCACTAATGCCAACAATAAGGTCACAATCCTAAACTCTACACTACAAAGTCCTAGTATAATCAAAATCAAGCACTAAATCCTACTCAATCCCACAAATTTTTAGATCAAAATGGCTGTGTGGGAGCTGATGAAGCAGAAACAGCAATTGGTGAAAATGAGTGCCTCTTGACCCAATATAGTCAAATCCCAGGCAATTACACTAAAGCAAACATATTCAGAACTTCACAGAAGCTAAGAGTGCACAACTTTAAGCATGAATCAGAATCCTACACTGGTTTTTTTATTGAAAACAGATATATAAAGAATATTTAGAACATCTTCTGATTAGCTTGAGAACTCTAAGGAGATGCAAAGTGTGGACTTAAAACTTCTAAAAACACTTAGGTAAAGATGATTTAGAATGAAAAAAATGATAAGAACAACTATTTATACTAGAACCTGAGTTGTGCCAAACACTCCCTTCACAGGGAACTGTTTGAGCTTTTATAAGGGATTGTAGAAATTTGAATTAAAACCCTGAAAGGAATCACAAACTAAGCTACATCTACACTAAATGAGCATTAGTAAACATAAATTAAGCAATTTTAAAGAAGCAAAAATGAATAAGCAGTTGAGTAAGAAAAACAGTTACAAAAAATTAAAAAGCTTAAACTTGCATTGATTTTTAAAGGAAAGAGTACATAGTCAATGAAAACTAACTTAAAACACAGAAAATTATTCTAAAACCTACTACAAACTAATTGACTACTGCCCAACAATGGCTCACAAGATGATTTTATTTATACAAAAATTAAGAAAATTAGGGTTTCCACACTTCTTTGTCTGCTTGCTCTAGTGAAAATAGCTCAGGGTCCACCTATTGCTTTCTTGTATCAAATCCCAGTCGTTGGATTGATTGTGGATAATCACCACCTTTAATTGGGATTTTGGTAGGAAAATTACTTTTGCAACTTGGGCTGTTTAACTTGTAGCAGGGAAGTGGGTTTGGAGTGTTGTGGTGGAAATTATTATAGGGATGGGTAGATATGATAATGGTGTTGGTGTGGCAGTGAGGGTAGCAGGGTTTGCAGGGTTCACGTGAAGGGGGGAAAGGTGAATGGTAGGTTTGACTTTAGGTTTGACCCTGGGGTAGGATTTATTAATAAAAATGGGATGGTATATTTGTGGGATTAGGTTGAAATTGGTGGTGGGCTGGATGGGAGTAAATAACAAAAGGGTAGGTTAATATTATTGGTGGGCTAAGGAAAAACAAGGGTTCGTTTGTTTGTTATTTTAAAACACCACAAGGACCAAAGTTGTATTAATCCCAAACATGAGGGGCTGATTTGGCAAATTTCCAATTTTGTCCAAAGTGTACAAATTGCTAAATATGAAAAACACAAGGTCCCAAAAATATAAATTTCCAAAATTTGAAACACCGGGGACCATTTTTGCCAAATTTCAAACTCCAGGGACCAAATGTGTAATTTCTCAAAATTTTTACCCAAGGATCATTTTTTTTGATAATATTTTACTTTTGAAAGCCTTGGGTTGACTTTTCTTTCATAAAAATGCTCAGGGACTAATTTTGTAAATTTCTGAAACTTGAGGGACTGAAACTGCCAATTATGCAAACTTTGTTCGTTTTTCATTTGTTTTTAAACATTTTGCATCTAAAACGTATAAAACACAATTTTGAAATATTTTTAGTATTTTGATGCATTACTGAGTGTTTTTGGATGTTTTGGCAGTTCAGATACGATAAAAATGATGAGTATTTACATACTCATCAAGGACTAAAATACTAACCGATCACTAATGCTAAGCTAACAAGTCTTGCAACATTGTGTTGAATACTTGTTACTTTTAATGAGCTAGTGAATCTCTTTGCTACAAAACGAAACTTCACATATGAAATGTTAAAGGGTTAGATGAAAGAATGAATGTGTGTGTGTAAAATATGATGTCAAGTGATAAGCCAAAATTCAACTTGTGGCTTGATATTTATAGACAAACCTTCTGCAGGTCTGGCGGATCAGGCGGACCCCTCAGAAGGGTTCCGCCCGTGTACCCCCAGGGTACCGCCGGGCTTGTAGTTGGTTTTGCAATAAATCTTGCAAACCAAACAAAGTCACATCTCATAACTCCTTGCAAACCAAACAATGTCACATCACATAATATCAAGTCAAACACTAAACTTGCAAGCAACATCTTAGTAAGTCAAACACATTTCTTTCCATAAATGTATAATGACAAAACTTGCCATAAATGTGATGTGACAATTCTATTTTTAGAAAATAAAAAGTGTTGTGTTTTATGAAATGTAAAATGTAGCAAAAGTCTAGTTTATGCAAGTCTTTAAAACTAAGATTATGTTTTACTTAAAAACTAAAGTTTACATTTTTTTGTTAACAAAACTTAGCGAAGATCGTAAAATATAAATAACGTTTTTAGGCGATATTTGTATTAACAATCTCCCCCTTTTTGTTGATGACAAAACATAAACTTTGTTTTTAAGTAACTCACAAAATCTTGGTGTTTAAGACTTAAAAAAAATTATATTAAACTTGTTTTACTTAAGTGATGAAAATCATATTAAGTTTTGAAGGTTTAATATATTTCTCCCCTTTTTTGTCGAAACAAAAAGTAGAGTAGCGAAGCGGAAAAATGCACTTGCTCCCCCTTGCTTGTTACTCCCCCTAAAAGGAGTGCCAAGGTGGGAAACATGGATTTTGATCCTACAAAAAAAATGGTTAGTTGGTGATATATATAGCCAAGCTTGTAGTTACCACACACATTGCAACCACAATGACAACAAAAAAATGATCAACCAACAATGCATGAAAGTAAGTAGAAAGAAATAGCATTCCAAGTAAAATTTTGACTTATAAAAGTCAAAGGACATGAAATGGGTAAGATTCTTCTACTTCTAAAAACTTAAAAAAAATAACCAAGAAAGAAAAAATAAAAGCCTAGTTTCCTAAATTGGGGCAAACGGCCGCCAAAGGTTGTCTAGGATTTGTTTGGGTGTGAAAGAGCATCCAAACGTTCTATGACGTGTTGGAATGCAAACCGGGTTTCATCTTGGAATTGGTGAAGCAACGTTTTGATGCTTGCACCCATTTGCTCACAATTTGAGCAAACATGGGGATGAGTGGGTGGAAATGGGTTGGTTTTGGTTTCTTAGTTTGAGGGTTGGTTGGTTTTTGGTTCTTGGGTGGATGATGGGTTTGGTATTGAGTCAAGCAAGGTGGTTTGAAATTCCATTGCTTGATGGAGGTGGTTTTCAACCATGTTTTGTATATCCTCATATGAAGGAAAGAAAGACTCAAAGGTTTGAGCTTGAGAGTGTGGTGGAATTGGGTGATCATGGTTTTCAAAGTTTGGTTCTCCATAAAGAGGACCATGGATGTCACTGTAGATGGGGTGAAACAATAATGGTTTGGATTGATGGTACACTTGTTGTGGTGGTTGAGTGTGGTTAAAAAGCTCATTTTGGTCAAGAATTGACCTTGGTGATTCATTTGCAAAAGGTGGTGGTTGTGTAGGTCTTGGTGGAAGATCATTTAGATCTTGGACAAAAGGGTGTGGTGATATGGGAGGAGACCCAAATAACTCCATAGGTTCAATTTTGGGTAATGGTGATGGTGATGAAGTTTTGGATGGTTGGGTTGGAGCACTTGGTGGAGTTGGGTCAATGGGTGATTTAGTTGGTGGTGGAGTGAGGTCATTGGGTTCATTGGGTGATGGTGATGGAGATGCAAGGTTCAAAAAGTGTTCATTTTTGATAGGTGAGGTGAATTCATCCGAAGATGAGGAGCTTAGGTTGATGGGTTGATTAGACCATAGTGGTTTAACACTTATCCGGGCGGTTTTTCGGATGGGTCGTGATGGTTGAGAGGTGATTGTTGACTTAGTCATGGTGAAAAATGGTTTAGAAGTTTCAGATATTGTGGTGAAGAATGTGTGATTTGATAGTGTTTAGGATGGCTTAATTTATTGTGTTGAAGGATTATGGAAAGGAGTGTTTGGATTTGATGTTAGTCCATACAAAAATGGAGGTTTCTAATGATTTGAAAAACTAATTGTGGGTTGTCATATCATGGAAGTCAATCCAATGAAAATGGTGAAGTGAGAAGACAAGTTTTGCACTAAATGCTTAGTGGTTTTGGTAGATTTGTTGGAGTATAAATCTCAGGGATTTCAAGGATCCTTTAAAAGATAAAAGGGTTCCTTCCTTTATGTGTGAGGGGTCCTTGAGGTTGTTATGGCTATTTTTGAATTTTGGCGGGAAATGGTTTTGGTTAAGTTTATGGAAGGAGAAGTACCCTATTATGCTAAACACATTGCAGGAAATGGGTCTCTATCTAAAAGGATTGGATTTTGGTGTTTGGATGTTGAAATGTGGAAAACAAAAACAAAAATTCTGCAGGATTCTGGCGGAACCCATTTGAGGGTGCCTCCTGGTCCGTTGGGCCATTTCTGGAATTCCCAGAAATTGCACTGGCGGAACCCAATTTTGGGTACCGCCAGATCCGCCAGAGCTCCAAAAATAGGCAGTCCGCGTTTTTTACCCGCGAGACGATTTTCAAAATTTTCGAAAACTCCTAAAATCAAAAATATAATGCATATCTGGTTAGGAAATGCAAAAAATGAACATGTAAACACTCATATCATATGACTTTGACCGGGGGCTAGCGATATTCACTAAACTTAGTGAAAATATTATAAGCTTGAAAATTTGACAACTTGCTAAAAGTTGTCTTCCTGCATCGAAGTTAGATGAAACATGTTCCAAATAGTATCAAACATTGTACCAACTTACAAGTACATCACAAGCATTGTTTAAACAACCAAATTAGCTCAAATAGCACCTAGTGCCAAACACTCCTACACACCCGCACTCATTGACGGTCGATCTTATTCTTGAGCTTTCCAAGGAATCTTCCAAGATTCTTGAACATCCCCTTTGTTTGCTTAAACTCCGCCGACTCATTAGGAATATCCGGAAGTTAGGATAGGTATTCGAGAGGTGGGAGCCTAGAGTTTGGCAAATTGTCATCTTCACTCATTGAGGAAGATGATGATGAGGTAGAAGGATGAGGACGTTTTCCTTGGGCTTTGTAGACTCTCTTATCACTAAGTGGAACAAAGGTATGTGGAATGAGAGTGTAGTCAAGACGAAGACCATTTGGAGTTGGTGGAATGGGTGAGATGAACCTAAAGAGATGGGTCAAGAGCATTCCATACGGCATAGCCGTTGTGCCATGCACGGGAATGTCGGCCATTCTCTTGGCCATGTAGTAGGCAAGGTTGAAAGGTTGCCTAACGGACAATGAGTAGAGCATGTAGCAAAGGCAAAGGTTGATATGATCTCGGTTTCCTATTGTGCTAATGACATTGGCTCTAAGGACTTCCTCCCATTTCTTGAATTGGGGCTTAAGTTCATTCATTTCCATTCCATATGGGTCCTTATCAACCTCATTTCCCGAACGGGTTCTCCTAGTGTTGGTGGTCCTAACAAAGAGGTAGTCACGGAGTACGTCTTTTGAGACAAGGGGTGTGTCATAAGGATGGATATGGTCTTGGAGGTTGTCAAGAGTTGAGAGGGAGTGCAAGTCGGAATAGAGGCAAGTACCACGGTTTAGGACACCTAGGATTTGAGCAAACTCCTCAAGAGGGAAGGAGTATTGATGACTACTAACCCTAAAGTTGATAGACATATGACCATAATCATCCGTGGAGAGGACGGAGGATGCATAAAACTCTAGAATGAATCTAGGACAAATAGGCTCGTCGATATTCAAAAGACACTCAAAGTTGATTGTGGCAAATTCGGCGTAAAGGTTTGTGCCTTCTAGGAAAGACGGGTCAATGGTTCTACCCTAATGGACATAGTGTTTTTCTAAGGCTTTGAAAACGTTGACTTGGTTTGGGGTAAGGCCTTTGGTTTTGTGGTGTTTTGGTAGGTACTTAATCGTGTCCTTGTGGTCGTAGTGGGTTAGAGGAGGCATGATGATTCCTAGAACAACAAAATTTCACATTTTAGTTTAAGTAAACTACTATTATAATGTGGATGTTCTAGTGTGTGCCTATATGAAAACAATGTGGAGGTGTGGTTATCTTGACTCATTTTGATGCTTCAAAAATCGTTTTATGCAAGTTTTGTTATAAAACAAAAGATAACCCAAACGCTCCTAATTCAATGTAGCTTCGTTTGAATGTACCCAAAAATACATATTGGTTATGTATTCCCTTTAGCATTCAAGAGACATTATGCAAGTGATGTTTTAAACATAACGTTTTGATTTTGTATTCTCAATATGAGACGAAAAAGTATTTGTCCTACTTGTGAGAAATTTTTGGAAGAATTTGACATGGGGTGTTTTAGCAAACATGTTTATACTAAGTAAGAATGCAATTCCTAACTATGGGAAACATGATTAGTTTTGTTAAACACCTAATCTTATGCATGAGTTTTTCAAGTTAATGCATAACCCCAAGTTTTTGTTTTTGTGCAAGAAATAGAATTCCTAGACTCAGATCAGGATTGTAATCAAGTTTAAAATACTTACAATGATGATTGAATTGCAATGTAAATGAATGGAAGACCAAGAATTCGTAGGTATGGATGGATAGTAAAGTGAATAGTAGCAGTTTGGAAGTGGTGGTATGAGATAATGGGTGTTTGACTTAATATAAACAAAAAAAATGATTCTGCAGGTCGGCGGACCCCTGAAATGGGTTCCGTCCATTGTGTCTGAGGGTTCCACCGACCCTGCTGAGAAAAAGAGTTATGGATTTGTTTTGATTTTTGCGATTTTTGTCTAATGTTCAGAACTACAATGTAGGTTCCATGAGTCCTAAGCCTAGCCTAAGAAGGTTAAAAGGTTCACGTTTAAGGGGTTTTGTGAGAATGTCGGCTATGTTGTCTTCGGAAGAAACTTTCTCAATTGAGATATTTCCTTTTTGAACGTTGTCACGAAGGAAATGATGATGGATTTCAATATGTTTGGTACGAGCATGTTGAACCGGGTTTTTGCTAAGATCAATGGCACCTTTGTTGTCACAAAGAATTGTGATGTCGTTGAGTTGAATTCTGTAGTCGACAAGAGCTTGCTTCATCCAAAGAGCTTGTTGACATGCCTTTCCAGCCGAAACGTACTCGGCTTCCGTTGTTGAGATAGCAAGAGCCGTTTGCTTCTTAGAGAACCATGAGGTAAGGCAATGTCCAACAAAAGTACAAATAGCACTTGTACTTTTTCTATCGACATAGTCACCGGCATGATCCGAGTCGGCATACACTATGGTGTCTATTCCCGTTCCTTTGGGATACCATAAACCTAAATGTGTAGTGCCCTTAATATACCTAAAAATCCTTTTAACAGCTTCGAGATGGGTAGTCTTAGGATCTTCTTGAAAATGAGCACATAGACAAACACTAAACAGAATGTCGGGTCTACTAGCCGTTAGGTAAAGTAGACTACCAATCATACCTCTATATTTAGTGCTATCTATGGATTCACTTTCCTCATCCTTGGTGAGTTTAGTTTCCGTGGACATGGGTGTTTTGATTGGTTTCAAATCTTCTAATCCAAATTTCTTAAGCATGTCCTTAATATATTTAGATTGGTTAAAGAAGATACCATCTTCTAGTTGTTTAATTTGGAGTCCTAAGAAAAAGTTGAGTTCTCCCATCATACTCATTTCAAACTCGTCATGCATGATTTTTGAGAAATCCACACATAATTCTTGACAAGTTGATCCGAATATAATGTCATCAACATAGATTTGGACTATGATAATATGTGAATCTTTCTTCTTAGTGAAGAGAGTATTATCAACTAAGCCCATGGTATACTTATGGTCAACTAGGAAGGTTTTAAGTCGATCATACCATGCTTTTGGAGCTTGCTTAAGTCCGTAAAGAGCCTTTTTAAGTTTGTAAACATGATTTGGTTTTTCAAAATTGATGAAGCCCGGTGGTTGAGCAACATACACTTCTTCATTAATGACTCCGTTTAGAAATGCACTTTTGACATCCATTTGAAAGAGTTTGAAATTATATGCACATGCATATGCAAGTAAGATTCTAATTGACTCGAGCCTAGCAACCGGAGCAAAAGTTTCATCGTAGTCAATGCCTTCTTGTTGGTTATATCCTTGTGCAACTAGCCTAGCTTTGTTTCTAGACACAATTCCATTTTCATCCATTTTATTTCGAAATACCCATTTTGTTCCAATTATAGTTTGACTCTTTGGTTGAGGAACTAATGTCCATACATCATTCCTAACAAATTGGTTTAACTCTTCTTGCATTGCAATTACCCAAGACTCATCTTTAATGGCTTCATTAATATTTTTAGGTTCAATGGTTGACACGAAACAAAAGTAGTTGCTTTCATTTTGAACTTTTGACCTTAGTGTTCTTTCGTTAATGTTACCAATGACACCATCTAATGGATGACTTTTAGATTCTTTGACATTGACAAGTTCTTTGTTTAATAGTTCATCTTCCTTGTCATCACTTAGAATTTCTTGATTTTCTATTGCTTGGCTTTCAACTAAGTCATCATATACCAAAGGTGATGTCTTAGAGGGAGGTGGACTCTCGTCAAATGTTACGTTCAACGATTCCTCGAATCTTAAGGTTTCTTTGTTCAAAACAATGTATGCTTTACTATTTTGTGAATATCCAAGAAATATACCTTCATAAGACTTTGGGTCAAATTTGGTGAGATAATCCTTGGTGTTAAGAATGAAACATTTACTCCCAAACACTCTAAAGTATCCTAATGTAGGCTTTTTACCTTTATATAGTTCATAAGGAGTTTTATTCAAAAATGGTATAATTAAGACTCGATTTAAGATGTACGTTGATGTGTCGACGGCATTACACCAAAACTTTTGTGGAATGTTTTGTTCATTAAGCATTGTTCTACTCATCTCTTGCAATGTCCGGTTTTTACGTTCTACTACACCATTAGATTGAGGAGTACGTGGAGCCGAAAAGTTATGAGTTATTCCATTATTATCACAAAAGTTTCCAAATTGAAATTCATTATCAAATTCACTACCGTGATCCGTTCTAATAGACACAATATTAGACCCTACTTGATTTTGAATTTTCTAACTTAGAATTTCAAATTTATCAAAAGCTTCATTTTTACTTTTCAAAAATTTTGTCCAAGTATATCTTGAGTAATCATCAACTATGATCAAAGTGTAGAAGTTACCTCCATAACTTTGTATAGCAGATGGACCAAATAAATCCATATGTAAAAGTTCTAGACACCT
The DNA here is from genome assembly GCA_030686995.1 of Artemisia argyi. Taxonomy (NCBI): domain Eukaryota; kingdom Viridiplantae; phylum Streptophyta; class Magnoliopsida; order Asterales; family Asteraceae; genus Artemisia; species Artemisia argyi. The sequence continues at coordinate 98,308,335 of CM060698.1, read as the reverse complement.
AGATGTAGAAACCAAGTTTTTAGCCTTATGGCTATTATGGACTTGTTTACCGACTTTGCAAGCATCACAAAAGTGTTGGTCATATTTCAACTTAGGTAGGTTTCGAACTAAGTCTTTGGAGGAGAGGTTTTGGATTAGTCTCATGTTAGCGTGTCCTAAACGTCTATGCCATAAAGTTGAAGATTCATCTAATGAGGTAAGACAAAGTTTGTCTCTAGATGTTGGATCCATCTTCATGACATATACGTTGTTCTTAAGGACACCTTTGGCTATGGTTATACCATCTTTAAGTATTTTAGTTCCGTTTTCACTAAAAAGAACATTATACTTATTACAACAAAGTTGACTAATACTAAGTAGATTAAAACATAAGTTATCAACATGAGCTACATCATCTATAAAAAGGGAGTCATGAGAGATTGTGCCTTGAACAACCGCTATCTTTAATCCATTCATCCAGTTCCAACACAAACTTTGAGGCACACCTCATTTGAGTTGTGAGCCATGAGAGCAATATCATCATTCTTTGGCTCATCGTCATCTCCTTCATAGTCACTCCATGCACCACCCACAAAAGCTTGTTGAGGTTTGCTCTTGGGTGGTTTTGGACATTCTCCTGCAAGATGACTTGTGTCTCCACACCTATACATTTTGCCATTTTCTTTCAACCTTTCCTTTCCTATCATCACGATTTTCGGAAAGTTTTCTTGTCATCTTTAGGTTTCCTTACAAACTTTCCTCTTCTTCGAAAGAACTTCTTGAAGTCTCTAACGGCCATAGGCTATCCGAAGTAGATTCTTCATCATCACTTGATTGGACTCTAGCTTTCAAGGCAATGGACTTAACTTTTTCTTTCTTGCCTTTAACTAGTTCCGAATTTTTTTCCATTACCATTTCATGAACTTTGAGGTTTCCAATTAGCTCATCAAGTGACATGCTTGAAAGATCTTTGGATTCTTCAATTGCCGTCACTTTTGCTCTCCACTTCGGATGGAGCGCTCTAAGAAATTTCCTGACAAAGTTCTTACTACACAAAGATTCATCAAGTGCTTTAAGTGAAGTAATAATAGTATTAAATCTAGCAAAAGCATTATCAATAATCTCATCTTCGGAAATAACAAATTGTTCATATTGTTGAACAAGAAGATCAATTTTGTTATCTTTAACTTGTGAGTTTCCTTGATGAGTGACAATTAAAGATTGCCAAATATCTTTGGCGGTTTTACACAAAAAGACTCTTTCATATTCTTTCTTAGTCAAAGCGTTGTAAAGCATCATTTTAGCTTCATTATTTTTACCAATTAGTTTCTTTTGATCATCATCTTTAATGTTAGTAACTACGTTATCACCATCAATGATTATATACCACAAATCTATATCTTTAGATTTCACGTAAGTTTCAAAACGGTTTTTCCAATATATAAAACCATTTGCTTCAAAAAGTGGTGGTCTTTGCATAGATTGCCCTTCTTTGTAATTTTCAAAATCCATGGATCGTTTCAAGTTTTAAAACACAATATATTTTAAAAACTTGAGTAACGTAGCTCTTGATGCCAATTGTGGAAAACTAGAAGGGGGTTGAATAGTTTACCGTTTAAAATCTTTTTAACTTGTTAAGTTAGCTTTGAAACTTTCCGTTTGATCAAAGATATATGCACAAACACAATATATAACATGCAAGTAAATAAAAGAAACGATCAAACCACAACACGAGTATTTATCGTGGTTCGGCTACAAGGACTCTTTTTCCTTGCCCTACGTCCACGCCCCGAGTATCCAACTCGAGAGTTTCTTTCACTAGTCAAAAAGCTCCTTTCACCGGCGGAGAAAACCTTACACGTCGCTTATACTTTTACTGACACAAAGCTAGATGTCGAGTTCTTTACCAAGGGTACAACCACTCCCGTTAGTTCTTTTACAAGGGTACAACTACTCCCGATACACTTTGTATTTTGAGGACTAAAATACTAACCGATCACTACTGAAAATACACAATCAAATGAAGTGTAAACTACACAAGTCTACACAATGCTAAGCTAACAAGTCTTGCAACGTTGTGTTGAATACTTGTTACTTTTAATGAGCTAGTGAATCTCTTTGCTACAAAAAGAAACTTCACATATGAAATGTTAAAGGGTTAAATGAAAGAATGAATGTGTGTGTTTAAAATATGATGTCAAGTGAAAAGCCAAAATTCAACTTGTGGCTTGATATTTATAGCCAAACCTTCTGCAGGTCTGGCGGATCAGGCGGACCCCTCAGAAGGGTTCCGCCCGTGTACCCCCAGGGTACCGCCGGACTTGCAGTTGGTTTTGCAATAAATCTTGCAAACCAAACAAAGTCACATCTCATAACTCCTTGCAAACCAAACAATGTCACATCACATAATATCAAGTCAAACACTAAACTTGCAAGCAACATCTTAGTAAGTCAAACACATTTCTTTCCATAAATGTATAATGACAAAACTTGCCATAAATGTGATGTGACAATTCTATTTTAAGAAAATAAAAAGTATTGTGTTTTATGAAATGTAAAATGTAGCAAAAGTCTAGTTTATGCAAGTCTTTAAAACTAATATTATGTTTTACTTAAAAACTAAAGTTTATATTTTGTCGTTAACAAAACTTAGCGAAGATCGTAAAATATAAATAACGTTTTTAGGCGATATTTGTATTAACAGTATAGTATAGTGACAAGTACCGGGGGATTGATCGTTCAACTCAGGAATAGTATCGCTCGGATTAGAAAGCCTAAGAACTAGGTCTAGAGGTGAGGGATGATACTTTTTGTATTTTTATATTTTATGAAAGCAATTAAAAAATCTCGATTTTGGAAGAGTGGGCGGAATTAGTTGCTAGCCAACTAACCCAAATAACTAAGATGCAATCAAAATAAAATAACAAAAATGAAAATAAATCTAATTACTAATATGGTGTAAACAATAATAGGGAGAGTTGTGTTTACTTATGTTTCATTACTCCTTAGATATCTTTTACAGGTTGATAATTTGTTACAATTGCATGGATGACGGGTCGTATTCCTTAATACTAGTCGTAGGGCCGTGTACAATATTCCCTAACTCTATAGGATCCTACTTCACTCCTATGTCGAGCCGTTAGAAGCTCCTAACATGGGATCATTAGAATTCTCCTACGCATTAAATACAACCAAAAATCATAGTACACCTTTGATCATGTTTCTTAAGACGTTCAAGCATGTTACCAATGGAAGTCTGCCAGTTTTCTTAAGCCTAACATCGAATAAAATCATCCGTAACAACTATAAACAAACAATTAACCCGTAATTAACATCTAGGTTTCACTACATCTAAGCAAACACACAAGAGATCTAGCCAAGCATGTTAAATTGAAGACAAGTGTAAGATATATTCAAACAACACATAGACATATTGATTGAATTGAAAGAGTACTTATCTCAATTGAACATTAAAGGTTTCAAAGGGTAAAAACCCTTGAAAAAGCTGTGAAATTCGGACTAGGGTTTCTCACCAAAGTTACACCCTAAAAGTTTCTCTTTAATGAATAAAATTGCAAAACTATATATAGATTTTATAAGGTGACGGCATCAAGAAGGAAATTCTGACGCCTTCAGCTCGCCGCCCATAATGAAATCGGATTGCCTAGATCCACTTTTGACGCCGTCATGTGTAATTTTACTTTGGGCCGTCACTAATATTTGGACCATGACGGCCTATGGTGACGTCGTCATCTCCTTAGTACAAAACTCTCTGGATCGTCACGGACTTTATCCACTTCCACCTCTTGTATTGCTCTTGACGCCGTCACTTGAAAACTCTTTACGCCGTCAGGTACTGTTCCCAGCAAGGAAAATTAAGACTTTTCCGTTTTCTTCACTTTTATGCTCCATAAACGTCCAAAATGCTTCCTTTTCCAGAATTCACTCCAAAAGTACCTAAAATGACAAAAGGAACGATTTAGGGAAATATTTGATCAAATAAATTCGAATCCGGGCTAAAATGACCCCCTAAAAACGGTTCATTTTGCGCCTCATCAAATACCCTTAAACTTGAGATTTGCTTGTCCTCAAGCAAATGCGCTTTTATTCTAATCAAAATACAAGTTAGGGGTCATTTAACACTAATATAAAAGTAATTACAACAAATAATCGTTCCACTAAACACCAAAGACAAGCACGGAGGTCATACACTAGCACCTCACAAATAGTGTTTAGATACTCACATCTCTCGGGTGTAATAAAGTATATATCACAATATGAAAATGGAAAACATCTCTCACTACCTGCCATAACAAAATAGATTACCATAGGCTTGGGAAAGGATCAAACGTCCACCACTTGGCGTAAGCACCTAGGATAAACTATCAAAGAGGTCTTTTAAAGGGTTATAATGTTAGGTGTAGGGATATGGAATACACGGTTTTATTGGATATAGGCAATATTTACTGGTGGCGAGTTAATCATCTTGGTTAATTACATGTACAATATGGCGTTGCTAAGCCAAGACTAGACTCGACTTAAGCTAATAAATCAAAAATAACAAAAACATAAAATAAACATAGAATGAAACGAGATGGTAGTCCGTATGTTTTTTCTCTTTTCTATTTTTTTCTTTTTTCTTTCGATTTTTTTTTTTTTTTTTTTTTTTTTTTTTTTTTTTTTTGCATACATTCTTACTCTACCATTCAAAATAATCCATCTTTCATTAACAAGCCATAAGATATTAAGAAAAACCATAATAACACTAAAATAAATAATGACGAGAATGACTGGCCAAGAATACATTATTAACAATTACATTCAGTAACTATGTTTTATGTAAAAAAACCCATCACCTACGCAAGTTATTTTCAACATAAAAACACGTACATAAACAAAGCTCAAAACCTAAACAAAAAATTTAACAATAAACTAATTAAACATATTCATCTTAATAGCCTACGCTTCTTATTCACGAACAACATCTTTCATTAACAAGCCATAAGATATTAAGAAAAATCATAATAACACGAAAGTAAATAATGACGAGAATGACTGCCCAAGAATACATTATCAACAATTACATTCAGTCTCTGTGCATCGCACGGGTCTTCATTACTAGTATAGTGTGAGTTCAACATTTGTGTGCTATTTTTAATGCAGTTCTGATGTGGGGCAACTGCCAGCAATTGAAAGAAAGTTGCGAACAGACAAAATGAGGATGTTTGACACCTCGATTGTCCCGAAGCCCTCTCATGCGAATTAAATCAACTTAGTCAATGTTTTGCCCGATTTTATTGAAGGCAAAAAGAGCCTTCAATTGTCTGGTACCTCACGTCACTTCGCTCGCCTTGGGAGGAAGGCTACTGACGGTAGCGAATCTCAGAATACGAATAAGATCAGAAAGGCCATCATAAGAGTAAACAAGGCAATGGCTTCCGTGAGAACAAAGCCTAAAATGGCATAATCAAACAATTTAGTATCCAATTACGGACTCCGTGCTACTGAATGGATCAACGAACAGAATATCTTTCCAATTCCGACTGCAGCTCGTCGGAACGTAATAGCTAGGCACGTCGTGGGAGGAGAATAAGCAAAATCTATTGCATAATCCAAGTAAAAGTGAACATCTCGCTAATAAAAATCATCATCACGAGCAGTAGCTGAAACTGCTAGTCGATCTACCGGATCAACTTCTGCCTACCCCGCCCGATCAAAGATCGCCGGGAGTCTTTTTTTTTTTTTTTTTTTTTTTTTTTTTTTTTTTTTTTTTTGAATCTGGGAAAAATGAATGAAAATAAAAGCGGAGGCCTGCCATCTGCTAGCATTGTGGTTTGGAATCGATTCTTTATCAATAGCCCACCCTTTCTTTGAACCTTGTCAATGATCGAACTGAAATTAAAGATATGAACTGGAATCCGCCACTCACTCTCTTTCGGGTAGGGTTAACAAGAAAGTCAAAGCAATCTCCTCAACCTAGAAAGAGTACTCCGGGATCTTCTTTTTCTTCTTAAGAACCCGAAGGCGAACTAATCCGTCTTGGTGCAGCTCCTAGTCCTGATCGATTGGCTACCGGGTGTTCACTCAAACTAAAAAGAAAAAAATGGACCAATAAAGAGAGCTGGGGTTATAGTTGAAGCCACCAAAACCGAAATAAGTATTTCTCCCTTTTTAGAATGGCTCCAGTGGCTACATTTATGTTAAGTCTGGTCGCCCGGGCCGTTGTACCTTTTGATTATGGTATGGTATTGTCAAATCCGAACATAGGGCTACTTTATTTGTTTGGATTTCAACGCCCCTCTCTAGATAAGAAGCAGAACACGCCATCACGGCCAGCTGGGGTAAGTGGCCCAGGAAGCTACTGTTACCCGTGGAGTTGAGACTGCTTATCGGGAATCCGCCGTGGGAATAAAGGAAGACTGCTTTTTTTTTTTTTTTTTTTTTTTAATTGGGACCAGCTGCGCTTACCTTGCTTAGCCATTGAAGAACAGATCCCTTTTATTAACAAGATTTTTTACTCATACACATTGCGATTGTGTCTCCTAATCGAAATTTAAGTTCTCTTGAACAACGGTCGGTCAGTCCTTTTCTTCTGTTGATGCTGAGACTGATGCTTTGACTGTCTCCCATCCCATATCATTATAATAAAGATCCACTACTTGTCTTGTCTACGCTAAACTCAGTACCTCGCTTCCTTCCTAGTACACCTACTAGACCCATACTCATTACGAATGTGTTCACCAGACATCTGACTTAGCAACCTTCTGCTTAGACCGGCAACGATAAGGAAGGAGATCTATGTTGATTCTCGGGTGGTGGCGAACAATGCTGCTTGCGTTGCGGGAGATGCCCGCCCGTAGGGCCCGGCCTGCTTCCCGCCCGAAAGAACCACTCACTAGCTAGCCGGACTAGTGGGGGGCCTATCTGGAGACATACTGAAAACCATGCCTTTCGAACCAAATGCAACGCCCATCTTCCAAATCAAAAGAAAAAGGGGGAAGAAAGATGGAGTGCAGCCTGTAGAGCACATGTAACGCACAGTCGGGTTGCTCACGCAGCGGATCTCTCTCTTTTTAGATATCTAAAAAGAGAGAGAGGTGTGAAAGTAATAGCTTTATGTTATGGCCGCCCCCGGCTTACGGCCTTTACGCTACTACTACTGTGAGTCAAGGGCGTTACCACAAGAGGCTTGGCAATTCAAGTGAAAGTTTCTTAGACTAGTCCCAGTGGGGGAACTTACTTTTGAGAGAGCTGCTTTAATAAAGTCAATAAGCAAAAATCTTTATGAAAGCAAGTCCCATCGCATGGAGTCAAGGCATGCCTTAAGGTAGCACAGGCTAATACGAGCCGACCAGAAGAAGCAAGGCTTTAGATTACCAGATCCTGGACACAATGTTCCTAGAGATGGAGAGCCCCTGCCTTTTCTAGCCTCTCCTTCTTGCTTGCTTACCTAGCTCTAATACTTATGTATGTTGAATATTCATGCTCTAGGTTATTATAATTTTTGTTTACTTATATGCCATGCGAGTATATCGTGATTATTCGTGAACTTGAAAATGATAATTGGATTCATGATATTAAAACTAACACTCTGTTCCCGAGTAAAAACGGAAAGAATGGAGATAGAGAGGGAAAAAAGGAAAGAAGTAAAGAAGAGAGGAATAAAAAACAATTTTTTATCTTGTGTTATCGAGTTAGAAAGAAAAGAAAATGATGTAAGCAAAAAAAAACTTTAAAATCAACTTCACTCCATTTTATCCCAATTCGGGAAGTAAATTATGAGAATAATTTTAGAGTAATTTACTATCCTTTACTTTCTTCTTCTTTTCTAAAAAATCTCGGGAACACAATTTTTTTTTATTACCATTCCAAACCTTTCCCTTTCTCTCCAAAATATAAACTCGGGAACAGAGTGCAAAGTTTTTTGTTTTATTTTAACCATGATTTCGATCTTTTGATCAATCTATAAGCTTTAAACTTTCTGTCACTCAAATTCAAATTTGGTAAAGTCATTCATTTTCAGGAGACTAGCGTTTCTATATCAGAGTTGTTTGCACATAGCGAGGATTAAACTATGACTGCACACATCTTAGTGATGTTAGGCACAAGAATTTTGCCACTAGATCACGTCTGAGTGATTGATTTTAAAGTGAGTGGAGCAACCAGTGTCATATATACGTTTGCACATGGTACAACATTTGAAAGAATAAGGTAAATGTTTAACTAAAAATATAGGTGTGTAAAATGCTGATTTTGTAGTAGAAGGGTGAAATTAACAGATCCAACAAAAATGGTTCTTTACTTCAAGGGGGCTACAAACATTCTCTACACGTTCGGAGGACATGCTCTAAATGTGCAACAAGTTACCCCTTTGTCTTTTACCTTATTCCAGAATGTACCCCTTGACTATTTTATTAGATAGAAATTTCAAATTTGGTCAACTTTTCTCATTTTGGTCCACTACTTGCTAAAAGTTAAGGTTATAAATTGCATGAGGCGTGGTGTGACGGCATGACCAACCCTCAAGTTTTAGAAGCCATAGCGCAGTCATAACGTGTTTTAAAACATAACTTAAATCGGCACAAAAAATAAAATATTTATAGATTTATATATTTATATTATATTTCATATAATTGAGTTTAAAAAAAAATTATACATGAAGAATAAAATAAAGAAATTATCCTTGCATGTAATCTTCACTTCTTTCAACAAACCTTCTGCATCAAAGTTGAATTCAACAAAGGCAGCACATCTCGCCTCATCTGGAGCTGACGTCTTGGTCTATTTCATAACGCGAAGGTCACACCTCAAGCCTTAGCACCATAGCGCGCCTTTTAGCACCTGCTAAAAGTATAATGAATTTCTCAAATTAGTCATGTTAGACCAATGCTAATGGCGACCACTATCACCCACCCCACCACTATTTTGACTGCGTCCCCTTGTTAGTTAGACCACTACGCCGACCGAATCTCCTATTTGAAATTGATTTAGTGGCCGGGTACCCGACCGGTATTTCATTTTGTGTTTGTGTGCGTCTGTGGTTTTTTTTTGTTTTTGTGAGGTATGTTTTAGTTGTTATTGTGATTGCCTTACTAGAAGCATACTAGTTTTAGAGAAAGAAAGTTGAGTTGGCATTGAAGTGAAAGGAGTGAGTAGTGACCGCTCAAAATAATCTCACTCTTAGGTAAGGGTGAGCATCGGTCTGGGACCGGACCGGACCGACAAGACCGAAGATCGAATTAAGGTAAAAACAAAAACCGAGACCGAGACCGAATGTGGTCGGTCCGGTCCGGTCCAAATAGGCAAGATTTTGGCAAGTTTTTTTGGTTTTTTGGTCGGTCTGGACTGGACCGACCGACGACCGAATTAGCCAAAAAGCCTAGACCGAGGACTGGACCGAATGTGATCGGTTCGGTCCGGTCCGATCGGTTTTGTCGGTCGGTCCGGTCCGTTTGCTGACTCCTACTCTTAAGCTATGCTGCGATCTCATTGTACTTTTGACACATCACGACCAAAATAAATTTAAAAAAATTAGACGAGTACCCGTGCATAGCAACGGGATTTTATAACGACAAATAGTTTATTGATAAAAAAAAAGTTTATAGGTTATAAACGAAAAATAATAAAAGTTTGAATATTTGAGAATTAAACATAATGTTTTGAAACCCGGTTCGACCAGGGTGGTTCAACCGGTTGAACCATTTCGGTCGAAAAATTGGTCGATTTAAACCGGGTCAACTTGCTAGGTTGGGTAAAAAACGGGTCAAATTAAACTGGGTCAACCCGCTGGGTTTGAAGCGTCCCGGGTCAACCCGGTTTGTGTTTTAATTGGTTGTATTTAATTTGGTAGATATGTTTTAATTGGTTGTACAATGCGAATAAATTATTGTACTTTTAAGTAATAGATAATGTTTTGAAACCCGGTTCCACCCGGGTGGTTCAACCGGTTGAACCGTTCCGGTCGAAAAATGGGTCGTTTTAAACCGGGTCAACTTGCTATGTTGGGTCGAAAACGGGTCAAATTAAACTGGGTCAACCCGCCGGGTTTGAAGCGTCCCTGGTCAACCCGGTTTGTGTTTTAATTGGTTGTATTTAATTTGGTAGATATGTTTTTAATTAGTTGTACAATGTGAATAAATCATTGTACTTTTGTAAGTAATGGATAATGTTTTGAAACCCGGTTCGACCCGGTTGGTTCAACCGGTTGAACCGTTCCGGTCGAAAAATGGGTCGAGTTAAACCGGTTCAACTTGCTAGGTTGAGTCGAAAATGGGTCAAATTAAACTGGGTCAACCCGCCGGGTTTGGAGTGCCCCTGGTCAACCCGATTTGTGTTTGATTGGTTGTATTTAATTTGATAGATATGCTTTAATTTGGTTGTACAATGTAAATAAATAATTGTATTTCTAAGTATTGGGGTGTTTTAATAAGAGTATTAATTACATTTCACTTTATCTCTCATTTGACCATTGTTGAAAACTCAACATTTCACATTTGACCATTTTTTCATTATAGATAGTATAGATACTCCGTAATAAGAAGGGATCTTCCTTTTCCAAGACGACGGCCATTTAACCGACCAATTTTTTGAGTGACGGGCTTTGCTCGACTGGGGGCTAAGTCACTTGACTGGGATTTTGAAAATTGAGATTTATTTTAATTTAATTTTTAGTATCCATGAGAGCATTCTCACTTATATCTATGCCCGTTTAGTTTTGACTAAATTAAACATCATTCTTCTCAAGGGAAAACTTGGAAATTACAAACTAGAAGTTTAGAATAACGGACAAACATGGGATTTGCATATCGAAAACTTGGAAATAAAAAGTTCCGTAGATTATTTATGTCAGATTTTTTTTTTTTTTTAAATTACCCACATTTGAAAGAGTGAAGATTAGAAAATTATTATGTAACTTGTTTTTTTTGCACAACAACAATTAAAAAGGGATTGAGATCATGGACGGACCCACTTGGGAGCCAGGTGTGGCACGGACCACACCCAATTTTGTGTCACGAAGTGTAATCTGTTCTCAAAAAGTGTCGTTTTTCAATACGTGCAACCCCCAATAATAATTTTTGCTACTTTATTTCTTTATAGTGGAACTTGAGTTTAACCCGAAAATACTATATGGTGCAAATTTTAGTACTGATAATAGAAACAAGTTATGAAAGAATTTCGAAAAAATTTGTGCAACACCCATTTCAAAATCCTGGGTCCGTCCCTGATTGAGATTGAACCCATGTTATATTCTCCACGGTATCACTGTCATTTCAGCATCGACTGAGTTTTCTCTCTCTAAGACTTTATGCAAAACCAAGGTATTGTAATAAGACCACTGCGGTAAAAAAAAAATGCCTCACAAAAACAATTTAATAAATAAACACGCACAACACCACAAGCAACTCGGTCGCCCAAGCGACCAAGTCTTCTTCATTTTTCCCATGGGGGGTCGACCATCCACTACGGATGGTCTAATAGTTCTGAACATATACCATTTATAAATGAGCTTGATTAAAAGAACTTGAGTATTGACAGTAATTTTTTGTGTTGGACAGTGAAAGCATGGATGATGTAATGTGGAAGCCACAAAAGTTCAAGGCGATTTACATGTGGGCTACTGCGTATGTATTGGCGCTTACACTTCCATCTGCTGCAGCGGTTTATTGGGCATTTGGAGACTCTTTACTTGATCAATCGAATGCTTTTGCCCTCCCAAAATCCCCGTGGAAAAACGTGGCTGTTACCTTATCAATCAAATACGGTTTACAGTAATCAAATGTTTTTGCATACCATATGATTTATACTCTAATAAATATATATTTAAATGTAAAAGCTGATTGTAATTCTTGTTGCAGTTTATAATGTTTGGGTTCACTTGCACCCCTTTATATTTTGTGTGGGAGAAAGCAATCAGGGTGCACGAGTGCAAGAGCATGTGCAAGCGTGCTATATCACGGATTCACGGTTGCCTGTGATTGCCCTTATATGGTTTCTGGCGGTCATCTTTCCTTTTCTTTGGACCTATCAATTCAGTCGTTGGATCACTTTTCGTTAGTTTCACTGTCTACATCATCCCCGCTATTGCTTACGTGTTCACTTTCAGATCGTCCACTGCAAGAGAGGTATGTCTGCACATAATAATATCCCAAAAGTTTATCATTTCATACAAATATTAAAATGTGCTTACCGTATTGTTATAGTAGTACATACCCTTTATATTCATTATTCGTCCGTAACTTTGTATATAAATGTTTGATTGATCAATGTTTTATTGCGTAGAACGCAGTGGAGCCACCACCAAAGTTTCTTGGACGATGGGGAGGTACATACACCATCAGTTTCTTTGTAGTTATATGGGTACTCATCGTTGGATTTGGATTTGGAGGTTGGGCAAGTGTAACAAACTTTGTACATCAAATCGACACATCTGGATACTTTACCAAATGCTACCAATGTCCGCCCCATTAACAGTAAGACTCCTCCAATCACCAAGATTGTTAATTGCTAATCCTGGCAGGATTAGGTATTGTTATTGTTGTTGTTGTGGTTAGTGGTTATTGTTTTAAATATTAACAAGTGTATCAGTAGACTTCTATATGCTAAAATTCTTTCCGATTATAAAACAGAAACATTATCAAGAGCATATGAGTGTGTGTTCTTTTATTTACAATGATGCAGACATATAATAGAGGGTTTTTAATATCGAATTTTGATACATCATACTGATCCCTTTAAATATATTTTGGTTATAATAAAACTGTTTGTGATGATCTCCTTATTCAATGGTGAAAGTAAATAGTTCACGAGCCGTTTATTCAGAACATTGCTTATCTGTTAGTTACAGGCTTACACCAGTAAAAAATCCAAAAGCTATTTCAATTTTCTTATAAGAAAATGTATAGTTCTACTTGTTTAAAAAGTATAAATAAACAATCCAAACAGTCCTTTATTTTTGCGTTTTGTTCTCATGTTACATTGTTACATGGGTTGAACCTTTTGTTCAGGTATACCAAATCACTATATAAATCAAGGCCAGCAAGGATTAAAGTTGCTTAAGAAACGTCATATTCTCGTGGTTTGTCAAATTTGCAGACCTAAAAAGAGTTATCTGAACGAAAAGTGTAAAATATCCGGGCTGCTTATTAGAGCTTTTATGACATCTACCAAATTTTGTCTTAAGAAACTCTCTTTATTACATCTTTGAATCAAATTTAATGTTCTGCTTTTGCTTATTATTGAAAGTAGAACACATCATGTGTTTCAGTCTTTCAGTACCACCATATTTGACAAGTGCCAAGTTTAGGTTCTCTAGTGATCTTGTGAGCCCTGTCTAGCGATAACGATTTCCAATCCAACACCATTTCTCGTGACAAACAATCTAGCTATTCAAAAATACATGAGGTCTAGCAGATGGTTCGCCTATGTGGGTTCCCCTGCTTATAAACCTTTAGTGCAGCATTCTAGCTTCTTTTAAACCGTTGTTTGATACCAGTGAAATTGTGTTGTAACAATTCTATTAAGTATCTTGATTTGTGTTATTTGGTGAAACATGGTGTTGTAATTGGTTCTTGCCACCAAACATGGTGTTGTACTGGTATAAAAAGGTTGGACTTGCGTGACACTACTGAATACTATGTACCTACCGATCATCCCCCCATGGGACAACTCACACAGATTTGCAACACCGCATGCGAGTAACGCGCAGAACAACATTTTGTTAAAGATGCATTTAGTCCACATGTGAGCTTCATTCAGCTTGCCGTAACTTCCTCTGTTATGAGAAGTGACGTTGCCTAAATGGCTAAATATATGCAGCTACTACCATTGCATATAAGTGCCGTCCACCAATGGTTAAAATGCACACAAATATAACTTTATACATATTGCCAAGTACTATCTCACATTGTGTTTTGACTTGGCTAAGTTAGCTACAAGCAAAAAAGCACTAGCACTTTTGTTAACAGCAACAGCTTTGGTCATCGTCTCTTTCACCGTGTGTTAATGCAACTAACTACCCAAAACATCCTACGCGCACCCTTATGATAATGCAACTAACTACCCAAAACATCCTAGGCACCCTTCCAATTGACAAAATCAAACCTATGATAAACACTTAAGTTCAAGGATCAACTGTGAGTAAACAAGATATACTAGTAACAAGAATATGTATATTTTGAAGATTGATGAAGGAGGTTTAAAAGATGTATAAATCATTGTCATCCCAAACGCTACCAGATGTTTCACATTCTGGCCTTGAATGTTCACATGCTTAATTCAATTGCATCATAACATCATACTGTAGTATATTCTTTTAAAAAAAATTCAAACCAATACGCCTATATCCATTACAACAAAAAATATCTTTATCAACCATATCCGTACTATACATACAAAAAGACAAATTAACAAGAATACAAATATCCACCTCAAGAAACAGTCCAAACCCTAAAATTTGATCTTCATCCAAATTTTCCAATTTTATCCCAAACATACTTTCAGATCAAATTCATCATTAACATAATAATAGTAGTAACAAGTTAATAAGGACACCAAACACCAAATTACCATATCATATAGAAGCTAATAACAATCTTCAAAATGGTGAAACCATTAATCCATACCATCATAACATTCATTAAAAACATAAAAACTAAAATTAAACTTAAAGACACATAGTGAAAGTGTGGAAACACACACACTTTATCAGTAGCAGATCTTGAGATTAAAGTAAAACCATCTAACGGCCGCCACCATTAGTAGGACACTCCCTAGCAAAATGCCCATCTTCACCACAGTTGTAGCAGCCTCCACCGCCGCCACCTCCACCACGTCCACCTCCACCACGCCCACCTCCACCATAACCACCGCCGCCTCCACCATAACCACCACCACCACCACCCTGAGTACAATCCCTAGCCATGTGACCACTCTCACCACACTTAAAACACCCATCACCTCCACGGCTGCCGCCGCCGCCTCCATAACCGCCGCCACCTCCTCCTCCATACCTGTCACCACCTCCACCTCCATACCTTCCACCGCCGCCGCCTCCACCATACCCACCTCCTCCTCCGCCATAACGATCACCACCGCCGCCGCCACCTCCGCCGCCACGGGTGCTGCCAACAACGTTGGCACCATCAGGACCAGTGACGTCAGCAGCTTTGCTCCTCCCATCAGATCCAGTCTCAACAAGATACTCAACAGACTCACCATCACCTAGACTTCTAAAACCATCAGTTTTAATGGAAGACTGATGAACAAAAAGATCTTCAGTCCCATCGTCTGGGGTTATAAATCCAAACCCTTTTGTGTCGTTAAACCACTTTACTGTCCCTGTCTTACGTTCCTCACCCATTTTTATAAAAACCCTAGAAATTGGAAAATATATGAAACCCTAAATAAAGTGGTGATATATTGGGGAGTTTATAAAGGGTGAGTGGAGGGTAAAATTGGGAATGTATGAAATATTTGGTCAAGGATACATGACTAGAATATTGACCGGTTGAGATCTCGAGGATATCAAACGGATGGGATTTAGTAGTAATTTTGAAATAGGTGAATGAAAAGACTAGACAAAACAGATTGTAGATAGCTAGCTACGGTAAAAGAATAAAAACAGAGATGTACATTTTGCAATTTTGTGATATTTTTATACTTTAGTGAATAAGAAAAGAATTTAATCTTATATATTACTCCTTCCGTACTAAAATATACTTCTTCCGCTTAAATTATAAGTTTAATTTCATATTTCACAAAGTTTAAAAAAAGTAGGCCCTTACAATATTAACCAATAAAAATTCATTCACACCAACTTACAAACATTTTGATTGGTTGAAATTAAAATGAACATTAATTATAGGACAACCAAAAATAGCAAACTTATATTTTGAGACGAAGGGAGTAAGTCCATTTTGACGTTTTGATAGTCTTTTTACACTAACTTTGATCTTAATTATTTTTTTTCATGTTATATAATAATTGATGCAAAATATATTAATAGACTAGTGTTCTAAATGCATTTTCATAATATATTTTTCATCAAGTATTTATATAACAAGAAACAAAATAATTAAGGTCAAAGTGTGAAAAAAATACTGAAAAATCATAAATGGACTTATATTTTAGAACGGATAGAGTAATAAAATAATGACATTATTTATAATTATTTTGCTAAAACAATTTTATCAAATAAAAATTTCACTAATCGGATTGCACTATTTCGACACGTGATATAATCGAATATTCTTATTAGCCAATTAAAAGTCAAAATTAAAATAAAATTGTCAAACTTTTTGATCAATTTGATGGAGAAAAAACATAAAAATATAGGATTTTTGAAAACCAAAAAAAAAAAAGTAATAAATAAAACTCTAATAGTTGAATAATAAATAAATTATATTGAGTTAAGTGTAAACTTATAAATTTTTATGTTTTTAATAACTTAAAAATACACAAATATCTCTTGAGACTTGATACCCCCTAGACATTATATTTTAAAA
This sequence comes from Artemisia argyi, assembly GCA_030686995.1. Lineage (NCBI taxonomy): Eukaryota > Viridiplantae > Streptophyta > Magnoliopsida > Asterales > Asteraceae > Artemisia > Artemisia argyi. The sequence goes on along the minus strand of CM060698.1, from coordinate 98,291,854 downwards.
ATACAATATATTTATTGTTTTAAATGTATATACACGGGATTATAAATATCAAAATACAAGCTTTAGTTATTGTGTATGTAAATAAATATACGAGGTTGTATGTATACAACAACTCATGTTATTCATTTTTACAAGTATAAGTAAAGATATTCGCAAATATATATTTTATATTATCTCCATTCAATAACAACTCATGTTATTGCCTTTTATCAGTTTAACTCATGCCTACACAGGTTTGAAAAATTAAATCTGACTAAATAATTATTAACGGGAATATAAATATCAAATGTAAGCACAGATTACTATGGTATAAAATAAGTATACATGATTGTACTTATAACAACGATTCATATAATTTATATTTAAATTTTATATAAGGATATCCGAAAAAATCATTTTAAAAAACTTTAAGTTTTAACTTCATCAATGGTTATTATGTGCTATTAAACTCGCATATTGTGTACAACAAGATATCAATAGTTAAATTAAATAACAACATCATCTTTAACACCTATATCAGTTAAACAAAGTTAACTATTTCATCCAACAAAAAAAATTTACAAAATACTAGAAGTGGCAATTTAAGACTTATTGGTTAAAACATTAGTCTAGTTGAATAGATATTTAGTAAATGATGGTTCTATTTAAGTCTCTCTTAATATTTGATAGAAAGAGCAATTATATAATAATTTCTCAATGGGTCTATGTGATGGTGTTTATGGGTTTAATTAGACATTTTTAACATTAAATAATAGATAAGACAATAATATGTATTTGATCAAAGAAGTAGAAGCATGCATAAAACACCAATTAGGATCCTTATGAATAATACAATTAATATAAAGTTCATAAGAACATGTTTACCTTATTAGCTTGGTATGATCAAGAAACTTATAATCAAAGGGTGATTATTCTCTGTAGTTGATCCATACTATACATACGCAATACCCAAGAAATGCGAGTCCTAACACCCTAATCGTATACGCTTTTAACCTTATTCCAAGCAAATACCAAGGGGGTGTTTGTTTAAGCTTATATGTTGCTTATGAGTTTATTTGTGTTTCGGCTTATGTATCATAAGCCTTAAATTTCTGGCTTATTTTGAGACTTGCGGGCTTATATAAGTTTATATAATATGATAAACTTATATAAGCCCAAAAGTCTTCTAATAAGTCGAAAAAATGAGGTTTATGAAATATAAGCCGAAATTAAATAAGCTCATAAACGCACATATAAGCTTAAACAAACACCCTC